>CM031627.1:7751435-7753935 GCA_018398815.1 Conus ventricosus
CACTCAATAATAAAGAAGAAAAGTAAAATTCCCTCCCATGGCGTGAACAGTTACATACATGCCCGTTGCTCAGAATGATCCTAAACTTAGGCTGCTTGCAGTTCCTGTTCACCTAGCGCGGATGCAGACAACAGTACCTGACACAGTAAGACGAAGAGCGATATGTCGCCAAGGCAAACGGCGGGCTTTGCTCACAGAACCGAACGACTCATTCAGCCATGACATCGGGTGCTGAGGAAGAAAGACAACTAGCTACAGGAAGCAGGATGGAGTTATGGGCCTTTAGTTAGTCTTTCATCGTGGGACGCTAAAGAAGGAAGAAGGCCAGTCGCTTCAGGCAGTATGGAGTTACGGGCCTTTAATTGTTGTTTTCATCGTGGGGCGTTAAAGATAAAAAGAAGACTAGTCACTTCAGGCAGCATGGAGTTACGGGCCTTTAATTGTTGTTTTCATAGTGGGACTCTGAGAAAGAGAGAAGACAAGCAGCAGCTACTGGCATAGAGTTATGGGCCTTTCATTAATTGTTTCATCGCGGGAGGAAACGTACGTTAACTTGTTGTTTAACATTTATGTCTTCATATTTTACTCTAAAAATGTCACAACGGGAACACGAAAGTTACTTCTTTGTTCCTCGCCCATTTGTTTGTTACACCTTTTTAACCTTACTCTTAATCTGCTGGCCTTCACTTTGAAATTTAGGTTGGGGATCCTTTGTTTGCTTGCTTGGTTGGGTGGCTGTTTTTGTTTATTTGTGTTTTGTTTTGTGTTTGTTTTTGTTTGTTTGCTTTTTGTTTTGTTTTGTTTTGTTTTTGGTTTTGTTTCGTTTCGTTTTTTCATTATGATCTGTCAGTGTTCCAATTTTCCAGGAATAATCAACAGAAATCCAAGCTTCTGCGTGCATGGAAGCATTTATCCGACACTGCTATGACCTTGACCTTTGTTCCGTGACCCTGACGATAATTTAACCAAGCGTCTGGACGAGCTGAGGCAGCATGTACGTACTTTTTTTTTCTTTCTTCCATTGTATCTATTATTCTGTATGCTGTTCTAAACCTTTGACCTCTGACCTTGGACTGCAATGTCTTAAAATATGGTGGCTGGACAGACTGTGTTAGACTGAGCTTATTTGCCTTCGGTGGCAGTTATATGCCCTAGTAATCAAATGCACCCATATCCACAAGCATGCTCGAGCCCGAACGAACACATGGAATCTATGAACCGAGTCAGGGTTTTTTTTGTGTGTGTGTTTTTTTTTTTTAATATTTAAACCCTAGATACACATTTTGTCAACATAGGCAGATTAGATTTCAAAGTGAGGTGCTTTCATGCATACATTAAAACAAAAGCACAGACAGAAATACCGCGCCGCCCTCCGGAGGGAGAGCTTCACTCACGCCGGCTCCGCGGCTAAGCAATCATTGTCGTCAGTAGGGGGGCTTAGAAGGTGGTGTCCTGCGTATATCGGATCAGAACAGGCGCCACTGATCATCAATGAAGTGACTCGGCAGCAGTGCAATATATGTCTCCTCCGGGGTTGCCTCTTGACGACTTGACATTGGCTGCTCCCTGTGGATTACCGGTGCCGGGGCTGTGGCGGGACTGACCAGGCTGTGGCTGTGGACGGGGTGTCAGAATGAGCGTCGTGGGTGCACTGCCACTGAGGTGGTACAGAAGATGGGACAGAAGGAAAAAAAGAAAGAAAGAAAGAAAGAAAAGAAAAAAAGAAGTACCGCGCCGCTAAACGACAGACTAAACAAATGACAAAACAAACGCAACGCATTTCGACCTGTTTAGTTAGGGCTGAACGGGTCAAAACCCGTTGTGTTTGCTTTTGCAATTTTGTTTATTCTTTCGTTCAGCGGCCGCAGAACTTCTGTGGCTAAACAGGTCAATACACGTTGTGTTTGCTTTTTTTTTTTTTTTTTTTTTTTGTCATTTGCTTATTCTTTCGTTTTGGCGGCGGCAGTACTTCTGTCTTTGCATAATTATAATTATCATGCGGATGAAAATTCTGAATCCTGCTGGGAAGGTTTTCAGTTCGCTTGAATTCCTGCGGACCGTTTTGGACGGCCGGCCCAGCGGGACACTGTCTACGAGAGTGATACATCAAGTGCTAGGCTATGTTAAATGGAAAGGGAAAAAAAAAGGAAAAATCGAAGTCAACTCGAAACCAGCACCCGTATTGAGCTGGGCTGCGGCAGTAACAGCAGATGTGTGGGGCCGTCCTACCATCACGCTCCTCTCTCTCTCTTCTCTCTCTCTCTCTCTCTCTCTCTCTCCTCTCTCTCTCTCTCTCATTCTGTCTGTCTCTCTCTCTCTCTCTGTCTCTCATTCTGTTTCTCTCTCTCTCTCTCTCTCTCTCTCTCTCTCTCTCTCTCTCTCTCTCTCTCTCTCTCTCTCGTGCGTGTGTGTCTGTGTTTGCTCGTGCTGGCGCGCGTTAACGCTGATGTCACCTGTGTACACCATTGTACAGCTCTTCTGGTTTACAGGTAAGAGTCGG
>CM031627.1:7758935-7760670 GCA_018398815.1 Conus ventricosus
GAGGAATGAATGTGTCATGGGGTACTGAAGAAGTCGCTGGTGATGGACGTGTTCTCAGAACTAGAAGTTGCCTTGCCATTTGGTCAGCACTGCTAGACATGAATGCTGGGTACACGTTGTGTGTTTGTCTTCAGCTTTATGACCATATTATACCATACCACTACCATGAGACTGGTCTGTCTGGAGATATGAAAATGGCCGATGGAACACTAACTACTGTCTCTTCTTTTTACATGTGTGTGTGTGTGTGTGTGTGTGTGTGTGTGTGTGTGTGTGTGTGTGTGTGTTGTGTGTGTGTGTGTGTGAGTGCGATGAGTGTGTGTGTGTGTGTGTGTGTGTGTGTGTGTGTGTGTGTGTGTGTGTGTGTGTGTGTGTGTGTGTGTGTGTGTGTGAGTGCGAGTGTGTGTGTGTGGTGTGTGTGTGTGTGTGTGTGTGTGTGTGTTGTGTGTGTGTGTGTGTGTGTCAGCCCTGATTTGTGGCCCTTTGCGGTCGGCTGGGCTATAAGCAACATTATCTTATCTTATCTTATCGTGTGTGAGTGTGACGTGTGACGTGTGTGTGTGTGTGTGGTGTGTGTGTGTGTGTGTGTGTGTGTGTGTGTGTGTGTGTGGCGCGCACGGCACCCGCGCGCCCGCGTTTAGGATGTGTGTGTGTGTGTGTGTGCGCGCGCACGTGTGCTTAAGATGTTTGTGTGTGTGTGTGTGTGTGTGTGTGTGCGCGCGCGTGCGTGTGTGCGTGCGTGGCGTGTGTGTGTGTGTGTGTGTGTGTGTGTGTGTGTGTGCTCTTAGGATGTGTGTGTGCGTGTGTATGTGTGTGTCTGTGCTCTTGTGTGTGTGGTGTGTGTGTGTGTGTGTGTGTGTGTGTGTGTGTGTGTTGTGTGTGGTGTGTGTGTGTGCGCGCGCGCGCGCGCCGTTTAGGATTCCTCCCAAAATGTGACAGGTTTCAGCTGCAACTGGATGTTAATTAACCGACACAGAAGTTGTGGATGTCAAAACTTCTTACGCACGGGAACACCAAGACTTGTTCCTGATGGCACCCCTTCACCTGTACCTTGCTCCATCTTCTTCTCCCCTTGCCCCTCCCCCCTCCCCTCCCCCCACACTCCACCTACATACCCCCCCCCCCCCCCCCGCCCCCATCCTCCCGCCACATCGTCCATCCTCACCTCCTTCAACGTTTATTTCTGTAGGTGAATATCTCCTGGCATTCACTTTGCATTACATTACGCGGTGTTGTGTTACATTGTGTTGTATTTTGTGTTGTCTTACAACATGTTGCACTGGTTTGTGTTGTATTGTATCTCTATTTGTATTGCGCTGTGTTGGATGTATGTCAGATGATGGTGCGTTGTATTTTTGGTTGCATGGCATAACACCGCATTGTCTCTGTCAGTTTCAGAACACGAACAGGCATCTCCTTGCAAACTTTAACTTAAAATCTTGGCTGCTTCCAGTTCAGTCATGTGTTGAGTTCTAGTCTGCATTCTTAGGCACCTGGATAGGAAATCATAAATGAGGCTGTGAACAGTAAGGTCAGAGTTCGGGGGGTTACAGCAAAGGTTATAGTAGTAAGAACGAAGTTTGAACACATGACAATCGCCCTGGCTCTGTGAAAAGAAACATTTTTGAATGTGAAAAAGATGATTTTATCCTGGAATCTGAGGTCAGTCAATTAGTTCAATGCCATGTGTCAGCAAAAATACACAGAATGCTAACATGACTTGTGGACTCTTTGT
>CM031627.1:7765194-7772694 GCA_018398815.1 Conus ventricosus
AATTTTCCCCAGGGGGGCCTCCTCTTGATATGGAGGAGAAAAGTTTTTCAGCAACGTTTTTTAAAATTTTTAAAATAAAGCCTGTGATCGTAAACTCCCGGAATCCCTTTTTTTAAGGTAACCTATTTTTAACAAAAATTGATTCATTTGGCCTTTAAATTCTTTCATCACAACTTGAATATGCGAGGGAAATTAGGGGGCCCTCGGGGTTATCAGCTGTATGGAAAACGCAACAGCAGAAGCACTCTTTTTTTTAAATGGTTTGCATTTTTGTCCCTTAAAGCTATGTCAAGACGTGATGCGTATTTAAAATTTTTTCGTCTAAATCCTATCGGGGGTTAAATATAGAAATCCATTTGATGGGTGTGTTTGGAGTTGTATTGAAAAAGTGGGGCTCTGTATCGCCTGGGCGCAGGTAAAAAATTTGCCAAATCCTTTTTTAGAAAACCCATTCTTTTCTTTTTGTTCAGACCCCATGTTTGGCTTATTTTTTTAATTGCTGTTTTTCCCCTTTCCCAAAATTTTGGCGAATTAGTTTTTTTCATTTTTTACTCACCAAATATTATTGCAACAAAATACCAACGGTAAACCCAAAGACAATAAACCGATTTCTTGCATCTTTGTTTTTCTGTGGTTGAAAAATTTCACTAAATTTTGGGGGGGGGGGGCAATGTCTCGATTGGTTTGCTGTTACAAGAAATATTGTTTTTTGGGGATCAACATTTTTAAATGGAAAGCTGCATGCCCTGTTTTTTCAGTGTGCTTTAAATAAAATCAAACTGCTCAAGTTCTGTTTTTCATGGGGCTTGTGCAGCGCATTCCCCCATGCTTTGTTAGTCTTTTCTCTCGCCGTATCCCGCAGTTTACTAAAGCAAATTATTTCCGCTAAAAGCAAGCGCATTCACCACAGCGCCGCCTATCTTATGCGAGTGAACCCTTTTTTTTTTAAAATGTATTTTTTTTTTAAAATTTTTTTTGTCTGGTTATTCCTTGCTTAAACTAAAAATCTTTCGTAGAAAACGAAGCTCAACAATAGAAATCAGCTTTGCTGAATCCTAAAAGTTATTTTGCCAAGATCTGCTGGTTTAATTCTTAACAGGCTTTTACCAAGCATTGAGTATCCAACTTAGTCCTCCAATAACACAAAAATGGTATCAAGGGGTAACATTTTTTTTTCGGTCTCTTTTTTAAAAAATAAAATTTATAATTTTTAAAAAACATGAACAGGATCTCCTACAGCACAACAGCTAAACCTTCTGAACTTATGAATGACAAGTTTAAACCAAGCATTATGCCCAAAAAGGGGGCGATTTTGGCAGCATGTAAAAAAAAAAACAGTTCCCGGAACTGAATTCACTAGAACAGATTCAACAGATGTCGCCACAAGCTTTTTAAAAGTATCATACAGGTATGAAGCGCAGGGGTCTAGAAGGGGTGAAAAGTGTGGGGAAAAGGGGTCTTAGTTTTTTTAACAAAACTAGTCATAATTTGCCCCCTTTTTGATTCTGAACAAGATCTTACTATGTTTTAACGCAGATCCATTTTTAAAACAAAGTCTTAGGGGCTCTAGGAGGGATTTTACAAAATTTTTGGGAAAATTTGTTATCGCCATTAATCTGGGATTAAAAAACTTTAAATATAGTTTTTGCCCCTTCAAAATAACGAGGGGAAAAATCAGCAAAATCAAAAAAACCTGAATCAGGTGGGAAGTAACCAAGCCAGAAAATCAGCAGAAACGCTAAATCAGGTGGGACCATTAAAATCCTGGGTGTTAAAGCGGAAAAAAAAATTAGCAGAGGGGAACAGACAAAAAAAATTAATGTTACAGAAATCTCATTGAAAAATAACACCGCCAAACGCCAGAACAATTGATTCAATCCAGCTATAAAAACCCCAGTGTTTAAAGGGCCCTAAAAGCGCCAAAGTCTCATGGTATATTGAACTTAAAATTTGCCTTTTTTGGTCCCCTTGCGCGTGGGGGCTGTTTATTACGGTTTAAAATATAAAACCCAAATGGCAACAAAAAAAAAAGAAGTTAAAAAACCCTAAACCCACTAAATACAAAAAAAGAAAAATGACCCCAAAAAACCCCCAATAACAAAGCACTTTTGCCTTTTAAATGCAATAATTTTTTAAAATTTTTTAATAGAAATAGATCATGGCGTATTATAAAATGTTTAAAGTCAATAAATAAACATGGGTCTATAAAAGATTTTCCCTACCCCCAAAATTGTATTCAAGGGGTTTGTTGGGATGTAAAACTTAAAAAAGATCTATGCAGAGAACGCTGAGCAAGACACCCTCAACATGACGCGTTTTTTGGGGCTGTGTGACAAATTTTAGACTTTAAAATTTTTAAGATAAAAAACATAATTGTTTTTTTTTGATGATTATAAGATAATTTGAAAAAAAAATTAGTTGTACTTAAAGGATGACTTAGTTATGATCTTGAGGGATTAATCAAGAATTAATCAAAAAATTATTAAAACTTGAAGAATTTAATTAAAAATTAAATTAAGAATTTGGGGGTGACTTAATTAAAAATTAATTAAAAAACTTGGGGGTGATTTTGGGGGTGGGGTGTGTGTGGTGTACACAGGCTTTATTATTTTATGTGAAACACCACTTGGGGCAAGACTGCTTGCTTTTTGTGATGCATTGGCTCTTTTTTTGCAAGTTCAAAACACCCCAATGCATTTAAAAATGTTTTAAAAAAAAAAAAAAAAATTAAAAAAAAAACCCCCAAAAAAAAAAAAAAAAAAAAAAAGGACAAAAAAAAAAAAAGACCCCCTAAATTTGAAAGCTTGGGAGGCGTGAAGAAAGGCTTGGGCCCCTGGCCAAAACCCAAAGGGGGGGGGGTTTAAAAAAATTTTACTTTTTTTGACCGCTTGGGGGCGCGAAGAAACGGCGGCCCTTACCTTAGTTAGGGTAGACGCTGGAAAAAGGCTTGTTTTCGCGGTTGGGGGGGGTGGGTTGTTCTTGACGCTTGTTTTGGGGTGGCCCCTTTTTTTAAAGGCTTGCCGGGTTAGGATTTTAAACTTAAGCGGCCAAAATTTTTGGCCTCTTTTCCCAGGGTCACCTTGAATTTTTAACATTTTTTGAAAAAGGGTAAACATCTTCCCATAGGAATTAAAAGGTTTTAAAACCCCCTTTTTTTAAAATTCGAAAAACCCTCCCGTATAAGGCCCTTAACTACTGGTTTTAAAAAAATTGAAAAGTATTAACCCCCTTTAAACAGATACTTGAATAAAATGAAAGATTCAATCTAAGTCCAATCAAATGAAACATTTTTTTTTGGGAGAAAAAAAAAGGGTTTAAATATAAATTTTTACTAAAAAACCTGTTTCCCCCAAAAAAAGATTTTTTTAAAAAAGCCCCCAACCGCCCCAAAATACGCTGTTTTGTTTCTTCCACTTTTTAAAAACACGCTTTTTTTGGGCCCCCCTTTTTTCCCTGAAACCCATTTAAAGGGGTCCTTTTACCTTAAAACAAAATTGTTCTTCTTTCCAAACTTTTTTTTTTTTCTTTTTTAAAAACAATTTTTCCCTTTCAAACACTTCGTAATTTTTTAAAAAACTTTTAACATTAAAAATAAAATTTGGCCAAAATACACAAACTTTTCTAATTTTTTGCCTTTTAAAAACCCTTTAAAAACCCCTTCAACCCGGGCCCCAAAAAACCCTTTTGGGGGGCCAAAAAATGGCAAAAAGGGGTTCACGTGAACCCGATACGGTGTGCGAGTGGCAATCAGAATTTTCCAACTTTTTTATAATGTGGGGCAAACCCCGCCGGTGCTTCGTTTACCCGGGAGGTAGGCGCTTGGTTTTCAAAATGCCCCAGGTAAATTAAGTGATCGTTTTTTGCCCCCTGTCTGCCCTTTGAAAAATTTGTAGGGGAAATTTTAAAAAAATGTGCGGATTTTTGCATTTAAAGAGAAGAAAAAAGGGGTTTTGGGGTTTTTGGTTTGGGGTGTGTGTGTGTGTGGTGTGGGGTGTGTGGTGTGTGTGTGGTGTGGGTGTTTTTGTGTGTTGGTTTGTGTGTGTGTGTGTGTTGTGTGTTTGTTGGTTTTTATTTAAAAATTTTTTCTTTTCCCCCTTTTAACTTTAAAAATTTAAAAAAAAATTTTTTTTTTTTAAAAACTTTTCTAACTAGATCCCCCAAACCCTTTTAAAACTGCAGAAAGAAAAAAACACCACCCCAGGGGGAATAAAAACCCCAAGGGGGGCAGAGGGGGAAAAGCTTAAAAAAATTAACCCCGACAATTTTAATAGAAAAGGGGCCGGGGGCCCCCCTTTTTTTGGCGGTTCAGTCCGGTCTTTTCCCTACACTCTTGGGGGTTTTTGTGTTTTTAGTACCCGAAATTTAGTAAATTAATATTTTTTGGTAGAAAAATTTTTGTTTGAGTAATCGTTTTTTTTTTGGAACTTTTGAGGGAAAAGGGGAAAGCCGTTTGGGCCCTTTCGCCAAAAGGGGAGGGCGAAAAAACCCATATTTTTTCCCCCCCAAAGGGCCCCCGAAACCCCCAAAAATTTTTAAAAGTTTTTCCCCCAAAAATTTAACCCCAAAACCCCGGTAAAAAATTTTTTTTATTTTTTTTTAAAATTTATTTAAATTTTAAAAAAATTTATATATATTATATATATATATATAATATATATATATATATATATATATGTCTGTCTGTCTGTCTGTCTGTGTGAACAGTCCAGTAAAAAAAAAAAAAAACAAGCCTCTAACCCTCACACTCCCCAGAGGCTGGTATTCCGTGACGGGCATATCAGTCATCTTTGAGCGTAAAAACCTGAATGGAACAAACAAATGCAGTCTATGAAAAGGACCAATCACAGGGCAGTTTACAGAAGGGTCAGCGAATCAAATTACCCATCACATACATTGATCTATGTAGACTGAAAAAGAAAGCTAAAAAAAAGAAAAAAAAGAAAAGAAAGTAAACAAGCAAAGAAAGTTGAAATAACCTACACTAATCTTTGATTCAAATTCTTTTTTTTTTCTTTTTTTTTCCAATCAATTCCGCCTTCAATACAAACAAGATTAACGGACTAGAGTCACAAAACTTTTCTTTTGTTTTGTTGTTTTTCGTTGTTTTTTTTTACTAATCAGTTACGAACTGCCATTCCCATCCCTATGTTCAAACAAAGTTGAAATAACCTACACTAATCTTTGATTCAAATTCTTTTCTTTTTTTTTTTCTTCTTTTTTTTTTTAATCAATTCCGCCTTCAATACAAACAAGATTAACGGACTAAAGTCACAAAACTTTTTTTTTTTTTGGTTTGGTTTTTTCTTTTTTTTTTTTACTAATCAATTACGAATGCCATTCCCATCCCTATGTTCCTCCCCCCCCCCCCCCCCCCCCCCCCCCCCCCCCCCCCCCCCCCCCCCCCCCCCCCACCCCCACCCCCCCCCCCCCCCCCCCCCCCCCCCCCCACCACCCCACACACACACAACATCACTTTGCGCTAAAATTAGTAAGTAGCGCCATTGATTGGCAGCTATTCACAGAGCCCAGTTTTATTCCTCCCCATGGTAATAATGTGGCCTGTGTGTACGAACTACAGTGTCAACGGCTGACGGTCGCGACAGCTTGAAGTTTGAAGCGACAAACCTCAGCACTTTGCACACAGACAGACCCTGAGACTGACAGCTGCTGCACAATGCTAGCTCAGCACTTCGCACACAGAGTGAGTGAACTGTCAAAAGAACCTGTACAAGCCACCCGCTACAAGCAGGATTTTGCACTGAAACACTATATAATCCACGTAAGCGTTTTGAGGCCTACCATGAATTAGAGCCAACATTTAATGTTAAGCTGATAATTAATTTTAAAAAAAACAAAAAAAAACGACTCCTTACAAAATATTTCCTCTGTTTTGGGGGCATTTCCACCGACGAAATTAGTCTTCAAATACATGACCGGGGCCGGAATAGCTCAGTTGGTAGAGCGCCGGACTCGTGATCCTGGGGTTGCGGGTTCGAATTTCGGTACAGGGGGATTTTTCCCTCGGAGTTATCATTGGTTCTGACTCCATTCCCAACACAGTCCTTCGAATGAGACTATAAAACCGAGGTTCCGTGTGTGAACGCACGCACAAATCTTGCACACACGTAAAATCCCATCATCAAATTTCGGAAGAGAAGGCCAGTTTGGCCGTTGGAATGGATGACACGTTACACATAGCATGCACCTTCCCCGAAGTTGGAGTATGGCTGCCTTAATGGCGGATTATAAAAAAAAAACGGTCATACACACAAAACTCCACTGCCTGTCTATACAGGCAGTGTCCGCAGGAGTATCAGCCTGCGTACGCTGAAAGAAAGAAAGAAAATACATGACCTTCCCCTCAGTTGACGTCACGTTTCAGGCATTAGCACTCACCCGTGACCCTACCTTTGCGCCAGCTGGAAATCCCTAACTAGTCCGATCCCTTTGATTTTTTTAATCTGTCTGCTTGGAACCAACTGGTTTGTACCTTTGACGGCCATATGAAAGAAAATGAGAAGAGTCAACTTTCAGACACAATAAATATTCTCAGAAGAATCCACTTGCGCCAGTCTATAGATACTCGACTCCTTAAACAAGGCCTTGGCGCATTCATTTCTGGTGTGCAGCCACATAATGTATCTTCAGCACCACTGCTGACAGCAACCCTTGTCAACAACGTACAATCACCTGAGACCCGCACACGTCTTGCCCTACGATACGCAGAGAAAGAAAAAAAAAAAAAGCCCGTTAGCAGAAGCCAGATTCAGCCAATGCATATCACGTGACAACATTTTGCGAAACAGCGTCTTCAAACCGGAATAAAACGCATAAACAGAACAGAAAGTACGCTTGCTCGTTTTCAAGTCTCCAACGGCAGTTTTAAAATCAAACCAAGCCACCTGAGGATAAAATAAACCTCAACCGGCGGAGCTCTCTAACTTGACAGCTGTAACCTTCAACAAACCTACCTTGCGCAAGGTAGTGTGGCGCCAATACAAACTGAAGGGAAAAGAGAAAGTATGGGAGCATTCTAGCATCATAAACCAATAAACGCTTTTTTTCCTTTTTTTCAGGAAGACATTTATTATCCTTGTAGGAACGCCGTTAAGCTGAGGACCACAACTGTTTTCCTTAAGATGCTGGCTGTTTACCCCGTTTTTTTTTTTTTTTTTTATTTTTTTTTTAAATTTTTATAAAGGACAATAAATGTCTGGCTGTTTACCCCGTTTTTTTTTTATATAAAGGACAATAAATGTTTTCCTTGATTCACTGGCTGTTTTCCATGTTTTTCAGAAGGATCGAAACTTGTTTCCTACAGATAATAGCTGTCTTCCATGTTTTTACAAAAAGCAAGACGAGTACAAAAAGCAAGACGAAGCGTAATCAATCTAGCGGTGAACTCACCTTGGTTCTGTTGCAAATCCACTTGTGGTTTCACAGTGAAGTGACTGGAGGCGGAAACTCTTTTTTTTTTTTAAATAAAAAAAAAATAAAAAA
>CM031627.1:7777694-7792694 GCA_018398815.1 Conus ventricosus
TCCTTCTGCCTCCTCGCACTGTTCCTTGTAGAATGGGTTTGGCAAGTCCTGTTGATCTTAATACATGACTATACCATCTCATTGTTCTTATTTTCATGTGCAGAGGTTGAAAGATGGCAAGAAGTTGAAATAGAATCTCTGACCACTGGGTGTTAAGGTTTAGTGTATCTATTAGGATCTTTCATGTTCACACTTGACGTAGTGTATCTATAAACATTTGCAGTGTTTATATTTTAGCTGCTGCTATGGCAAAGTTGGAATTTTATTCTGAAACTTTTCTTCTTCTTTCTCGTTCGCCATCCCGTTAGATGAGCAGCCCGGTGTCCTCGATGAAGGCTGCCGTCCGTCGCAGCTCCTCCAGGGTGCCGTACAGCTTGGCTTCCACTGCTGTCGGTGTTGGCCAGTACTTTCTCCTGGATGCTGCATACGTCGCACAGACTTGAAGGATGTGGTCAGTTGTCATTGGTCCCTCACCGCAAGGGCACTCGCCACTCTGTCCAATGCCAAATTGTGTGTGCATGTGGTGGAGCAGGCGATTGTGTCCAGTCCTCAGGCGGAAGATCTTGACCTGTTCCCGTCGTCCCAGCAAATGGTATGTGTCTTCTGGGTGGCATTTGGGATGCAGGAGGCGCCATTTTATGTATTCGGAAAACCAGTAGTTAGTCTCAAAGGGCGCCATCGTCTGTCCGTTCTTGGGACAGGATTGGCTGTATAAACCTTTCTGGGAGGTGGGCGTCTGGAGGGGTGGGGGAGAAGGGGAGGATGGAAAAAAGAAAAAAGAAGGGGGTGCCATTAAAAGTACAAGTTGCCTCGTCGCTGACTGCTTCACTCCACTAACCCCCCCCCCCCTCTCTCTCTCTCTCTTCTCTCTGACCACACACACACTCACACACACACACACCACCCACACACTCACACACCACACACACTACAACACACCCACACCATCTCTCTCTCTCTCTCTTTCTCTCTCTCTCTCTCTCTCTCTCTCTCTCCTCTCTCTCTCCTCACCACACACACATATAATTACACACAACACAAGCACACACACGCACACGCACGCAGCCATCGCGAACACCACACACCACCACACCCCACACACACATAACACACACACACACACCACCACCCACCCCATACACACACAAGCGCACGCGCACATACAAACACACACACACTCACACAGAGAGTGAGAGAGAGAGAGAGAAGAGAGAGAGACTGGGAGAGAGGAGGGGAGAGAGAGAGAGAGAGAGAGAGAGAGCGAGAGGAAGAGAGAGAGATGAGAGAGTGAGATGAGAGAGAATCGGAGTAATCGTTAACAAAGTCCGTGAAAACACCCACAAGAAACTTTTTTTTTTTTTCTTGTAAAATTTCATTTCTTCTTTTTTTTTTTTTTAAATTGCCAAACTTAACAGATGACACATTACTTCATAAATCAATTACTTTAATCCATAGTGGCACATATCCAATGATACAAATGTACATGCATTTTTTTTTCTTCTTTTTTTTTTTACACGGTCACCACATGGCGAATAAATTCTAATTAACTGATTTACGTGTGTGTACCCAGCGGCGGAAGAGATTAGATAGAGTAGAAAAAGAGTATACAGTTTACTTATTAAATAATACGCTCACATATACACACCACTCACACGCACTCCCTTGCGCATAACCTTCAGATGATACATATATACCATTAGTTCCCCTAGTATTTTGATATAAAGTGACTTTTTGTTAAGTATGTTGAATAATTCACTCCATTATGACATATATTCTCCATCTTATGTCTATAGGTCCAGCTCCTTCAAAAATGTTTAGATTAGGTTTTGTCTTGTTAATTCTACATTTATATATGAAAATATTTCCCATTAAAATTATCAGGTTAGCATTTTGGTCGGTTTTTGTTTTTCATCGTACCAAATAATACAATATCCTCGTTAAGTGATACTCTACACAGTGTGAAACGTTAACTTGCAGAACTTCTTTCCAGGTCTTTCCAGAAAATACGGGGTTTTTGTTTTGGTGTTAGTGGTTATTAAAATGTAAAACCTCGTTTTTGTTTTTATTTGTTGTTAAACTCACATGCCCACAGATAGTGGTTTTTTTGTTTTAATTGAGTCTTTCCTCTTGATGCAAGATACGAAATTAACATTTGTCGCTTATCAATAATTTGATACCATTAACTTTTAACACCACTATTTGTTTACCAGAATTCTGTGGCATATCTTAACTTGGAACCATTACAGTTTTGTTTCTTTAATTTTCTGAACTGATCCTTTTCAGTACTTACCAATATTGGTATATTAAAGACGTTGTCCCACTTGATTACAATGGCACGATGGTAAGAACTTCATTAAGGAAGCTTCCACCATAATTTCGTAATAAGCACGTGATCCTTTATTAACACTACAATTTTTTGATAGTGCTAAAGTTTTTTCATTACCAATGGTTACAATCGAATTTCAATCTTTCTTCTTTGTATAAGCTTTGATCGAACGCAGCAACTTATATGAGTTAGAAAATTGATACGATAAGCCATTTTCTCACGACCCAGTTCATGCAGCTTAGAAAGAAAATACCATCCTCGTCGAGTAAATGTTTGACTAGAAATATGTGGTTCTGCTCCATTTCTTGTAAAAAGACGGTTTTTTTTTCTCCTACTTTAAATTTTCATTACAAAGATAGTTCAGTGGCTAATCTGTATTTCAGTTATTTCTTACCTGTTTGCAGATCTTTGATATGGACTGAAAGACTCCTTTCCAAAATCTGTTTTTAACCACTGCTTTCAACAAATCTGTCAGGGGCCATATGCGGTCATGTTTACCTTTTCGGGTCATAATGAATGTAATATTTTTTCCATTTGTTTGGGTTTATAAGGCAAGTCGTGCATATACAACCCTTCCGTATCAGTGCGATTTTTAAAAGGAGTGGATATATATTTTCTAGGTCGGTATACCTATCCCTCCTTCTTGTTTATTATGTATTGCGTATTTTCTTTTGATTTTATCATTTTTATTATTCACAACCCCATTTGAAACCCATTTTTTTCTGAATGATGCGATCTGGGGCTCAGGTGGATTCGGCAAGAGGATCCATAAGTACACCTGTTTTGATAGTACTAATGATTAGAGCACAGCTACTGACTAATGGTGTTATTATTCTTGTGACATATTTTTGAACAGGTTTTGGAACTTCTGCGAATTTGTATTTCATATTAATTTCCGTAATATCTGCTAGACTATTTCGTAAAACCACGTCTTGGAAAAATTTTGAACTGCGAGGGTTCCCTTCCTTTTTCATAGTAGGGTAAATATGTTTTCGTGGAATTTTTCTCTGTACCTAAACCAACATTAAAGGGTTTTTTCATGTTCAATTTGAGTCCAGATATTTGCTCCCCTTTTTACGTCACATGCTTTTAAATAGGCCCTTTTCATATGATTCTTTCTCCTTTAACGTAAAGGTGGTGTCGTCTGCAAAACTGATTATTTGAATTCTGTATTTTCTATCTTTATGCCTTTGTTATCGGGGTTTGGCTTATCTTGGTCGCTAGTATTTTACGCCCCCTACCCCCCAACTAAATATGGAGGTATAGGGTCCTTGACGACAACCTCTTCCCAAGTTATAAAACTTGAAGACTTTCCCATTTACTCTCTACGTAAGACTTAAGGACTTTATATTATTGTATAAAAAGAATGCTTTCCATCGTGGAGATTACCTTTTCCACATCGAATGCAGCCAGGAATTTTACTCATGTATGACTGTTAACGAATCGAAAGCTTAATCGCCTGACCGAAATTATTAACCCTCGTAAGCGTTTCACTTCTAAAATATGTGTTAAATCGTTGATTGTTCGCGTTTAAAACCTATTCCTTGTATCTTCTGGATCGAAAACCGTCTGGTCCTCATTTATGAGCTTTGGCAGAACATTTTTTATTCTGTTTTGCATACAGGCTGAAGCAAATTTTGTACGTTGCATTTATAAAGGGAAGATAGGTCTCCAGTTCTTCAAAGTATGCTCTCGGTTTTCTTCCTTTCCGGAAGACCAATTTATTATTCCTTCTTTTTGTGATAAGACATTCCTCCATTACTGTATCCCTCATTTAGAGAACGAGACAACAAAATCTCCTAACGTCTCAGGAAAATTTTAAAGTAGTTTAGTCATGCCGTCTGTTCCAGGACTCTTCTCATTTTCCATTCTTTTTTAGGCACTTGGTTTGCTTCATTCTAATGTGATTAATCCTCCAGGTGTTCGGATTTCAACTGGACTTAGTTTTGGCACGCGTTATCTACATATTTTCCATTTCAATATCGAATTTTTCCTTTTCTGCATATAAATTTTCATAATAGTTCTTTGTCTCTTTTTTAAATATTCATCCATCTGTCAAAAGTTGTTCCTTGATCCGTGACTAGGTTAAAGCATTCTTTTGCTACGAAGTTCCTTTTTCTCAAGTGAACAGAATATTGTTATTGTTTACCCGTAAGATGCCCCTTTTTGGCTCGTGGATCGTATTATTCCGTCAATTTTCGATTTCCTTAACTCATGAGCTGTGCTCCTTTTTGTTTTTTTAAGATCTCAGGTCTGTTTCATTAAGCAATTTTTACTTTCTAAGTCATGTGTATTTCTTTTTCAATTTCTTTTCTTTTTCATTTCTTTTTTGTTTTAGCGAATACTGAATGTAATTGTTTCTGCTCTTATTTCCATGCATAGTGTTTCAAAAACTCTTTATGACCTTGAGAAGACTTGATTCATGGGGATTATACACCATGAGATTTTCTTATACGTAGTACTGAAATAGTTTTGTCTTTTTCCACTTAATTAACAATATTACAAATTATCACTTATCATTATACAACCATTCTAACCATTCCCAAATCAAAATCTTATAAAAATACTATCTACTTCCTTCCCTCATCATATCCTTATTACTTTTCTTAACTCTATAACTCTAAAACACATTAATTACTCTTCTTAAATAACTTACATTATCTAATTAAAAACCCACACAAACATACACACCCTCTATCCACTTTTTTCCCTTTTTTTTTTTTTCTTATCCTCCTTTCCCCTCCCCCATCGGGGGGGAAAATAAACCAGGAAAAACGATAAACCGATCTGTTCTGTATCCGAACGAAATATCAGCCATCTTATATATAAGTGATTAACGTGACGACCAGTAAAAAGAATATCTAAGCATACTTTGTTGAAACGGTTGTGGCTTCTCCAAGGTATATACCTCGTGTCTTGGTTCAACTCTCTCCATATATCGGTCTAGCTTTATCTTGAATAATTTCCGTAACTTCTTCCTGTGCCGCAAGCGATTTATTAAGGTGTTGTATAATTGTAATATCTATGCTGGGATCAAGGACCAAGTTCCACGTCCCCTGCCTTTAGTTTATTGGGGATATTATTTCTTCTATTTTTAATTTTATATTTTAAAGTAAGGACGGTTCATTCATTAATTTGGTCCATAGACTTTCGCTAATATAAGTCTTTTCACATTGTATTGATTAGTTACTATTAATAATTACATGTGCATTTTGCTAGTTTTCTTTATTTTGAAATTCAAAGTTATGATTGATAGTATTCCAACTCCTCTGATCGAGATTTGTAGGTAGCAAATACAATTCATAACCCCATTCACGCGCTCTTATCTGGCGCTCAATATTACTTGTTAACTGAGTATTTGTAGAAAATAAATAAAATAGAGTGAGTGCTGTTTTTGTTCTTAAATAATGGAATACATCCTTTTCCTTTTTTGAGTATACTCCAAGACCTTGGCCAATTCAAGATGAATTGTTATGAATCCATTGCGCTTTGACTGTCTTTACTTTTCTACATTTTGTCTCTTCACTCATCAGGGTTGTGCCTCTTTTGCTTTCAGGTCGTTGCCACATACATCTAACCAATAAATAATTAGGAGAACAAAGCAAGACAAGAACATAACAAGTACAATTCAGTTGTGCCACTTGCATCTAACCAATTGAACAATCAAGAAAAAGACACAAACTTAACAAATACATAGAAGTAAACCAAACTGCATATTGCCAGTTAATCTACGATTTACTATGAAGCCAAAGATTTTATTTCCATAATTAAGTCAAAAAAATTGCTTGACCAAACGCTAGGCAAGCGAAAGGCGCATAGGGAGAAGAAGATGAAGAAGAAGAAGAAGCAGAAGAAGAAGAAGAAAGAAGAAGAAGAAGGAAGAAGGAAAAGCGTATAATTAATCAACATGTAAGGCAATAGGGTTTTATTATAAAGAATGAACAAACCCTGACCTAATGAAAAAAACAAAAAGTGCTCCCACACACAACACTCAATCACACACACACACACACAACACAACACACACATATATACATTGCACGTACACACACATACATATTACATACATACATTTTCACAGAGGTTATGTCATCCGCGCCGCGCCGCATCTGCAGGGCGCGCGCGCGCACCGCGCGCGCCCGCTTCTGCACGGGAGCGCGCGCGCACCCGCGCGCGCACCCACGCACCCGCGCGCGCACACGCGCGTCCCGCCCAAAAAGAACACGGGTGTGGTATGTCGATGGGGTGTGAAACATCACTCACGCGGGCGCGCGTTTACATGGAGTTCAATGTAATGTAACATCACTGCTCAGCTGATACGCTTAAAAAGGTCCATTCTACTAGTGTTTCTCACGCACGGGTAGTTGATGTAAGGGTTGGGGGTGGGGAGTGGGGGGATCTTGCACGCTATGTTGCCCCCCCCCCCATCCCCCCCACCCCCCCCTCTCTCTCTTTTTTATGGAAGAACGCTGAAAGAAAACGATGCAAACTTGGCAATGGATCGGCGATCGATGAGGAATGAAGTGGCGAGGGGGGAGGGGGGGGGGGAGGGGGTTATGCAAGAAGGGGCGGGGAAACGAGAAGATGCTTTTAAGAGTGAAAAGCAAAGTGGGGTCAAAAAATGAATCATCGGTGCCTAAAAGGTTATCCATGTCCAAAGAATTCAATTTTATAAAACTAAAACATCCATTCATTTGTAATGTCAACAATAACTATCTCCATTCATGATCACCTCTAATGATTCCCTTTACATAGTGTATAGACGTGGCTCGTCAACTACAATTTGCCTCCCTGATACACAAAATAGACAAGCAGCAATGTAAAAAATCACCATGACCCATTATAGGTTTTAAAGATAACATTTAGAAATACTAGCCCTTCAATCTGGATAATGTAGGCTTACAGAATGCATGTATATAACACAACTCAAAGCCCCTCATGACATTAGTAAATACATGTTCATTACAATGGCACTTGCATCATCTATCTGTTGGCAAGAAGAAAAAGAACACAAACCCCCCCAAAAAAAGCAAAAAAACATGCCGCCCCTCCACAGGAGAGTTAAACTTATTATCTAGAAAAAGAGAGGGGCAGAAAGCGGAGAGGGGTGGGAGGAGAAAAAAGCGTGGTGATGATGTGTGGCCGCGGTGTGGCGTTGTGCGCGCGCGCGCGCTCGCTGAGCGCGCGCGCGCGCCCGTTGCGCAGGACGCGCGAGCGACCGGACGCGCGCGCGCTGCGACCCTTTCCCACTTTTTTTTAAACCTATCAAATCATCAATCATATCACATTTCAATCTCTCTAGTCAATATATCTTATTGAACAAACTTCCACACGTCCGGCTGTCATTTATCAGTCTTATTCACCAGTTCCAAATCCATCCGCAATGTGCACCAGCCCATCTCACCAGCATCGCTTCATCAAATCATCCTTCAGTACCTCCTGTTATCCTTACTATATGTAGCAGTCACCCACTGACATCATGGAAAAGAGCTGTTCTATTAACCCAATCATGTTTTTTGCAGAGGTACTACTATGTATACAAAATATCACTCAATCACAAATCCATTAACTTGTTTCTATCGTCGGTCCATCAGCATCAGTAATTATTATATTCCCAGTAAGTACCTGAATTGCCTCCAGCAACTCTGGTGGTCATGTCATCTTTCAAGTCATTTATCTTTATCTCCAAGTATCATATTATCTGTTATTATATCAATTTCATCGGCAATTTAGTTACTTTTCAGACACATTAGAAAGACAGCGGGAGGGGTGTGTGGGGGGTCCTTGGCCTCCTGTAGATAAACACAACGAATGGGACTTACACACCGGTGGGGGTTACAACAAGGAAGGCGCATGGACTACTAAAAGAAAAGAAGGAGAAAGGAGCCGTGAGTTGGGTGCGGGACGGAGATAGTGAAGGAGAAAAGAAGGCAGAAGAGAGAACGTGGGGGGGAAGAGAGGGAGAGAGGAAGAGGTTAAAGGTGAAGTGCGGGGGAATGGTCATCTGATTCTCGGTTTTCCTTGTTTATGTTTCCTAAAGCTGCCAAATTTCGCCTTGTGCGCGATGCATGCGTACAGCGTGTGTGCCCCGTATGCGTTGGGTCGTGGGGGCAAATAGGGGTGCCATGCGCGCGTGCGCCCACGAATCCACGCCGCGCACGCGCACGCGCACGCAGTGTCCGCATGCGCTTCTCGTCATGCTCTTTGAGTTTCGGAGTGTGTCCGCATGTGTGTGCAAAATACGTGTGCCCGCGCGTTTGCCTGCGTACGCGCGCGGCGTGTGTGTGGAAGAGAGGACAGACAGAGAGAGAAAGAAGAGAATCTTGTGTGCCTGGCCTGTATGCGTGAGGGGCGGGGGAGGAGGGGGGAGGAGGAAGGAAGGGATGAGAGAGATTGAGAGTCGAGTGAGAGAGAGGAGACACCCCGAGAGAGAGGGAGGAGAGTGGGGGGGGGGAAGGAGTGGAGGGAAGATATGAGGGGAAGGTGGAGAGAGTGGAGAGAGTGTAGTGAGGAGGGGAAGGGGAGAAGAGAGGAGGAGAGAGAGAGAGGGGAGTAGGTGTGAGAGAGAGATAGAGGAGAGGAGAGTATTGGAGAGATGAGGAGAGAGAGATTGAGATAGGAGAAGAGAGAGGATTACATTATATTCCCTTCTGACCATCTATTTTGTCCTTTGGGGGAGGGATCTGTACTGGTTTATCACCCAACAATAATAGAAGCCTCCCCATTATCCATCCTACCTCCACTTCAATCAACATTATAATATCTCCTGGGTACCTTCGCCAGTCAGGCTTACTGTAGTCTGTTTACTATAAATTATTCCACAGTATCAATCACCTGTCACTTTACCCGTCCACAGTTTTCATCTGCTTGCCCTCCATCAACTTTCCACAATTAGCAATCATTGTCCACATTACCTATCCACATTGGCAATCATTTGTCCCCTCTCAATCATCCACATGATCAATTCTGCCACAGCAAGATCCTCATTTTACGCTCATTCTATCCACATCAACTATCCACTTATCATATATCTATCCACATTATCTAATCATCCATTCCACATCGACTTTCCACATCATCAATCATCTGTCCACCTCAACTCTCCACATTATCCAGACCATCATCTATCCACATCAACTACCCAAATTATCAATCATCTGTCCACTTCAACTCGATCCACATTATACCGACATATATCCACATCAACTCCACTTTAATCAATCTCTATCACATCAACTGTTCACATTATCATTCAGCTGGCAACATCAACTCTCCATCATAGTCAAATCAGCTGTCTACATCCACTATCCAATTATACCTCATATCCAATCCAGCTATCCCATTATTCATTCATCTATCCACATCAACTATCCCACATTATCAATCATCTATTCCACATCATCTCTCCTATTATCATCATCTTGTCCACATCAACCTTTCCACATTGTCAATCTTATGTCCACATAACTATCCAAACATTATTAACCGTTCTGTCCACCTCAAACTATCCACATTATCAATCATCTACCCACATCAACTTTCCACATGTCAATCATATGTTCCACATCAACTATCCACATTATTAACCGTTGTCCACCTCAAATATACCACTTTATTCAATTATCTACCCACATCAACTTTCCACATTTTCCATCTTCTGCCCAATGTCATAATATGTCCACATCAACTATCCACATTATTAACCGTCTGTCCATTATCAAACTATCCAATTTATCAAATCAACCCAAATCAACTTTCCACATTTTTTCCATCCTCTGATGCCCACATCAACTATCTACATTAGCAATCATCTCTGCCCACATCAACTATTAACATTAGTGATCATCTGGTCCACATCCCATTATCCAAATTATCAATCATCTGTTCCCTTCAATTTTCCACATTATTCATCATCTACTCACATCAGCCTTCCACATTTCCATCTTTTCTGGACCCATCAAACTACCATCTATTATCAATTTTCTGTCCACATCAAATATTCGCATTATCGATCACCTGTCCAATCTCCTCTATACACAATTAACTAACAATGAATTTTCGGTCCCATCAATATCCAATTTATCTCTCATGTGTCAACATTCAACTCACCACATTATCAATAAATTCTATCCCTCCTCCTGTCACTACTATCCTTATCCCCCCGTCGATGCCTGATGCGGCTTATTCTGCTATCTACCTCCGCCTCAGCATTATTTGTCGGCGTTCGTATATTCTAAACACATTCTGGGGCAAGAAACCACTCAACATTATCGGTCAAGCTACTCCATTCACAAAATATAACCCCACAAACATTGTCCTAGGTATCATTTCATAACAAATAAATAAACACAACTACATCCAACTGCATTGTCATCATTTGCTTTCATCCAATACGCTTCATTCCACTCTCCCATTCAGGTTTTACTTTGTCGGCATCCTCGAAACAGGACACACAAAAAATAAGGATGTAGTGTGGGGGGCGGAAACCCGTGGGGGGGGCAATACGGGCGGTGGGAGAGGGGGATTTTCGCTTGTTCTCATCCATTTCAACCCGTAAATACTTAGTTATTAATGGGCACGGGCAGAGGAGGAGCTCTATAGGAGACGCGGAAGGGGGGGGGGGGGGGGGGATGGGGGAGGAAAAGGAGGAGGCTGGTGGCGGAGGAAGCCGGGAGCTTGGGCTGGGAGAGAGGAAAAAATAGGCTGAAGCAGGGGGTGTTTAGAACGGAAATATCTGTTGGATTAACCATCTTTTAGTTTTTGAAAGAATGTGTGTGTGCCCGCGCGCACTAGCACGCGCAGGTGTAATTTCAATAACATTTTTCTTTAGTATGAATGCTTCGCGACACATAAACATCTGTCATCCAACCACCCTTCGAAGGTAGTTGAAAGTAAGCTATATACATACGTTCGGGGAAAAGAAGGTTTAAAATTTTTTTTTAAAAAGGGAAGATGGAAACACGCCGGTTCGCTCTTGACCAGTTGTGAGCAAGCACCATCATCACATGAAAAAAACCAATAGTACAAAAACAGAAGCCGATCATTCCAAAAGCACATTATTTGGACATTATTCTACACAACACAACACACACACACACACACCACGCGCGCAGCAGCACGCACCCCCCCCCCCCCCCCCCCCCCCCCCCCCCCCCCCCCCCCCCCCCCCCCCCCCCCCCCCCCCCCCCCCCCCCCCCCCCCCCACACACACTCAACCCAGTATGGAAATAAACTCCGCAATCCGTTACCGTGGGGGAACGACGAGGAGGAAAGGGAAAGCGAGAGGAGGGAGGGAAAAACACACTGTCGTTGCGCCCAAAATTGAAACTGTCTAATCAGTTACTCGTTCAAGCCATTCTCTCTGAAAAGGCAGTCATTGTCCATCTTGAGTCTATCTTCAGTGTTTTTCCATTTTTCAGTTTTGTTAATAATTTTACCATTCGATGACCAGGGCGGCCATCGTTGCAGAATGAGCGCTAGTGTTTTTTAACAGTTTATAAATTAGCTTGAGTCAAGTCCTCTCCCACAGTTATTCCGGTCTGTTTTAGTTTCCTCCGGGCCGCGTCAACACTCTCTCCTTTCCGCCGCGAGAAAAACGACGGATGATGGGGCGTGGGTCTTCGCTGCGTGTCAACCACACAAGATAAACTTACAAAACCCCAAAACCAAACGAACTAAAAAACACAACTCCCTTCTCATCAAATGTCGTCACATCGACAACAATTGAACAACTGCTCTCATCACAGTCATTGAGTGATCCCTTTCTTGATTGTCGAGTTAGTTTCTTTTTGGACGCGGAGGAGGCCCATACAATCCACAAAGCCCGTCGAGGTCTGTGTGACCCTGTAATTTGGCGGCACACAGACCAGGACAGACAGACAGACCGCAAAGTGCTGTGCGGCAAGTCAAGAGGGTGGGGGGGGGGCTGGGGGGGGGGGGTGGGGGATGCTGCAGGCTGCAGGTCTAGCAGCAACACGTACCCGGTGCATGCACTAGCACGTCTTGCAAGGGGAATCCAACGAAAAATCATTCCTCGGATCCTCATGACATGGGCTGTGTGTGGGTGTGTGTGTGTGTGTGTGTGTTGTGTGTTGTGTGTGTGTGTGTGTGTGTGTGTGTCGTGTTGTTGTGTGTGTGTTGGTGTTGTGTGTGTGTGGGTGTACTGTGTGTGTTTGTGTGTGTGTGTGTTGTGTGTGTGTGTGTGTGTTTGTGTGTGTGTGTGTTGTGTGTGTGTGTGGTGTGGGTTGTGTGTGTGTGTGTGTGTGTGTGTGTGTGTGTGTGAGGGTGTTGTGTGTGTGTGTGTGTGTGTTGTTGTAGTGTGTGTGTGTGTGTGTGGTGTGTGGTGTGTGTGTGTGAGTGTGTGATTTTGTGTGTGTGGTGTGTGTGTGTGGGTGTGTGAGTGTGTGTGTGTGTGTGTGTGTGTGGGTGTTGTGTTACGTGGTGTGTGTGTTTGTGTGTGTGTGTGTGTTGTGTGTTGTGTGTGGTGTGTGTGTGTGTGTGTGTTGTGTGTGTGTGTGTGTGTGTCTGTGTCTGTTTGTGTCTGTGTTGAGTGTCTGTATGTGTTTGTCTGTTGAACATTGTGTGTGTGTTTCTCTGGGCTTGTTGTTTGTGTGTGCTGGTGTGTTGTTTAGTATCTGTCGTGAGTGCGCTCGTGTGGATCGCTGTATGGGCGTGGAGAGAGAGAGAGAGAGTGAGAGAGGTGAGACAGACAGACTGTCAGACAGGACAGGTCAGACCAGATAGAATCTGTCGTGCGTGGATTTACGGTGTGTTTATATCTTTTAAAAAATCTTCTTTTTTATCAATCTAAATAGTTTTTAAAAGGAAAAACAGGTACCACTTAGGCAGACTGGCTTTGTGTGGTGATGTACCGGTATAAGTCATATATCTAATAAAAATCCTCTTTTTTCATTTCGAAATAGTTTTTTTTTTTCCAAAAGAAAGAACAGAGTATACTTCTGTTGTGTTTTCCATACCTGAATGCCAGGTTCTCTTTTGAAGGAGCACATTAGAATGTTTGAATTCTGGAAAATACATGCAAAAGCTGGTTTCAGCCCCTTCCAGGTGCTATCCACAACTTTATTAAAAAAGGAAAGTACAGTATATTCTCTTATTTGTTACATCTGAATCGCCAGGTTTGCTTGAAGGAGCAATTGAGTTTCTATACTTTGAGTTCTGAACTACTTGAAGTGGTTAATCCCCACTAGGCACATCCCCTAGACCTAAACCATGATCGGAATAGAACTGCGTACTCCACACGCTCATTTTACTGTATAGTTCCATCAACCGCATCGTGTCATAACACCAGCCGCCATGGCGAAGTGGTTTGCGTCGCGGACTCCGGCTGGGAGATCGTGGGGGTCGATTCCCATCAGTAGCAAGAAGGGATTTTCTGCCCCGACCGCTTCATACACAGAACTGAGTTCGCTACCTCTTAACTGGGAGGACCTGAACCCACACAGTCGAAAGTTTCAATCACTAAAAAAAATGGCAGCGTCTCTGAAAAGTGTTGCTCAAAATTCCTGAAACAAACTGCAGGTGTTCTCTATTTCTCGGGCTTTGGTTGACGCCGGGATATAACTATGATAAGTAAGGGATTTCAGGAGTACAGCCCTGTCATGCCGTCTCAGGCCGGAATGGAAAACCTGTTAGCTTCATCTTCATCATCTTCATTTCATCGATGCGGCATTTTAAAAAAAATCTGGATTACCTGCCTTAATGATTCGCGCAGGTGGAAGTCAATAGTTTTGGCCAATGACTGGTGCATTTAACATTAGTTTCTCATATTAAAGAAATAAACGGTCCTTTTTCCCATTAAAACAAAACTGTATTAGAAAAAAATTGAATTGGCGCAAGCAAACGACAGTTTCCAATGCATATTCTTTGTACTTTCTCTTTTACACCATTACATTAATTTTTATTATTCACCTTTCAGCTGCACGTGAAAAACTAAATGTCTCTATTTGTGGTCATACGACTTCAAGGCAACTTATCAGTGCAGTATATCTTTCGTAACGATTTCAAGTTGTTCATAACATTCTCCCGTCTTCCTAATAAATTGATACCTTGCCATAACTTCAAAACTCAGTTAGTCAGTTTTTGCTGAGAATGTCAGTCTTAACTCGTACGTTTAAGTGCCATAACCTCTGTATTTCCTATTATAACCATTTGTTATGTGCAGATTGGTTGTCCCCCAATGTCTAAACACCATAACGTTTATTTAAGCTAGATTAAACTGTAGAAACCTAAGCGGTCTGCTTCTTTGTGGCGGTGATTTCGGTGCCTGATTCTTTTAATCTGTACATCTGTTTTTGAGTATACATCATCCGCGAACAGCAAATAAAGAATATATCAACAGATCCATGCATCATCTGGACACTATGACTTCCGCTTTTCCTGACGATTCTACCGCTAGTTCATTAGAGGGAAAGGAAATAACTATGGACTTACGCGACACTCCTGTTTTACCCCATTGGAAATCGAAATAATCAGAATACACACCATTCATGCGTGTGCATGCAATCACTAAACTATAAACACTCCTAACAGCCGAATAAAACTTTCCATTTACACCTTTTTTTTTCGCAGTACATCAAAAAAAGAAACTAACGATTCACAGAATCGAAAGCCTTCTTAAAATCCACAAATGCGAAATAAAGCTTTGTGTTACACAG
>CM031627.1:7815643-7820643 GCA_018398815.1 Conus ventricosus
ACATAAAAGCATGTCGCACTGAACGCAGGGCGTTAGAGCGCATGCAGTACACACAAAACAATACGCACCACACACCCCGCGCGCGCGCCGCCACACCCACCACACAAAATCACCCCAAACACTTTCAAAGTACATAGTAACGAACATCCCCGGGGTGCCAAACCCCGAACAAGAGCGCACGCGCGCGCGCGCGCCACCACACACACCACACACACACAATGCAGAAAAAAATAGCAAACACCTCCCACAACAACACACCACACAAAACCACACACACACCACTCACACACACACCCATACATCAGGAGAGCAAAATGGAAGTTAATCTCCTTCCATCCACCTACTCAACACACGCACGCACGCACGCAACACAATCCCTAACAATAAACCCACACTACAATGCATGGTGCACGTGAACCCACTGCTCAGAGCGGTGCACTTACGAAAACCCTTCTCTCTCCCCTTTTTAAAGCACCTGTTCCATGTAAGCTGTGCATAACCATTGCATACACCGACACAAAAGCACATATAAACAGTTGGCAGCAGGTGTATGTACATATAAGAACACACACCACCACCCACACACACACAACACATATGCGCGCGACACGCACACCCCCACAATCCGTGACTATAAACCAACACATATAATGCATGTGTGCACGAGAACCACGTGCGTACAAGCGCTGAGACACACACACACAAACCATACGCACCACTACACACGCGCACACCCCACACACACAATTTAAAGACATATGTACACGAACCGCCCGGCAAACAAAGCACACCACGCACCACGCCACACACACACACACACACACACAACGCCCCGCCGCGCACACACCACACGCACACACACACACCAGTGAAGAAAAAAAAAAAAACCACACACACACAACCACACACACACAACACACACCCGTGTATCAAAAATGGAATTAATGTCCCCCCATCCACACATGGAAAACACTCACCAAAACCCCCCCCCCTAACGTAAAAAAAAAAAAACAAACATTATCTCCCCTCTCTCTCTCTCTCTCTCCCTCTCCCCCTCCCCTCTCTCTCTCTCTCCACACACACACCACACACTTACACACCACAACAAACGGTTCTAAGATAGTGGTAAATATATCAGCTCTTCTCGCCTTTTTCCCCCCCACACACAACACACACCCCACACACCCCACACACACACATCAAGGAGGGTATTCAATATCGCTTTCTCTCTCCTTCTCACACAAAAACACACACCACACACACAACAACACACACACACACCACAAGCAAGGAGGGTATTAAATACCCTTTCTCTCTCCCTCACACACACACACACACACACACACACACACACACACACACACACATATGAGGTAAATAATATCCTTTCTCTCTCCCCTCACACACACGTAATCGGAAAGAAAGTCAACGGAAAGAAAGTCAACGGAGGTTAGGGTTAGGTTAGGGTCAGGGTTAGGGTTAGGGTTAGGTTAGGTCAGGTTAGGGTTAGGTTAGGGTTAGGTAGGCTTATGGTTTAGGGTTAGGTTAGGGTTAGGTTAGAGTTAGGTTACTTTCTCTCCGTTGACTTTTTTTCCGTGACTTTCTTTCCTACAATCCAGACACACACATTAATGAGGGTAATAAATATCCTTTTCCTCTCTCCCTCTCACAACACACACGAGGGTAATAAATATCCTTTCTCCTCCCCTCACACCACACACACACACACTAATGAGGTTAATAAATATCCCTTTCTCTCTCCCTCACACACACACACACACACACACACACACACACACACATCAAGGAGGGTATTAAATGTCCCTTTCTCTCTCCCTCTCTCACACACACACTAATGAGGGTATTAAATATCCTTTCTGTCTCCCTCACACCACACACCACACCACACACACATGAGGGTAATAAATATCCCTTTCTCCCGCCCTCCCGACACACAGACCCACGAATGAGGTCAAATAAGTAGTAATTACCCCCATCCAACCCCCTCTGCCCCCACACCTCCACCCCTACGCCAACCAGTCTCTCCTCTCTCTCCCTCCCTCAGAGAAGTGTGTGTGTGTGTGTGTGTGTGTGTGTGTGTGTGTGTGTGTGTGTGTGTGTGTGTGTGTGCATGCATGCGTGCGCGCGCGCGTGTATGTCTGTGTTGTGTGTTGTGTGTGTGTTGTGTGAGCGAGAGATTTAGGGAGATGTGTGTGTGTGTGTGTGTGTGTGTGTGTGTGTGTGTGTGTGTGTGTGTGTGTGTGTCAGGGGGCACAGAGAGAGGCAGAAGAGAGAGAGATGTGTGTGTTTGTGTGTGTTTGTGTTGTGTGTGTGTGTTGGCGTGTGCGTGTATGTGTGTGTGCGTGTGTGTGTGAGGGCACAAGAGAGAGAGAGAAAGAGGGAGTAGGAGAGCTGTCGGCTCACGAGCTGTCGACGACCCACAAAACAGCCAATGCCTGCAAAGGAAAGCCCAACCAACCACCAACCACAGTTCCTCCTCCCTTCACACGCTGTGCTCACACCACTGGCGCTTCTTCTTTTTTTCTTTCTTTTCTTTTTTTCCTCCCCTTGCGTTCCAACTACTACAACTACTACCGTACTTCCTCCATAAATCTCTTCGAGTTCGAGTAATGAACCAGCTGAACACGAACGGCAAACCGCAGGCGTCACGTCACGTGCAAAAAACACACCACAAAAAACACACACAAAAAATCTGCCGTGTACACGTATGTAAATCCAACCCAGAAAACAACATAAAAACAACCAAAACTATTCGTAGCATTCGTATATTCTATCGACATCCTATTAATAACTCATTTGTGCGAGAGAGTCAGACGTCTTGTTTGTTTACTGCAACCCCTCACCGCAGAATTGTTAAGTAGTAGAAGGAGAAGGAGAAGAAGAAGGAGAAGGAGAAGAAGAAGAAGAAGAGGAAGAAGAAAAGAAAAGAAGAAGAAGAGAGGAAGAAGAGGAAGAAGGAGAAGGAGAAGAAGGAGAAGAAGAAAGAGGAGAAGAAGAAGAAGAAAGAAGAAAGAAGGAGAAAGAAAGGAGAAGAAAAAGAAGAAAAGAAGAAGGAAGAAGAAGAAGAAGAGGAAGAAGAAGAAGAAGAAGAAGAGAAGGAAGAACACCCCTCACCGCAGACTGTTAAGCCGTATTATAAAGAACTGATTTACCTTACTGTATAGAGAGACGTACGTAAAGGAACGTTACCTGCGCGACTGCTGCTTTACCATGGGTACAACAGACAGCATCTTCCCGTGGCGTGAGTACTTTGTTCACAGCTGTTAACTTAAGGGACCCACGCCGTTAACTTAAGGGGACCCACAGCCGTTAACTTAAGGGACCCACAGCCATTAACTAAGGGGACCCACAGCCGTTAACTTAAGGGGGACCCACAGCCGTTAACTTAAGGGGACCCACAGCTGTTAACTTAAGGGGACCCACAGCTGTTAACTAAGGGGACCCACCGCTGTTAACTTAAGGGACCCACAGCTGTTAACTTAAGGGACCCACACACGTCTTCAACCAAACCAACGATCCCTCACCACGTAAACAACGCTGCTCAGCTAGAAGGCGTTCTGACCCAAACCCAACAACGAGCTACATGAACCCGCGCACAGTACAGCCGCAGCCGCCAACGTGTACCAAATGTTTACGGTACACAAGCAACGGCAAGCGGCCACGGCCGACCCTTTCTTTTCCACCACTTGGCTACGCCTTAATATGGAAGGGGGAAGAAGGGGTGGGGCTGAAGGGAGGGGGGGGGGGGGGAGAAAGGGAGGTCACAGGCAATACAAAGGGAAGGCAGGCAAGTGGATGGAGGAGTGGGGGATTGGGCACAGACATAGAAAAGACACAGAATAGAAGTGCGCGCGCCGTGTGTGTGTGTGTGTGTGTTGTTGTGGTGTGTGCGTGTGTGTGTGTGTGTGTGTGTGTGGTGTTGGTGTGTGTGTGGTATGCGGTGTGTGTGTGTGTGTTGTGTGTGTGGTTGTGTGGTGTGTGTGGGTGTGTGTGTTTTAACATCCGTGGGGATTGGGTGGAGAGAGAGAGAGAGAGAGAAGAGAGAAGAGAGAGAGGTTTTTTTTTCTTCTTTCTTTTAGTGTGCGAGGTGTAGGGGGGTGTGGAGAGGAGGAGCACAAGGGGAGATTACACCTACTGTGGAAGTTTTACTGGCCCCACACACAACACACTGACAGAACGACACACGCCGAAGTCAACACACACACACACACACACACACACACACAGTCCTGTGGCGTGTACCCAGCTGGCACGCTTCAAATGTTCGCATCAAATGTTACTGTTGTCCGAGCATGGTTCATTCAAATCTATAAAGCGCAAGCATTTCCTTGTACTCATGTGCTGAGAGAGAGAGAGAGAGAAGAGGAGAGAGAGAGAGAGAGCGTGTGTGCATGCATGCGTGCGTGTGTGTATGTGTGTGCGTGCAAGGACGCGCGCGCGCGCGTGTGTGTGTGTGTGTTGTGTGTGGTGTGTGTGTTGTGTGTGTGTGTGTATGCGTGCGTGCGTGCGTGTGTGTGTGACACTGTGTGTGTGTGTATGTGTGTGTGTGTGTGTGTGTGTGTGTGTGTGTCGTGCGTGTGTGTGTGTGGTGTGTGCGTGTGTGTGTGTGTGTGACACTGTGTGTGTGTGTGTGTGTGGTGTGTGTGTGTGGTGTGTGTGTGTGTTGTGTGTATGTGTGTGTGTGTTGTGTGTGACACTGTGTGTGTGATTTCCTCCCGTTCTTACGTTACTCGAGAAATGAGAGGGTCGCAAAAGAGGAAACAGGAAGATTATTGTCATGTCACGCCGTTGGTTTGTCGCTTTGACTCAGGGAGGCCGTTTCCTTGGAAATGGACAGTTTGTGGCGAAGAAGACGGGTCTGATATAGAGTCTCCCGAATTTCTCGCCGCCATTTGTCGCAAAACAGACAAACCTGATTACATACGACACGTTTGAGGAGAGAAAAAAAAAAATCTTGAATACAAGGTCCTACTTTGAAA
>CM031627.1:7828143-7838143 GCA_018398815.1 Conus ventricosus
AGAGAGAGAGAGAGAGAGAGAGAGAGAGAGAGAGAGAGAGAGAGAGAGAGAGACATACATACAGACAGACAGACAGAACGATGGAGAGACAGACAGAGACAGAGAAAGGAGAAGAGGTAGAAAGAAATACAGAGAGAAGAAGAGGAGGAGGAGGAGGAAAAAGAAGGGGAAGGAGAGAGAGGGGGGGGGGAGAGAGGGAGGGAGGAGGGGGAGAGAGACAGACAGACAGAGACAGAGAGTAGAGAGAAAGGGAGGGAGGAGACAGACAGATAGACAGAGACACAGACCAAAAAGGGCACAGAGACAGAGAAGACAGCGAGAAGAAGAAGAAGAAGAAGAGGAGACGATGAGAACGACGACGACGACGACGACGAAGAAGAAGAAGACGAAGAAGAAGAAGAAGAAGAAGAAGAAGAAAAAGAAGAAAAAGGGAAGAGAGGAGGGGGAGGAGAAGGAGAAGAAGAAGAACAAAAAGAAGAACATGAAGAACTAGAAGAAGTAGGAGAAACATGAGAAGTAAGAGACAGTGAACATCGGATTGGCCTGGCTGGACCTTCACTGGGACCACCAACCAAGAGCATTTCAACCCTCGCCCTACGTCGTGGGGTAGTAAGCAACCAGCAATCACGTCTTTCACTGGTTAACTAAGTCAGCTTTTATTAAGCTACCCCCACAACACTTTTTGCTGCTGCTTCTTCTTCTTTTTTTTTTTTTTTAAACTCTGTCGATAAACCGTGGCCTCGCTTCTGTACCTTTTTTTTCTTCTTCTTGTTCTTCCTTTTTCCCCCCACAAAGGAGTTTTAAAAAGTCAATACAAGGGTCTTCTCCTTCAGTTTACGAATGGATCCTTGGAGAGCCATAACCTACAGCAAAGCGCATGGGTCCTTGGAGAGACCCATAACCTACGGCAAAAGGGATGGGTCCTTGGAGGCCCATAACTACGGCAGAGCGTACGGGATCTTGGAGACCCATAACCCACGGCAAAGCGTATGGCACGGGTCCTTGGAGACCCATAACCTAGGCAAAGCGCACGGGTCCTTGGAGACCCATAACCTAGGCAAAGCGCATGGGTCCTTGGAGACCCATAACCTACGGCAAAACGTATGGGTCCTTGGAGACCCATAACCTACGGCAAAACGTATGGGTCCTTGGAGACCCATAACCTAGGCAAAGCGTATGGGTCCTTGGAGACCCATAACCTACGGCAAAACGTATGGGTCCTTGGAGACCCATAACCTACGGCAAAACGTATGGGTCCTTGGAGACCCATAACCTACGGCAAAAACGTATGCGTCCTTGGAGACCCATAACCTACGGCAAAGCGTATGGGTCCTTGGAGACCCATAACATACGGCAAAGCGTATGGGTCCTTGGAGACCCATACCTACGGCAAAACGTATGGGTCCTTGGAGACCCATAACCTACGGCAAAACGTATGGGTCCTTGGAGACCCATAACATACGCAAAACGTATGGTCCTTGGAGACCCATAACCTACGGCAAGGCGTATGGGTCCTTGGAGACCCATAACCCAGGCAAAGCGTATGGGTCCTTGGAGATCCATAACCTACGGCAAAGCGTGTGGGTCCTTGGAGACCCATAACCTATGGCAAAGCGTGTGGGTCCTTGGAGACCCATAACCTACGGCAAAGCGTACGGCATGGGTCCTTAAAGAGACTCGTAACCTACGGCAAAGCGTGTGGGTCCTTGGAACCCATAACCTACGGCAAAGCGTATGACATGGGTCCTTAGCGAGACCCATAACCTACGGCAAAGCGTATGGGTCCTTGGAGAGACCCATAATCTTGGCAAAACGTATGGGTCCTTGGAGACCCATAACTTACGGCAAAACGTATGGGTGCTTGGAAAAGCTCAAGTCCGTCACACACGCATGGGTCTCAGGGGACCCGCGATGTATGGAGCGCAAGATTTTAGGCCACCACGAAGGCCGAAGTACACCACACACACACACACACACACACACACACACACAACACAAACAACTATATATATATATATATATATATATATATATATATATATATATATATATATATATATATATATATATATATATATATTAGTTAAAATAAGGTACTAAAAAGAGAAATCGACAAATTTGTTTCTAGCGGCGTTGCGCTGTCATCAGGATGGTTTTTGTTTTCTATGTGTGTGTGTGTGTGTGTGTGTGTGTGTGTGTGTGTGTGTGTGTGTGTGTGATGACAACAATGTGACATATTATCATAATATATATATATATATATATATATATATATATATATATATATATAATTAGAGCTAAAAAGCCACTCAGAATACTAAAAGTGCTCAACTAAGTAGGGAGCGACATGCCAGTTTAAAACAGGATTTTAAAATGGAAGAATAAAACCAACAAAATTGTTTCGAGCCGAATGCTCTCATCAGGGTGTACAATCTGGGCACGCCACCGGTATTGTATTGTGTGGTATGTGGGCGCGTGAGCTCTGCGCGTGTGGCACGTGGCCTGTAGATTTTATCTTTTGGGGGGCGCGTTCAGGGGGACGTGCCAAGGAATGGTGCATTGACAAGGATTTCCATTTATGCCTGCAATTGTTTATTATTTCTACTTTAGAGTTCAGGGATGCTAGATGCTTGTGCACCAGATGGATTTAGGTGATAGGATAGAAGCAACAGCAATAAAAGAAGCTTTTATAACCCTTAAAGACCACAAACCTAATTTTCACAACAACCCTACTTGTAGACTAATAAACCCATCAAAATCCGAATTAGGCAAAATTAGCACACAAAAAATCCTGGAAAAAGCAACAGAGGACATAAAACAAACACCGAATACAATCTCTGGAAAAATAGTTATGAAGTTATCCAATGGTTTTAAAGAATTGAACAAACAGAAAAGTACAGTGTTCATTACTTTTGACATAGTGAATTTCTATCCTTCTATCGATGAGGAATTACTTGCTAAAGCACTAAGATTCGCCAACAAATATACAAATATATCAGATTCTGAGATGGAAATCATTTTCCACACTAAGAAAACCCTTCTCCATAGCAACAATGAAACTTGGATAAAAAATAAAAAATAAAAAAAAACCAGCAGAAATTCCACATTCGATGTCACGATGGGATCTTATGATGGAGCGGAAACTTGTTAGAATTAGTTGGACTTTTCATTTTGTCTCATATACAGAAAATACTTGGTAAACAGGTTGGCTTATACAGAGATGATGGCCTCGCCACGTTAAACAATAAACCAAAAATAATTGAAAACAAGAAAAAAAAACTTTGTAAAATTTTTCAAAGCCACAACCTAAAAATCACAGTAGAAGCCAACAAAAAAAAAATAGTAAATTATTTAGACATAACATTAGACCTTAAGGATCATACATACAAACCACACAAAAAACCTAATGTCACTGTCCAGGACGGGGGAAATCGTGATGGTATTGCTTAAGTGCACTAAGTTGATGTATTATAAGTCAGGCTTAACACACCAAGGTTATCTTTGCACTCATACACGCATATGCACACTCATGCGCACACCAAACATTCACCTCTCTCTGGGAATGGGATGTCACGCATTCGTTTCTCTCCTAACACGACTGAGCACAAGAAATACAATCTCTATGCTACTTATAATCAAACATGAAAAATATCCAATTACACAGATGCACAAATCAACACATAAAAGATCAATACTTCCTAATCCCGGGTTATAATAAAATGACTTCTTACCTGGCCAGGTTTTCACACACACAACCACGCTTTCACACCACACCACAGTTCTTGAAAAAAGTCTCTTCACGTCTTCTTCAGCACTGCTTGATGGTGATGCCCTTGGTTGACTGGCTCCAGGCTTCAGGACTGGGTCTTCGTGGTCGTCTCTGGGATCTCGACGTCGAACTCTTCTTCTTCGTCTTCTTCACCCACCTCTGGGTTCAAATTCAGTTTGTCTGTCTTCACCCACCTCTGGCTTCAAACTTAGTTTCCTTCTCTTCCAGCTTGTCTTTAACTCTAAGACCTTGCTGTCTCTTCTATCTCCCAGACCACGTTTCTCTCGACCCTTTCTCTGTCCTGCTCACTCCTCTCCTCTCTCTCTCTTTTCCTCTACCTTCTCTCTCTCTCTCCTGGTGTTGTTCTCTTGACACGTTGTTCTCCCTCAGTTTATATAGGGAGGGAAACAAAGGATTCCCCTTCGGGCCATGCCTTGTCCACGCTGCTTCTCAAGCCCCTAGTTCACAAGTCCCCTGAATTCTCCACTCGCTACATTCCACACACATCAGCATTTACACACACCCCTACCTAATTGATTAGCAAACACACTCTTAGCCCCAGATGGACATCGAACATTCCCGCCGACTTCGGTGGTTACTTAACACAGTAATTATCTTAAGGAGGGCTACTACAACCTCCACACGCATTCAGCCAGCCTGACAATAGAACCAACACAGTGACCCACGGCAATACCATCTGAACAAATCCAAGGCCCCCTGCTCTTCACTGACTGTTTACACAAGAACCTCAGCTGACCGAGCATTTAGCACTCACTTGGGCCCCGAGGTCGTAGTGGTTACAACCCTTCCCCTTTCGCCACTGGGCAGGTCCGAACTCTCTCCTAGGTGTTGTTTGTCATCTGACCACTTCGGCCGTGTGCGGTGGGTAACGTACCCTGGTTAATTGGTCAATTACTTATTTGTATACCACGTACAATGTCCCTTTGTCTCCAAGGTCTAATGCCTTTTGTGAGGTTTCACGCTCCTTGACAAATTCCCCCCACTCGAAGACAATGCCCTGCATTGGCTAAAACTTAACATTCAAGAGATGAAACTCATAATTTTCCCATTTAAACCAGTGCTAATATCGGCCTCTCATAAGCCTACTTACACCAAGAACGCACGCAAGATTTGTCTTGCAACAAAAATTATAGAGAAATCAATACATACACACTATCAAAGCAAATATCAACATAAATCTGAAATCTCCACCAGCTCTAAGTCGTGTGGCCGTAAAACCATTATGTTTCTACGGAATTTTCTCCCTTCTCTTCATACACGTGGCCCGCAATCAGCCACGCCACGCATACACGACACTGCAAAAGACACACGCACACACTACTCGACTTTTCGCCCGACCATTTTATTTTGGCCTACGGTCCCGTCACTCTTTCTTCACTCTCTAACCACGTTGTCGTACCGCGCGACATGTGTTGCAATGTGAACAGAAACGCCTGACATCACCAAGGATACCTGGCCAGTAGTACTCTTGCGTCACAACCTTTTGTGTGGCCTTTCTACCGCGATGGCCCGAGGCTGACGTCACATGATTGTCGGACATCACCGCCTTTCTGCGTTTCGTAGGTACAACGATCTGCTTCTTCGTTTTTCCCGAGCGCGAATGAGTAAATGTTCGGTACAATATGCCGTTGTCTAACTCAAACCCGATTGTACCCTCTTTCACACCTTTCTTTTGTCCTGTGTGAGCGAGCCTAAACAATTTTCTAAGCGAGTAATCGCCCTTTTGTTCTGCTCGTAAGTGAGTGGGGTTTAGTCTCACCGGACACGCTCCAGTGCTTTCTGGAGTGTTTGCCTGCCTGGGGCCTTTTCCTCACGTGATTCCTTTTCTCTGATTCGACACAGAAGTCAGCGTCGGGGTTTCCATACCCACGTGCTCCTGGGATTGTTTCCGATCACCAGATCATACGGCGGCTTTGGAACAGCCAACGCCTGTACAACTCCACTATAGAATGGTGTATCAATCAACACCAGTGCCGTTTTGAATTCTGCTATTGTTCCATCTATTTGTATACACCTCTGGTTTTTACCTGTGAATTGTCCCTTCTCAACCAGGGACTCCTTCACCATAACACCAGTGCACCCAGAGTCTCTAATGACATTAACCACATTATCCCCTACTCTGCCTTTGTGCACATCCCTGTTATCGCCTGAATCTGTGAACACACAGCACAATCCAGACAAAATAACACTGTCATCTTTTCCATCTCTTTCTACCTGTCTCTCCTTGGCCTGACCCTCATTGCTGCTGCCTTCTGTGACTTAAATATGCAGTCTCTAGCCAAGTGCCCTGTCTTATTACACAGAAACAGTACGCTCATTCCTAGCCACGTGGCTATTGGTTTTCACCCTTGTTTGCTCACGTGACGCTGTGGGCCTACGGGTGTGTACTGCTGACTCATTGCGTGAGTCATGTGCTGGCCTGCTATCCTCTGAATATGCTTCCGGGCTTTCCTCTTGTTCAGGTAAATCACGCCTCGCTTCCCGGTAAGTCTCTGCCGTCTGAAGTACCTCAGCTATTGTGGTTGCACCTTTTTCCTTAATGTGGATGGTAAGGCCCGTCCCACAACCATCAAGTATCTGTTCCTTCATCACCAGTGTCTTGAGGCCTTCAAAATCACTGTCTACTCCACTAAGTTCTACCCATTTGTTGAAATAGTGGTCCAGTCTAACTCCGAACTGTGTGTATGTCTCACCCTGTTCGATTCTCGCCTCGCGAAACTTACGCCTAAAACCTTCTTCAGTCAAATCATATGCCTTTAGCACCGCCTGTTTCACCTTGTCAAAATCTCTCTGATCACCTTTGGGTAGGGTGGATACTGTGTGTAACGCACGACCTGTCAACAAGGCAGACAGGTTTATTGCCCAGTTATCTTCGGGCCAGCCCTCGTGCTCGGCAACCGATTCAAACCGACTGATATAGGCGTCGATTGAATCAGTTTCTTCTCTGAACAGTGGGAGTTTAAGTCTAGGTGCGCAACTTTGTCTGCGGCCTACTGACTCAGAACTGGTGTCTATTTCACTGCGATTTTCAGACTTTATTCTTTCCAACTCAATTTGTTTGGCTAAAATCTCCGATTCTGCTTCTGCTCTCGCCCTCTCTGCATCTGCTTTAGCTCTGGCAGCTATACACTCTGCGTCTGCTTTAGCCTTTGATGCAGCAGTTTCTGCCTCTATACGTTCCTTTTCAAATTTCCTCCTTTCAGCCCTTTCATCTCTCTCAGTCTTCTGCTGAGTTTCAATGAATCTACGCAGTTCATCTCCTGTATATCCCAGTTTCTCCCCTAAACTAATCAGTTTCTCAATGGGAGTAAAACTTTCTTCAGCCATCTTCTTTTCTGATATGTTTTAGCAACACTAGAACAGTTACGCTTATAACCCGGAGAAAGTCAGTTAACAGTTTACTAAACGTTACGAGTACACTAACCAGTGGTAGTGTTCTAACACAAAGGAGCCTAATCTGAAACCACAGCTTCTGTGAGAGTTAAGACTAGAACCTCGTTTTTTCGTTTCTCTGAACGACCTTTGGTTAATACACCCACCCTACACACAAGTCAATACTCAACACTCAAAGAACTAAAGGAAATAATTAGAAGAGCATTAAAATTGCCTTTAGTGGACGCTTCGCCCCAGTACTACTCTAGTACTCACTTTGTTTCCCTCCTGAAACTAATTTGGGCCATGCAATCCTGGCAGGCTCGCCACTTTGTCCAGGACGGGGGAAATCGTGATGGTATTGCTTAAGTGCACTAAGTTGATGTATTATAAGTCAGGCTTAACACACCAAGGTTATCTTTGCACTCATACACGCATATGCACACTCATGCGCACACCAAACATTCACCTCTCTCTGGGAATGGGATGTCACGCATTCGTTTCTCTCCTAACACGACTGAGCACAAGAAATACAATCTCTATGCTACTTATAATCAAACATGAAAAATATCCAATTACACAGATGCACAAATCAACACATAAAAGATCAATACTTCCTAATCCCGGGTTATATAAAATGACTTCTTACCTGGCCAGGTTTTCACACACACAACCACGCTTTCACACACACCACAGTTCTTGAAAAAAGTCTCTTCACGTCTTCTTCAGCACTGCTTGATGGTGATGCCCTTGGTTGACTGGCTCCAGGCTTCAGGACTGGGTCTTCGTGGTCGTCTCTGGGATCTCGACGTCGAACTCTTCTTCTTCGTCTTCTTCACCACCTCTGGGTTCAAATTCAGTTTGTCTGTCTTCACCCACCTCTGGGCTTCAAACTTAGTTTCCTTCTCTTCCAGCTTGTCTTTAACTCTAAGACCTTGCTGTCTCTTCTATCTCCCAGACCACGTTTCTCTCGACCCTTTCTCTGTCCTGCTCACTCCTCTCCTCTCTCTCTCTTTCCTCTACCTTCTCTCTCTCTCTCCTGGTGTTGTTCTCTTGACACGTTGTTCTCCCTCAGTTTATATAGGGAGGGAAACAAAGGATTCCCCTTCGGGCCATGCCTTTGTCCACGCTGCTTCTCAAGCCCCTAGTTCACAAGTACCCTGAATTCTCCACTCGCTACATTCCACACACATCAGCATTTACACACACCCCTACCTAATTGATTAGCAAACACACTCTTAGCCCCAGATGGACATCGAACATTCCCGCCGACTTCGGTGGTTACTTAACACAGTAATTATCTTAAGGAGGGCTACTACAACCTCCACACGCATTCAGCCAGCTGACAATAGAACCAACACAGTGACCCACGGCAATACCATCTGAACAAATCCAAGGCCCCTGCTCTTCACTGACTGTTTACACAAGAACCTCAGCTGACCGAGCATTTAGCGCTCACTTGGGGCCCCGAGGTCGTAGTGGTTACAACCCTTCCCCTTTCGCCACTGGGCAGGTCCGAACTCTCTCCTAGGTTTGTTTGTCATCTGACCACTTCGGCCGTGTGCGGTGGGTAACGTACCCTGGTTAATTGGTCAATTACTTATTTGTATACCACGTACAATGTCCCTTTGTCTCCAAGCGTCTAATGCCTTTGTGAGGTTTCACGCTCCTTGACAGTCACACCTGTCTATGCAGACATCAAAAGTAACCACTCACCCTCCATTTTAAAAACCATACCTAATGGTATAAACAAAAGATTATCTAAACTGTCATGCAATAGAGAAAGAATTTAACAGTGCAGCAGCCGAATACCAAGAGGCGCTGAAAAAAAGGGGCTACAACTACAAATTACAATATAACCCAGATAATAACATGAACAGCAATAAGAAAAACAGGAAAAGAAAATTATACGGTATAACCCTCCATATGATGGAAGAACAAAAAACTAACGTAGGAAAAGAATTCCTCAGATCCTTAAAACGTCATTCCCAAAAGATCATGTACTATCTAAAATATTCAATAAAAACACCATCAAGCTATCATACTCATGTATGCCCAACCTTAAAAATCTAATTGATTCTTCCAATAAAACCAAAGATAATACAACCAAAGAGGGGTGACGAAAGGATATCTTGTAATTGCCCCAAAAAAAAAAAGACAAGTGCCCTCTGAACAACAAATGCTCTTTAACAACATTGTGTACCAAGCTTACGGTAACAACAGACAGTGATAAAGAAACATACATAGGGATCACGGCAAACCATTTTAAAACCAGATATGCAAACTATAAACAGTCCTTCAAAATGAAAAATATAAAAACCAAATAGAATTAAGTAAATATATTTGGAAGCTTAAAGAAAAAGAAAATACGTTTAAAACATATCATGGAAAATTATAAAAAGAGCAACACCATACAACATTATTTCCAAAAAATGCAACTTATGTACTACAGAAAAGTGGCTGATATTATGTAAACCCCATCTAGCATCCCTGAACTCTAAAAGTAGAAATAATAAGCAAGTGCAGGCATAAATGGAAATCCTTGTCAATGCACCATTCCTTGGCACGTCCCCCTGAACGCACCCCCAAAAAGAAAAATCTACAGGCCACGTGCCACACGCGCAGAGCTCCACGCGCCCACACACCACACTATATAATACCGGTGCGTGCCCAGATTGTACACCTGATGAGAGCATTCGGCTCGAAACAATTTTGTTGGTTTTATTCTCCATTTTAAAATCCTGTTTTTAAACTGATATAAAATATATATATATATATATATATATAAAAATATATATATATATATATAATTTTATATATATATTCATTCATTTATCT
>CM031627.1:7843143-7860643 GCA_018398815.1 Conus ventricosus
GTGTGTGTGTGTGTGTGTGTGTGTGTGTTCGTTCTTTAATTTAATGTCTATCCACTTTACAGTGATCTTAGACAAAAACAAGAGACAAACGAACAGGCATACAAACAAATAAAGACAAAACAGAAAAACACATGTAAAAGGGGCCGGTGTGTGTGTGTGTGTGTGTGTGTGTGTGTGTGTGTGTGTGTGTGTGTGTGTGTGCGCGCGCGCGCGCGCGTGCGCGTGCGTAAGGGGGAGAGGGCATAAATGTGTGTATTGTTTTAAAAATGTCATTAAAAGTGTATGGAGTGTGGAGGTAGTGTAGTATACAAATCTTTGCATGCTTAGTCTATTCAATTAATGAGATACCAATAAGTGACCATCACTTTAACCCCATTCTAATCTGCCGGCATAACGGTAAACTGCTTTAGCCTTGATTCATATCTGAACATTTTTAAAGAAACAAAACAATTTTAACCATTGAAATAATAAAAACAAATAACTCGAGAATCAAAGTAAATGTCCAATTGGACTCTTAACAATTGCCCTAACAACTTCTATAGCCTTCGCAACGTTCCCAAAAACATCCCAAAAATTCGCGATTGATGGGTTCAAACTTAATAACCAGGTAAGTAAATATTTTTTAGTATTTCTGCAAAGGAAGATGACATGGAATAGTGTAATATTTTGGCCACAAATACAAGTGACATTTTTACAATATTTTGTTTTGTATGCATCAAGTCTGAGTCTAAAGATCAGACTCTTCAAAAGTCGTTCCTGGTGGAGATTGTGTCCCGTTTTATATTTTACAAGCTTCTTGAAGAATTTTCCCTTGTTGTCCTTTATTATGTTTGGACACTCTTTTTGTCTTCGTATCACCGAATCCCATGATGCTTTACCTAAAAGGCTATAATTTTCATGCAAGGATAAAGGAATATTTATTTTTGTAAAGCTCTTTTCCTTAGCTGCACCATTTTTGGCTAACCGATCAACCCTTTCATTTGCTGCTAAACCACAATGTGATGGAATCCAACAAAAGTCAATAGAAGAACCACGTAAAGACAAAAAATGAATTAAATGGTATCTCAGATATCATTTCTCCTCTCACTCTTGTATGAGAATATCTTAAAGCTTGTAAGACAGATTTTGAATCGACACAAAATAATATTTGAAATATCGAATATGGGAAACTAAGAAGATAGTTCAGTGCCATGATAATGGCAATCAGCTCTGCTGTGAATACAGAGAAATTTTTCCCAATGTGATATGATTTCTCTATTTTTAATGATGGAATTATGAATGCAGCACCTGATAATTGATTTTCAAGTAGAGAACCGTCTGTATATATTTTAAGATGGTTTTATATAATTTTCGTTTATATGTGCCTTGACATATGTTGGCAGCATGGTCCCATCACTTTTCCTTAAATCTGTATAATTAATATCGAAATTAGCCTTACTATGCTCCCATTGAGGAATATTACCGTAACTCGTTTGAAGAGCTACTGTTTGGGGTTCAACACCAGCATTTGTGAATAATTGGGACGTATAGGAGCCTATAGTTTTTACAGAATCAAAACTCTGTGCTCGCTTTGGAAAGTGTATTTCTGATTTTAAACCAGTTTCCTTGACACATGAATTTTGCATTGAATGACTCCTTAATATATATTTTGCTGAAGCAAATTTCATATTTTCGGCAAAAGGCAAAATTCCTATTTCTGTGTAGGTTTTCAGTGTTGAGGCATGGACGGGGACACCGAGAGCTATCTTATAAGCTTTGCTATCGATGCTCTGCATCTTTGTTATCAAATATTTTGGAGCTGAAAAGAATATTTCCTGAGCATAAGATAATTTTGATCTCACAAGCGCAGTTGCTAAATGAATAAGTACCTTACTATCTTTTCCCCATGACTGTCGACTTATCATTATTAATAAGTTTAATCCTTTTCTGGCTTTTGTCAGAATATTTTCCAAATGGTAGTTCCAATTCAATTTAGAAGTCAGGCTTACTCCTAGAAATTTAACAACTTTCTTATATTCAAGCGGCCTTCCATTATTTGAAAAGAGGGTAGAAGTTTAGGATCATACCCAGAGTTGAAGAGAACCATATGCGATTTTTCATGTGTGTGTGTGTGTGCGTGTGTTGTGTGCGTGTGTGTGTGTGTGTGTGTGTGTGTGTGTGTGTGTGTGTGTGTGGCGCGCGCGCGCGCGCGTGTGTGTGTAAATCCAAAGCAAGGAAAAAATGAACAGGTTTAAATTCAACGACAAGCCAAATCATAAAGTAACTGACGTATTAGTCGAAACCAGTAAATAATTCGTTTAGAACTTTACACACGCTTATCTGTGTGGTGTGTGTGTGTGTGTGTGTGGTGTGTGTGTGTGGTGTGTGTGTGTGGCGCGCTCGAGACTGCGGGAGTGGGGAGGCAGTAGGCCTACTACTTTCCCATGTTGTCAGCAGAGAGAACCGGCTGTATTGTGATCAAAATATCTGCCAGTGGACACTAAGAAACAAGTGTTTGTCCGCACCTGCCCCCCTCACCTCTCCGACCCACTCCCCCGCCCCCCCCCCCCCCTTCCTCTCTCTCTCTCTCTTACCACTCTCCTTCATATTTGGGCTATGGCCTAAATATAAGAAAAAAACATTTTCATTTCATTCTCTCTCTCTCTCTCTCACCTCTCTCCTCTCTCTCTCTCCTCTCTCTCCTCTCTCACACACACACACACACACACACACACACACACACACACCCACACACACAGGCCAGCCTGAACCGACACTTCGGCTTTGCATAATTGAACGGGCGCAAGCGAGGAGCTGCTTGCGCGGGACTTCGGCGGAGAGACCGACAGCGCCATCTCGATCGACTGCGCGCCTTCGTTGGTCGACGCATTGCGCCATCGTGTTCGCCGAACGAACGCGCGTTTCAGAGCTCGCACCGATTCGTGTCGAGAAATACGGCATATGAGAGTCCGAGGCCGCACTGAAAACCGCTTCTTCTTTCTATCTTTCGCTCCCGGGACCCCCCCCCCCCCACATTTTTTTTTCTTTTCCTGTTTTCGAGAACATTGCTGCGCATCTATCATTCTTGGTTGATGGCTGTTTCAGTAGGTAATCCCACCCTACCTCCCCCACCCCCATTCCCACTCTCAGCTGTGACTCAGATTCTCCCCCCCCCCCCCCCCCCCCCACACACACTTCCCTTCCCCCATCTGCACACTCCCATTCACCTGAGACAACCCAAACATCACCCTCACAATAACCTGAAGGTGCAGCCTGCCCCGATAAACGACAATGTAAGAAGAAGAGCAAATTTAAAATGGGGGGTGTGGTGGTCGTCGTTGTTGTTGTTATTGTATGTCCTTCGCAGGCGAAGATGACCACGACTTCTGCTATCATTGGGGGGTGGTGATGTGTGTACGAAGATGGCTGATCAGGCCGATCTCGCATTGTGTGGACAGAGCAGACTTGGAAATGAGACAGGCTGAAAGGTGGTGTTTGCTTCTGGGTTTTTTCCTTCTTTTTTTTTTCCGGAGCTGACAATAATTTTGCTCCTGTGCCTCCTCGCCCCACTCGTCTCGTTTCAAAGACTCTCACTCCGGATTTGATCATGGTGCGCCAGGCTGAGCGATCTTCCGCAGCTTCTTTCTAGCTGCAGTAGCAGGAAGCAGGTGCGATGCTGCAGCACTTTAGCGAGGCTTTCAGTGTGTCTTTGTAGCGCTTCTTTTGTCCGCCATGGGGAGCGACTCCTGCCTTCCAACAGCTCGCCCTAGAATGTGTGGTCACAGCACTCTGCTGTGGCCTGTTAACCTAGATCCCGAGATCGCGCAGACATTCGCTCGATCGCGCGAACTTCGCGCGTTGCGGAAACGGTTGTGACGTTGTCGCTCACGTTCAGAAAAGCGCGGCGATAGTCTAGTAGTGTAGAATGCCTCGTGTAGTAGTAGGCCTAGGCCTAGTGGCTGAGGCTGACTTCAGTCGAGGTTGTACCAAGACTGTACACCCTACGGAGGCGAAGTATCTTGGTTGTACCACAGACCAAGGAGGTTACACAGTATATACTTAATCTGTGGTTGCACAGCCTATATGTGCCCCATCCTTTTATATAATAATAATAATAATAAGGAACATTTAGTGCGCTTAATCTTAAACAAAAGCCCTAATGCGCTTACAGCAATAAGCCCTAACACACACACACACACACACACACACACACACACACACACAAACACACACACCACACACACACACACACACAACACACGCACACACACACACACACACGCACACACCCACACACCAGCGAAGGAGCAGAAAAATTATGTTTTGAAGAAGTAGATCTAGTTTTGAGGGAGGACTTAAAAGAAGAAAGACTGTTGAGTTTCGGAGTGCATAAGGGAGATTGTTCCAGCAGGAAGGAGCCTGAAAAGAAAAAGAACGTTCACCAAGTGTTCTGGCCCGTGTAGTTTAACTGGTATATTTTGGGTTGCGCATTTATTTTTTCATCGTAATCATAAAATTGTTCATCAAATTTCCTCTGATGTCAATAAAGACCTTTCAAGGAGTTCACACTTGGTGCATGCTTTAGGGCCTACTTCATATGGTAACGAGTTCCAATTTTCAATAATTCTCGGACTGAAGGGGTAAAGTCTACGATTTATTGAACAATGTTGTTTGAAAAGTTTATCCTCTGAATTTCTTGTTCTGTTATACCCAGAGAACTTAAATAATTTGTCCTCATCGACTTCTTCATACCGTGAAAAATCTTATACATTTCAATTAAATCCCTTCTTATTCTTCTCGCTTTCACCGACTGTAGTCTTAAATATTTTAGCCTTTCTTTATACTCCATCTTCGAACGTTCTTCAACCAAGTATGACACACTGGTGGCTCGACCGTCTCGCCCTCGCTGCTCGATCGCGGGATAGGTAGGTCTAGTCTCTCGTGTGAAACGTACCGACGAACGTCAGTTGATGCTTTGAAATATTCATGTTCCGTGATTCGTGTTCCGCGTTTTCGTGTGCCTGCCAGTGTCCCAAGTTGCTTACTGGCGTTTTAATCAGGCCGGTGTCAGTGCACAAACTGTGCCCTCCTTCCAAACTGTCCCCTCGAGCTATAAAAGCTAATCCTACCCCCACCGCATACATCCTCCCTCATGCGCGCGCGCCCACGCACATACACACACGCGTGCGCGCGCACACACACACACACACACACACACACACACCACACACCATCACTACGCGCGCGCGCACGGCTACACTCCTGCCCCTTCCACCCCCCCCCCCCCCCCTCCAAGACATTAGAAGCTTCCCTATAACTTCCTTGCAGTCGACCCCCGAATGACAACAGACTCTAGTCTGGGTCATACCTGAACTGTCCTTCCCCTACCCCCACCCCTTTCCCCGCCCTCCACACACGTGCGCTGCCCTCCCTTAAACTGTCCTTTACCGCCACCCTCCTCCCTCCCCACACATCACTGTCTTCACCTGAACTGTCCTTTACCCCCCCCCTCCCCTTCCTCCCCACCCATCACACACATCACTGTCCTCACCTGAACTGTCCTTTACCCCCCCTCCCCTCTCCTTCCCCCCCCCCCCCCCACCCTCCACACACATCACTGTCCTCACCTGAACTGTCCTTTACCCCCCCCTCCCCTCTCCTTCCCCCCCCCCCACCCTCCACACACATCACTGTCCTCACCTGAACTGTCCTTTACCCCCCCCCCCTCCCCTTCCTCCCCACCCTCCACACACATCACTGTCCTCACCTGAACTGTCCTTATACCCCCCCCTCCCCTCTCCTTCCCCCCCCCCCCCCCACCCTCCACACACATCACTGTCCTCACCTGAACTGTCCTTTACCCCCCCCCCTCTCCTTCCCCCCCCCCCACCCTCCACACACATCACTGTCCCCTCACCTGAACTGTCCTTTCACCCCCCCCCCCCTCCCCCCTCCTTCCTCCCCACACATCACTGTCCTCACCCTGAACTGTCCCTTTAACCCCCCCTCCCCTCCTCCTTCTCTCCCCACACATCACTGTCCTCACCTGAACTGTCCTTTACCCCCCTCCCCTCTCCTTCCTCCCCACCCTCCACACACATCACTGTCCTCACCTGAACTGTCCTTATCCCCCCCCCCCTCTCTCCTTCCTCCCCACCCTCCACACACATCACTGTCCTCACCTGAACTGTCCTTTAACCCCCCCCCCCCCCCCTCTCCTTCCTCCACACACATCACTGTCCTCACCTGAACTGTCCTTTACCCCCCCCCTCTCCTTCCTCCCCACCCTCCACACACATCACTGTCCTCACCTGAACTGTCCTTTACCCCCCCCTCCCCTCTCCTTCCTCCCCACCCTCCCCACACATCACTGTCCTCACCTGAACTGTCCTTTACCCCCCCCCCCTCCCCTCTCCTTCCTCCCCACCCTCCACACACATCACTGTCCTCACCTGAACTGTCCTTTACCCCCCCCCCCCTCCCTCCTTCCTCCCCACACCATCACTGTCCTCACCTGAACTGTCCTTTACCCCCCCCCCCCCTCCTCTCCTTCCTCCCCACACATCACTGTCCTCACCTGAACTGTCCTTTACCCCCCCCCCTCCCCTCTCCTTCCTCCCACCCTCCCACACATCACTGTCCTCACCTGAACTGTCCTTTACCCCCCCCCCCCCCTCCTCTCCTTCCTCCCCACACATCACTGTCCTCACCTGAACTGTCCTTTACCCCCCCCCCCCCCCTCCCCCTCTCCTTCCTCCCCACCCTCCACACACATCACTGTCCTCACCTGAACTGTCCTTTACCCCCCCTCCTCTCTCCTCCTCCCCACCCTCCACACACATCACTGTCCTCACCTGAACTGTCCTTTACCCCCCTCTCCTTCCTCCCCACCCTCCACACACATCACAGTCCTCACCTGAACTGTCCTTTACCCCCCTCCTCCTCTCCTTCCTCCCCACCCTCCACACACATCACTGTCCTCACGTGAACTGTCCTTTACCCCCCCCCCTCTCCTTCCTCCCCACCCTTCACACACATCACTGTCCTCCCCTAAACAACTGCCCCCCCCCTGCCCCCCATTCCTCTCTCTCCCTCTCTGCCCTACACACACATGCACTGCCCTCCCCTAAACAACTGTCCCCCCCCCCCCCCCCCCCCATTCCCTCTCTCTCCTCTCTGCCCTACACACACATGCACTGCCCCCCCCTAAACAACTGTCCCCCCCTCCCCCCCCCCCCCCCCGCCCCCCATTCCCTCTCTCTCCTCTCTGCCCTACACACACATGCACTGCCCTCCCCCTAAACAACTGCCCCCCCCCCCCCCCGCCCCCCATTCCCTCTCTCTCCTCTCTGCCCTACACACACATGCACTGGCCCTCCCCTAAACAACTGCCCCCCCCCCCCCCCCCCCATTCCCTCTCTCTCCTCTCTGCCCTACACACACATGCCTGCCCCCCCTAAACAACTGCCCCCCCCCCCCCCCCCCCCGCCCCCCAATTCCCTCTCTCTCCTCTCTGCCCTACACACACAGGCACTGCCCTCCCCTAAACAACTGCCTCCCCCCCCCCCATTCCCTCTCTCTCCTCTCTGCCCTACACACACATGCACTGCCCTCCCCTAAACAACTGGCCTCCCCACCCCCCATTCCCTCTCTCTCCTCTCTGCCCTACACACACATGCTCTACCCTCTCCTAAACAACTGTCCTTTCCCCCCCCCCCCTCACTCTCTTTCCCTCTCCCTCCTCTCCACCCTACACACACATGCTCTACCCTCTCCTAAACAACTGTCCTTTCCCCCCCCCCCCTCACTCTCTTCCCTCTCCCTCCTCTCTGCCCTACACACACATGCTCTACCCTCTCCTAAACAACTGTCCTTTCCTCCCCCCCCCCCCTCACTCTCTTCCCTCTCCCTCCTCTCTGCCCTACACACACATGCTCTACTCTCCCCAAACAACTGCCCCCCCCCCCCCCCTCTCTTCCCTCTCCACCCTCTACACACATGCTCTACCCTCCCCTAAACAACTGTCCTTCCCCCCCCCCTCCCCCCCCCCCTACCTCTCCTTTTCCCTCCCTCTCCCACCCCTCTTCACACTCTGCTACCTACCCTGCCCCCCTAAACACGTACTTTTCTCCTCCCCCCCCCCCCCCCCCCCCCCCCCCCCCCCCCCCCTCCCCCCCCCCCCCCCCCCCCCCCCCCACTCTCTGCCCTCTACACAAATGCACTGCCCTCCCCTGAACAATGGTCATTTGTCTCCCCTACCCCCCCCCCCCCCCCCCCACTATCTCCCCTCTCCATCCTCCATACACATACACTGCAGTCCACTCAACTGTCCTTTCTTCTCCCCCCCTCCCCCCCCCCCCCACACACCTTTTCCTCTCTGTCCTCCACACACACATGCAATTCTCCCCCCCCCCCCCCCCCCAACTGTCCTCCCCCCCACCTCCCCCTCCTCCCCCCTCACTCCTTTCGACATGCATGTAAATTGCCCTCCCCCTGAACAAGCCCAACACACACACACACACACCCTCCTCGATTCACTCATGCTGACAACAGCCTGAAACGACTGTCTGTAACTAATGTTGAAACAATGAAGAACTGAGCACGATGACAAGCTGCCTCCATGGAATTTGAACCAAGCAAATGGAATGTTTAAGAAACTCCTCATCTAACACTGAAGCTCCAGAGATCAAAACCGATTTCGATTGCATTACATCTGAATTCATTGTTCAAATCATTTTGCTTTCGATGCATACGTTTCAAAACGGGAGTGACCGAGGGCGGAAAACGAAGCAAAATTTGGAAGGAGAGGGAATTAGTTGCCGCCAAGGACACAGAGAAACAGTACTCCTGTACTCTTGTTTGTCTGTGTCCTTGGCGTTAACTAACCCCCTCTCTTTTTAATGCATAAGTTTGAATGGGCCAGATTTACTGTTGTCAGGAAAACTCACACACACAAACAAATGTTCACAATTGCATTCAATGAAGTAACACCAGTCGGTGCCTAATGTTTATGTCACTTCACATCAGATTCACAGCAAATGGTGCCAACTCTGAGTGAGAGCTTCATTTTTAAGTGACTTGTAAAAAAAAAATACACTTTTTTTTTTAATGAAGTGTTACTTAACAATGAAACACTTATGAAAACCCATAATGATACCGGAACTGACACATAAACTACAGAAACATCAGTCATCAAAGTTGTTGACAAACAAAGAAATCATTCAAATCTCTGTAGTTAACTTGAAGTGCGGGGGGGGGGGGGGGGGGGGGGGGGAGAATACATATAAACAGTAGGCCTGTGAAGTAACCATACAAGACGAATTCTGCTCCTGTAGAGAAACACTTACACATGTAGACAGTAACAACAGCAGAACAAATGCACAAATACGAAATATCATCCTGGCTTGCTTTCTTTCTTCCGTCTACCCTGCGAGAATTCGAAGGGTCACCACAGGTGAGATGCGACCATTTTGAACCCGACCATTCAGATAACCGCATTCCCTTTTCAGGCATGACGTCCAGACACACCAGCAAAATGTTTTATTTTTGGCAGTATCTCCCAAGTCAAACCACCCACACCCAAGATTGCTTTCTTCACAGCTGCAGATCTCTGCTGTGCAACTTCAGTGCAACAGAAGCAAACAGCAGCTTACAAACATTTTTTTTTAAAAGCCCTCCATGACCTTTCAAGACGATTCACCATTGTACTCCCCCGCACTCTCTTCCCTCTCCCTTCCTACCCCACTGGATTCCCTCCCACTGTAGGATCACTGGGAATGAGAAGGCTGACGTTCTGTCCAGGTCAGGCAGCAGTATGGAGCAGTTCAGCCACCCGGTGACCTACAGAGAGGCCAACACTATCGTCCACAACCAATATCAAAACCAGTGGATGAGCAGGCTGGGTGCAGAAGCTCCAGGGAGACCAGCAAACAATCCTCTTCAGACTGAGAACTGGCCACTTCCGACCGCTGAGCCACCTTCAAACTGCCGACACTGGGTCTTAAACCCCCCAGAACACTTCCTCCAACACTGTCCAGCCCATGACATTCTGTGGTGTCAAACTTGTCCACAGGGTGCAGAACTCTTGATCCAGCTTTGGGGCCGCTGTCAAGAGCGCGAGAAGACTGGGATTCACCATGGCGACAGGACTGAAGATCTAACGACCAAAAAGAAAACTCAATCGCAGAAGAAGAAGAAGAAGCCTCATCTCTCCCACCGGGACACTATGGCTGCTCTTCTCCAAAAGGTGGAACAGGATTTAAGGAGCATGCAAGATCCCTGCATGTGTTTCGGCAGGCAGGACCTCAGCTAAAAAGTTTCATCTAAAGGACTAGGACAGGACAGGAGTCTACACAGGTGTGAACTCCGAAGAGAAGACCCCATCTCACCTGGAGTCTCAATGGGAATGGAATCCCCAGATCTTGGTGCTCAAGTCTGATGTCTCGCCCTCAAGACCAACCAGGACCCACCACTCTCTAGCCTAAAAACAGATCTTACCATCACCAAAAAAAGGCAGGGAAATTTGGTGCCAGAAAGATTCAGGAAGACTATGTAGGTCCTCTTGGGAGGGGAATAGCACTGAAGCTTCGAAAACATTTAGAAAGAAACACTTTCTTTTCTTCTTTTTTTTTCCCATGCATTTAGAAAGAAACACTTTCTTTTTTTTTTTCTTTACTCTAGCAATCGTATATGGCAGGAAAAGTTTCCAAACAGCTGATTCATGATTTTAAAGCAGCTGAACTGGTACAGGCTTTGTTCCAGACCGACATAATTCTTTAATCTGGAGCATGTTCCATCCTAGCACATTTCTCATGCTGCTATTGCCATGAGCATGCATCGTTTTAGAGTAAACATATCTCCATAAGCAAGCATGGAACTTCCTTTCTAAGAAAAGTATGCTTGTTTGTAATGTCTATCTCCTGTCTCCATGTGTCCTAGGTGAACGGGTACCGCACACAGCATGTTTGGAGTTATGTGCATGTAACTGTCTCACCATCAGAGCAAAGTTTTGTTGTTGTTTTTTTAAATGTAGCACATCTTAATGATCAACATCATACTACGTCTTTTTTTGTGTGGGCATATTAATAGATTTGTAATTGTATCCACTTGTGCCTTTTTAAAAAAAAATTAATTAAGTGAAATTCTGTGTGGAAGAGATCATGAAATACAACAGAGCATCATTCTCTGATGAATAAGTTGCAACCCCCCCCCCCCCCTCTCTCTCTCTCTCTCTCTCTCTCTCTCACTTGCACTGTCAACTCATTTTCAATGTACGCATCAGTACCACTACTTGTAATAATGGCACACACACACACCACACACACACACACACACACATGCAAAAACCTGAAACAGTATATAATAACTTGGTACACCTGTAACAGTTCTGTCAGCTTCATCAAAATTCACTTGTGTTCTGTTAAAGTTCATGACAACTTGTTTGAAAAAGAAAATAGTAATAAAGCTGTGTTTTAAAACACACACACACACACGCACACACACACACACACACACACACACACACACACACACACAGACAAATGTCAGTATTGTTCTCACAATTCACTGTAAACTTCTTCACCTTTGAAAGAGGGGTAGGGAATGGAAGCTGATCTATCAATTGGCTTCTGTCATTTCACTGTGAATGTTTGCCTATGTGTGTGTGTGTGTGTGTGTGTGTGTGTGTGTGTGTGTGTAAGTGTGTTTGTGTGTGTGTGTGTGTGTGTGTGTGTGTGTGTGTGTGTGTGTGTGTGTGTGTGTGTGTGTGTGTTGTGCTGTGTGTGTGTGTGTGAGAGAGAGAGAGAGAGAGAGAGAGAGAGAGAGAGAGAGAGGAGAGAGAGAGAGAGAGAGAGAGAGAGAGAAAAGTTCTGCATGGTGCATGGTCTGAATGAAAGGACAACTAGAGAGAAACACACTTCTAGTTCACCACCCACCCAAACTAGTTCCATCAACAACCGGAAATCCATTTCCTAAGTTAAAATGGCCACAGCAGCCAGAGCTGAAATGATATCTCCAATGTAAAATGTTAACAATAGTACGAACAAGAACATGAATGTGTCAACAATAATGATAATCATAATGACAAAACCCCAACACTGTTTATACTCGAGCACTTCATGACATAAAATTTCACCTTGATGCATATTCACTTACCAAACTTCTTGTGAAGGCTAAATAGAGAAAAGGTCCATATATAGTCAGTCACCTGCTGATGAAATTTACAAAGTAAAATTACTGTACATCCAGTTGCTTTCATTCTGTTAAAATTTCCCAAGAAGGATAACAACAACAACAACAACAACAACGGCAGAATGGGGAGGGGGGGGGGGGGGTTGCCTTGGACAATATAGATAAGCTGGTACTGCCCCACTGACCCAGCCTTCTGCACCCTCCTCCTTCCTCCCCCCCCCCCCCCCCCCCCATTGTCCTCCCCTCCCCCTCCTTCCTCCCCCCCCCCCCCTTCCCTAGCAGTATGGATTTGGTGTAGGCACTGTGTGTGCATGTGTGTGTATTGGGAGGGGTGGGGGGTGGGGGGCAGATAGGGAGGGGGGGAGGAGGGGTGGGGGTGGGGGGGAGATAGGGAGGGGGGAGGAGGGTTTGAGGGGAGGGGGAGGGGGTGGGAGTGAGAAGTGGGGAGGGGGAGAAGTGAGGAGGGCAACTTAGGAGCAAGACAGTTGGGGCTGGGGCATGGCCACAACACATGCTTTACCTTCTTATTAGTTCAGGCGTGAGGCTCTTCTCTTACCCAAGACAACTCCCACACCCCCATATTGTATTCTCAAAGAAGAAGAAGAAGAAGAAGGAAGAGAGAGAGAGAGAGAGAGAGAGAGAGAGAGAGAGAGAGAGAGAGAGAGAGAGAGAGATTTGGGTTCATTCAGGTTTAAGATTTGATTAGGTTAGGGTCAGGGTCATGCATTTCAAAGTGAAAAAGTCTTCCGGTTTCTTTCTTTCTTTTTCTTTTTTTCATTTTTTTTTCCAATTTCCATTTATCTAATCATAGCCTTTCGAAGTGAAAGATCTTTCCGATTTCCTTTGCAAATTCCCTGTCTCTGATGCATAACGCTGCCCAATCTTAATCACTGTGACACGCCGGATCATGTTTGCCAGGATTTGAACACATCATCCCAGGTTGGTTGTTCCTTTGCGGTCATGGACCACTCTGTAAAGAAGTTTACGATGTCACTGCTCCTGGATATCTTTTTAACCTTTACCGGATGATGTTTCTGACTTCACAGACCCGGTCGTGTGGGTCTTGTAAGACCCACACTCTTCTTTCTCATCTGCCCGCTTTCATCAAGTAAAGATTCTGGCATTATAAAGTGCGGTTCAGCAGCTTATTCCTCACCCGATGGCGTGGGTCATGTGTGACTCAATGTATAGGTCCTGGTGGAACCGTGACTAATAATACGCTGATAATTGATAGTTGCCGTACATGAAATTTCTGAGACCAACGGGATCGCTGATGAACTATTTCGTGAGCATAAGTCTATCCGTTCGTAACATATGATGTTTTTATTCAGTCACTGGGTCATGGAAGACCCAGGAAGCACGGTAAAAGTTAATGTGAAGATTCAGTCTGTTCGCAGTCCAACTAGGAGAAGAACAGGACAAAAACCTAGCTTGACTGATTTGATTCTTGTAAATGACAACAACCTGATATCTGACATTGAACACCACAGTCCAATTTGGAAAAGTGATCATGATGTGCTGATATTTGATTGCAATTGATGACTATGACAAGCAAAGCAAATACCATAAATATAATTATGCAAATGGGAATTACAACAAAATGAGAGAGGATCTTAGAAAGGTTGACTGGACTGAGTTAGATAGCTTAGATGTGGAAACATGTTGGTTAACTATAAGAAATAAAATTCAAGAAGCAATGGATTTATATATACCCAAAATTGGAAGTAAAGGTAACAAGAATTTAAGACCAAAGTGGATGAGGAAATCTGTAATAAAGAAAATTTTTTAAAAGTACAATTTATATAAAAGATTTTTGATCACACAAGATGGTATAGATTACCAAAATCTTCCCGAAGATGGAGTATGGCTGCCTTAATGGCGGGATAAAAAGGGTCATACACACAAAACTCCACTGCCTGGCTATACAGCCAGGGAGTGTCCGCAGGAGTATCAGCCTGCGTACGCAGAAAAAAAGAAAAAGAAAAGAAAAAAGATTACCAAAATTATATTAAATTGAGAAATGAATGTTCTAGAGAGGTGAGAAAAGCAAAAAGGGACTATGAGCATGAAATTGCAAAAAGTAGTAAGAAGAATCCTAAATGCTTCTGGAAATATGTCCGCTCAATATTGAATGTCAACTCTTCAATTAGTCCACTGAGAAAAGAAGATGGTAATATTGCAGTTGGTGATTAATGATAAGGCCAAGGTGCTAAATAAATTCTTTTCTAGTGTATTTATACACGAAAATATTGAAAATGTTCCTGAAATCGACAGCGCCTCTTTATCTGATGGAAAAATTCTGTGTGATATAGTCATTACACCATTAGCAGTAAAAGAAAAATTAAGTAAATTAGATGTTACTAAAGCTTTTGGTCCAGATGGTTTACCAGCTAGAGTACTAAAGGAGCTATGTAAAGAACTAGCAGTACCTTTGTGTGTGTTATTTAATAAATCAATAAGTGAAGGAATGGTACCCAGTGACTGGAGGTTTGCAACTGTAACTGCTATATTTAAAAAAGGCACCAGGTCTGACCCAGGAAATTATCGCCCTGTCAGTTTGGCTTGTATCCTTAGCAAAGTGCTTGAGTCATTTGTGAGAGATGCAATAGTAAACCATATGAATGATATTTTTCTTATATTCAGATTGCCAACATGGGTTTCGACAGGGAAAATCTTGTATGACACAACTTTTAGAAGTAATGGAAGATTTTACAAATATGATCGATGATGGGCTTGCTTTTGACGTAATTTACTTAGATTTTAGAAAAGCCTTTGAGTCTGTGCCCCACTACCGATTGTTAAAAAAATTAGAAGGTTATGGTATAAATGGAAATGTATACAATTGGATTAAGAGTTTTCTTTCTAATCAAGTACAAAGGGCAAGAGTTGGAAATAATTATTCTTCAAGTATAGCTGTTTTAAGCGGTATTCTGCAGGGAAGTATTCTTGGACCTATTCTGTTCACAGTTTTTATAAACGACCTGCCAGAATGTGTAATTAGTACATGTAAAATATTTGCAGATGACACGAAAATATATGATTCTGTAAGTAGCCATCTTAAGTTACAAGATGATATTGATAATCTAATTAAGTGGAGTGAAACATGGAATTTATATTTTAATCCAGATAAATGCAAGGTTATACATTATGGAAAAAATAATCCGGAATATACATATACTATGAAATACAATGATGCTGTCTCAAATGTTGACTCTATTTCAGAAGAAAAAGATCTTGGTGTAATGTTTGATAGCAGTCTGAAACTTGATAAGCACATAAACAGTGCAATGATGAAAGCAAATAAAATGCTCGGTATAATTAGACGGTCTTTTTCATATTTGGATACTGAAGTTCTTACAATACTATATAAGGCATTAGTTAGACCCCACCTGGAGTATGGAAATGTGATATGGTGCCCTTACTTAAAAAGGCAATCAGCGAGTATTGAGAAAATGCAAAAAAGAGCCACCTTGTTAATTAAGGAATTTAAACATATTAGCTATGCAGATAGATTGCGAAGGTTAAATTTACCATCGTTCAAGTTCCGATGAATAAGGGGAGACTTGAATGAGACTTACAAGCCATTTAAGGGACTTAGCAGTACAAATTTTAACAGATTTTTTCAACTAACCTCTAATCAAATTACAAGAAATTATGATAACAAAATCCAAATTAAATATTGTCGCACTAATATTAGAAAATTTTCCTTTAGTAACAGAATGGCACCGTATTGGAACAAACTACCAGCACACATTAAACAAGATGCAAAGCATATAAACGTACTCCCAGTTTATCCTGAATACAGTGAGATATTCCATAAAGAGGGAAAACCGTCTTGGGCTGGTGTAACCGTTAGTAATGGCTATTCTGGTAAACACTGGCTATCGTCTGTGACCTAAAATGAACATACTTACAAATTTTCAGAAAGATCGGCCAAGAACTTTCTGAGATTTTCCATAAAGAAGAAAACGATTATGGGCGATAGTAACGGCTATAACGGTAAACTTAAACATTGGACATCATCCGTGACCCATAATGAACATATCTACAAATTTTCAGAAATATCGGCCATGTACTTTCTGAGATATTCCATAAAAAAGAAAACGTTACAGGCCGTTACAGCCGTTAGTAACGGCTATAACGGTAAACTAAAACATCGGGCATCATCCGCAACCATAATGACGACACCTGCTAATTTTCACAAAGATCGGCCAAGTACTTTCCGAGATATTCCATAAAGAAGAAAAGCGTTATGGGCCGTTACAGCCGTTAGTAACGGCTATAACGGTAAACTAAAACATCGGGCATCATCCGTAACCCATAGTGAACATACCTGCTAATGTTCACAAAGATCGGCCAAGTACTTTCTGAGATATTCCATAAAGAAAAGAAAAAAACGTTACAGGCCGTTACGGATGTTAGTAATGGCTATAACGGTAGATTAAAACATCAGGCATCATCCTTGATCCATAATGAACATACTGCTAATTTTCACAAAGATCGGCCTAGTACTTTCTGAGATATTCCATGAAGAAAAACAACCGTTACAGGCCGTTAGTAACGGCTATAACGGTAAACTAAAACATGGGGCATTATTCGTGACCCATAATGAACATACCTGCTAATGTTCACAAAAATCGGCCAAGTACTTTCTGAGATATTCCATGAAGAAGAAAAAGCGTTACAGACGTTACAGCCGTTAGTAACGGTATAACGGTACACTAAAACATCGGACATTATTTGTGACCCATAATGAACATACCTACAAATTTTCAGAAGGATCGGCCAAGTGCTTTCTAAGATATTCTATAAAGAAGAAAAACCGTTACAGGCTGTTACAGCCGTTAGTAACGGCTAAAACGGGGTAAACTAAAACATCGGGCATCATCCGAGACCCATAATGAACATACCTGCTAATTTTCACAAAGATCGGCCACGTACTTTCTGAGATATTCCACAAAGAAAAAAAAGCGTTACAGGCCGTTGTAACGGTAAACTAAAACATCGGGCATCATCGGTGACCCATAATGAACATATCTACAAATTTTCAGAAAGACGGCGCAAGTACTTTTTAATATATTATAAAAAGAAGAAAAACCGTTACAGGCTGTTACAGCCGTTAGTAACGGCTATAACGGGGTAAACTAAAACATCGGGCATCATCCGTGACCCATAATGAACATACCTGCTAATTTTCACAAAGATAGGCCAAGTACTTTCTGAGATATTCCATAAGGAAGAAAAAGCGTTACAGGGCCATCACAGCCGTTAGTAACGGCTGTAACGGTAAACTAAAACGTCGGGCATCATCCTTGACCCATAATGAACATAC
>CM031627.1:7865643-7893143 GCA_018398815.1 Conus ventricosus
CCACGAATTCAGTTGAAGCTTGTATTATCAAAGATGACACATATCATGGACATACGATTTCGATACTTCTCTGGAAGGTGTTCACTGTTCACGCATTTTTCCAATAACGAATTAATTTCTTTCACATCAAGTTTTAAATTACTCTCAGGTGTTTCTCTTAACGCGCCATCTCTAGCTAATATATCTGCTGCTTCATTACCAGATATGCCACCCGTAGCCAAATTCTTTATCAGTTTGGCTACTGGCGGCATTTCACTTCACACTCGAACAATGAGCGAGGCAACATAAATTTGCAAGAGATCGCTAGAGTCAGTAGGGTGTCTTCAACTATACTGTCCTCTGATTTGAGCATGAAACGGAAAAGCATTAACTTTCTACCGTTTTTGAGATTTTTGCATTTTGCATGAATTTTTCATAATTTTTCGTAACACTCTGCACATTATTTCTAAAATAATATTTTTGAGATGAATGTGTCTATTTGGGTTTCTTTTTAGGCAATACATTGCTTTCAATAACAAAAATGTTGTTTTAAATACCATACCATGAAGAAAACTGTCGATCATCGGTGATCAAAATTCAAGGGAAAGAACTGAAGAGTTAACGTCGTCTGGTGCATGAACAATCAAGAGTGTTCAAACTTCCAAAAGCAAATATGACTGCAAAACGCAGTTACACTGTTCAAGAAATTTCCCTTTTAAACACCTGTTCCTTCATTGCTCTTCTCTGATCTTCAGCTTCTCTTGCCACTAGAAAATGCTAACCATTGGCGAATTCTCGCACAGACTGTGAAACCCACCTCTGTCCTGATACCTTCCACTCACCAACTGCGTCTAGCTTCTGGCTATCTTGCATTAGTTGCCAGCACTTCATCGATCACCTCAGAGACAAAAAAGCAGTTCAGAAAAGAAAAAGAAGAAAAAAAGTGAAGTTATAGCATAGATAAAAGACTGCTTGAAAAGATGTGTTTTAAGATTTGTTTTCGATAAGCAAACAGACCAGGAGTGACTGATACTAGTGATAGTGAAAGGCAATTATTTCCATAAAGTGTTTGTACTGCAGAACAGAAGGAATGCTCATGAACACATAATGTCAAAATTCTCTGTTTTTTTTTACTTCAGGATTCATCACACACACACACACACACACACACACACACACACACACACACACTCACACACACAACTCACACTCACACACACACACACACACACACACACCTCTGTCAAAAGCAGAGAAAAGGCTGCTTAGTGGAATGTGAATACTCAAATGTGGGTGAAAGACAAGTCACTATGGTGCTGTTCTTGAAATAACATTGAAGCCAAGACAGGAAGTTTAGGTCATCATCATTCGTTCAACAAGAATCCAGGATAGTTCTTGCAAGAGAGGAGTACTCTGTCAAGATTATGTTCTATTACATCAAGTTACATATAATGTTCTATTATAGAGTCACTGGAGTACTGATGTGGCATGCAAAACATTCAGTGTACATGTGTGTGTGTGCCTTTGTGTGAGTGAGTGTGTGTGTGCCTTTGTGTGAGACAGTGTGTGTGTGTGTGTGTGTGTGTGTGTGTGTGTGTGTGTGTGTGTGTTAGTGTGTGTGTGTGTGTGTGTGTTGTGTTGTGAATTGTGTGTGTGTGTGTGTGTGTGTGTGTGTGTGTGTGTGTGTGTGTGTGTGGTGCGTGCCTGCGCATGTGTGTGTGTGTGCGTGCCTGCATGTGCATATATCTGTGCAACATGCTTGCAATGCATCATCAAGTAACATTATGGGGGGGGGGGGGGGGGGGGGGGGGGGGGGGGGGGGAGGATGGGAGATGAGTAGAGGGGGAGAAGGTGGAGGGGAGGAGGTAGGCAGAGGGGCACTTGTGTGTGTGTGAAGTATACTGTCGCATGAGTCTGTCAATGTGTGTGTGCGTGTAGGTGTGTGTGTGTGTGTGTGTGGTGCATGCGCATGTGTGTGTGTGGTGCATTTGTGTGCACATGTGTGTGTGTGTGTGTGTGTGTGTGTGTGTGTTTGCGTGTGAGTGTGAGTGACTCCATGGAGACTGATTACTCGCAAAATGTTTGACTTCTTTCGATGCAGTTAACTGGACTAGTGGGTATTAGTGATCTGGAGCCTGGTTCCACCAAGATGACAGCATCGAAAGAATGGCTGTAGACTGTTTGCATGGCACAACCCATAATCTCCTTTACATGCTCTCCCCCATCCCCACTCCCCTCCAAACTTCTCACAGATATTACGTCTCCATAAGCACACACGCAGTTCTATATAACGTACATGTCCACTAAAACATTGCCATCAGATACTCATTATAAAACCATGATAAATTCAAAATATATAAAAACAAAATCCTCTCTGCTGATCCCAATTCAGCTCAACACTATCTACATATATATTCAAAGAAACATGTGTGCATGTATAGACATGTAGTGGACTCTTGTACGCCCACATACGTAAAGATGTTTACACAAGGACACAAGACATACATGTACACACACACACTGTCTGATAATGGACTTAAATCTTTGGTCTGCTACACACATACAGATAGACAGACAGACAAACAGACACACACATCCACACACATGCACGCACACACTTCATGCACTGCCATGCTCATGGCCATATTGTTTCACACACACACACACACACACACACACACTCACACACACACACACACACACACACACACACACCACACACTGAATTCTGACATACTCATTTACTTCAGTCACAAAGACACACTATGTGATATGAGCCGAAACATTTACTTTGCTTCAAATATCAGGGCTAGAAGTCCCCAGCTACTTTTTAGTTGTTTGGGAACAAGCTGATCACAAAATCTGCTTGTCCCCCAAATTTCTATTTGACATATATAATATGTACCTACATATAAAGACTGTTAATATAAGTAATTGTCCTGCAGTGAAAAGTCAGCAGCAAAATCAATTATAGCATGCTCTACATACAAGTGATGTGGTCTGAGCGGGAGAAATATTGGGAATAGATTTGTCACTTCTATGCTAACCGTGAACAATTCCTGTATGCTTTATAAAACACACTTCGCCTCATTGAGACAGTATTTTTCTAAGGTTCTTTCTGAGAAAAAAAAAAAGCAGGGTTGGGTTGAGATTGTGTGTGTGTGTGTGTGTGTGTGTTGTGAGTGTTGTGTGTGTGTGTGTTGTGTGTGGTGTGTGTGTTCAGGAGTATATGTGTGTGTGTGTTTGTGTGTGAAGGAAAGGTAGGGAAAATAAGGCAGATAGGAGTGAGGGGATAAGAGTGTGGTAGAATGGGATTACGAGTTTGAAGGTTAGGGATGAGGGGTGGTGACATAAAGATGTCAAACTGAAAAAGATCAGAAGAAAGTGCAATGTGTCTGCACTACAGCTAACTTGTAAGTCACCCTTTCTATTGGTGTAGCCAAACACCAGTTGCTCAACGACAAGTGGTAACAGCATTTCCACTTGTCTGCCACAAGATTTTGTTGTACCAAACAGACGATTGGGCATTTCAAGCCCAGAATATGTACTCTGTAGTATCCTGGGCCCAAATATTCAAAGACTGCAATATCCATGTTGGAATACAAAATGGAAACATACTTTGAACAAGCCAGATCTGAGCACAACTGGCTGAATACATCACACATTTAATCCAGAAGTTGCACGATACTGATAATTAAGAAACCATAAAGTTCTTGTGAGAATGAAAACTGCAACACTATAAAAGAAAAGATGGACACCCAGTAAGGTCATGATGGACATGCTTGTGACATTCAGTTATCAACTGATCAAGTACAGTCATATTTACAGCCCATTCAACTGGTGAGCATCAAGACCAACTGGTCAAGTAATATCAAACAAACCAGCATGGATCACGTTAAATCACATTTCTCTCAGTAAAAAAGAGGGCAAAAATTTAATTTATTCCATATGGTTAAAAAGTATAATTTGGATGGCCTTGTTGGGGTCAGGGTAACTGATACCCCAGCCAAGGTCATGGTAGTTGAATAAATTTAGAAATAGGCCAGCCCATGCAAAAGCCGAATAAACATATTCCCCAAAGTTAACGGGGGCATCATTTTTACGACGTGTTTACTTCATTTTACCCTAAAACTTCGAATAAACTGTGTTCAAGAAAAAAAAAAAAAAAAAACAGTCGACAATTTAAAGATAACAGAATCTTCGTGGGACATAAGCCCTTGGTTTTGCTCTCAACTGCTGCAGAACATGACTATTTCTAGCAAGACTAAGCCTCACGGCCCGTTAGATTTCTGAACTTTCCTTCAGTACAGACAAAAATAAAGTAACTTTTAACCAACGTAATAACAAACTATTTACACTAGCATACTAAAAACGCTAAAAGTGTCCATAATTTGTGTGTTCTGTTTTGTTTTCATGTTTGGTGTCTGCTCATGTAAATTCAATATGGCGGACTGTCACCGTCCAACGTGGCACCGCTGTCTGATAACCATTTACTGGATTCACACTTCACTGTGTTGTTCTCTGCAAATGCTTTTAATGAATCTTAATTCAGAGACGCATCCATGAAGTAAAATCCAATGGATTATCCACAGTACCACGTTCTATTTAATCCATAAACTGCATTTCTTCCACAGTCTTGATGCCACACTGTGCTGACGTAATCCCTCACTGTTAACTCCCTTGAAAGTAGTTCCTGCTAAGGGCGTCTAAACATATTCTTACTCTAACTTTACTACTGACTATGTTTACAGAAGTTCACAAATTTGCAACTACAATAACGTTCATTCTCACATCTTATACACATGGAAATATAGCAAAGTAACAGCTAGGGGCAGAAAATCGTAAATATCTTCCTATAAAATCAGAAAATTTAACGACAGAATCAGGAATACATGAGGACAATGATTTCATCATTTCATATCCACCTTCCTTTAGGATATACGAAAATGAACTCCAATAAATAAATAATTGAGAAACAGACAGACAGACAGACAGGCAGACAGAGATGGTGGTGGTGGAAGACATTAACAGAATGAGGGGAAAATATCTGATCACATCAGTAACACAGTTAACACAGCAAAATTAACCCTTTTTGAAAAATCAACTTACTCGCAATTGCTTTCAAAAAGAGAATGAGTTTTGCAAGTTTTCATCTATTTTTGATATCCTCACTTTAAATTCTAATGCATATTTTATGTTTATATATTCAGCATCTAACAACCTATCAGTTAACAAATATGTAAAATGCATTTTAAAAAATCTAAACAAACAAATAGATCTAATTGCAAAGTGAGACGACTGCAGGTGGAAATCTAAACAAATCTTAAAAATATGTCAGTGAAACGCCCAGAGAAACATAGACAAACGAGCCACAAGAGAAAACACAACGCATTTTGACCTCGTAGGTCTTCTTCAGGTGAGACACAAACGAATAAAATAACGAAGATTCACTTAGCTTTGATCGCTTCAGATCGCTTCAGAGTTCATCGCAAGAAACAGATAGGGGCAGATAATCGTAAATGTCTTCCTATAAAAACAGAAAATGTAACGACAGAATCAGGAACACATGATTCAACGCCTTCTTCTTTGCACTGAACTCTGAAGTGATCTGAAGTGATCAAAGCTAAGTGAATTTTCGTTATTTTATTCGTTTGTGTCTCACCTGAAGAAGACGTAAGAGGTCGAAACGCGTTGTGTTTTCTCTTGTGACTCGTTTGTCGACGTTTCTCTGGGCGGTTCGCTAACATTTATTCAAACAAACAAATGTGTTTTTTTTTAAAGCTTAATGAACAGAACGTTTTCTACAGATTTTCCAAACAACAAACATTTTTTAAATGCTGGACATAATACTCTCAGATCATAGTCAGCGTTTCTATGTGCATTTTTCTTATCCATAGCCCCTATCCCAGCATGGCTGCAGTCAATTTCAGTGTCATGCTGACTGTAGTCTGAGGACTATTGTTTGTGCATTCTTAATGCCTCAGAGTTGCTCGTAACATCTAAAGAACACATGTTTATTTAAAGTTAAGTTTGCTTACTCGTTTTGTATTGTGTATAAGATAAGATAATATTGCACCTTATCATATGTGATTATTGTATTTTAGCCAATGGTTGCAATAATTTAAATTCTCATTATAGAATGAAATGAAACTGTTAAAATGGTCAATGAGAAGCAAAAAAAGGAGAAAAATGCATGTAGTCAGTCTAGAAAACAATTTCAGACCACACATGACTAAGCACACGCCCCCCCCCCCCCCCCCCTACCCCCCCCCCCCCCCCTCTTTTTTTGCGTTTGTTTTGAGATGTGTTCCAAAGATCTGTGTGTGTGTGTGTGTGTGTGTGTGTGTGTGTGTGTGTGTGTGTGTGTGTGTGTGTGTGTGTGTGTGTGTGTGTGTTTGTGTGTGTTTCTCAAAGACTTGTATTGCTCCCTTACATAATGAATAAATCTAGCCCTTCTATGGTCTCCTGTCGTTGGCTGGGTATAGAAACATGAAATTGTAAAAAGTGATGAATAAATAACTGGTGGAGGAAAACAGGAGAATTTTTCTTTAAAGTCATAAATGAGTTTGTGTTGTGACGAGCAGCACTAGCACCATGTTCTGAATGATTGTAATCACTTCTATACCACAATGTGCACATGATGACTGAGTTTATCGAGGGTGGAGATCACACACACACACACACACACACACACACACACACACACACACACACACACACAACACACACAGAGTTTTTAATCAGTATATAGCTCGAAAGTTTGGTATATGTAAAGGAGAAATGGAACTTGTGAACATGTTATTGATTAAGAAAATAGTTTGTTATTATATGATAGGACTTCACAGCCCTTCAAAATTGACCTGCAAACACTCAGAACTAAAAGATATGAAGGGTGTCCTTGATTAATGTGTAAAACTACTTGAAACTGTTTGAAAAAGAAGCTTATGTGGAGTATTTCATTATGACGTTTTGTTTGCAAGGTATTATTTTGTCGATGTAATGAAAATGAAATATCATTGAAACAGACACAGCTCTAAAGTAGGAAAAATAAACTTATCGGGAAAAAATAACAATGTTAAGTGTTACAAATATGGTATTCAGATAAAAGTACTGGCATCTTGAAATCGCTAGAGGAAGGTTTTTCAGACATGTCTCTGAATGGCTACTTTATATATATTCACTTTGTTCTGCATTTCAGCATTTACTGCTCTCACTGGTGTCATGCTGTATGTTTTTGCATATGATCCCCTGCTTTAAGTGCATAAATCATCAAGAAACAAAATAGTAGCATAAAATGAAAATACTTTGACGTGAATGTTAACTTCATACTGCTGCAAGGGATCTACTTTTTATGTCGGATGAGTAAGGAACACGCGACCAAAATAAATCTAAACGGAGCAACGCGAAGTTTCATTCGGTGTTCAGGTCGCCGTTGGAGTCTGATCTACTGCGTAATGAAATCAATGCTAAGGTCTCTCTGTTTCACTGACTTGCGCTGCTACAATAATTGCGATATTTCAGCACAGTTTTTTGATAGGGAGCATCCTGACTACGATTTATTTAATGGCTGAAGAAAAAATATCAGGAGTCGATGGTGGCACCGTCGTGGAGCCAGATGAATCGAAAGTAGACCAAGAGTTGGAGCGATCTCGGGGAGATTCAGACGAGGTCAGTGGAGGAAGTTTATCCGAAGATGACTGTGGGCAACGTCGTGGAAGCGACAGCGACCAAAGACAGCGGAAAGGCAGGCGCCAGCGTCGATTGAAGGGAGGTAAACGCCACAATCGGAAGCATCATCCATATGCTGGCATGAGTTACGCGGACAGGGCAGCGATGAAAGCGGGCCCGAACAGCGAGTTCCCTCACGCTCCCCGCAACACGACCCAGTACCTGATTGAAGATCACGTCAAAAGCAACATTTCTCCAGATCTGAGCAACAAGGCATCCCCAGCATCCATCGGTGACGAAGTGACGGACGTTAGCCGAACCGCTATCGTGGAATCGGGAGCACAAGAAGTACTGCTAGAAGTCAAAGAGGGAAGAGGGAGACCTCAGGACTCCCCCAACCTCTCTCTCCCCTTCACCCCCTCGGAGAGACTAGAATACGACCAAGAGTTCGTGGCGGTCTACGACCATGTCAACGAAGATCGGTTGTACAGCATGAGTAAGGAGGAACTCATTAGAATGACCTCGCGGTTGTTGGAGAAGGTGGAAGGAGGGAGGCGGGCAGCGGACGTCAGCAAAGACGAGACTGTCGCAGAAGGAATGAGGGAGAGTCCCAACACTACCCCGCTGAGCAGCTGCAACTAGACTTCACTGGAGGTGCCAGGTGTACGAATGCTGTTATTTTTTCCCTTTTTATGATTTTTTAATTTCTTATAACTCGTCTCCCGAACGACATGGTTGAAATGATATTTACATTTACTTCCGTTTGTTTGTTTTGTTTTGTGTGTGTGATATTGCGGCAACTGACACGTGGAAGTGGATCTGTGTTACAGAAAAGAGGGAATAGAAACTATGATGTAATGGCGATCTTTAAAAAAAATTGTTCTCATCTTTATTGAGAAGATTTTTTCTGGAGGTAAGACAACATCTTGAATGTGCAAATCGTTCTATGAAGTATAACATTTAAATGGCAATTTCTGATCTGGATATGTCTGGTTTGTGCTGTAAAAAGAATGTCATAGGGTAGTTATTGCTTGGGAGATGTGTAGGTTGTGTTAAAACGGCCAACAAATTTTGCGCATTGTGTGCATCTTATCTTCGAACTCGGACGCACTGAAGTGGCAACTGCGGACGACGCGCGTCCCTTTCTGTTCGCGACGCACGCAGTGTTTACAAACTTTCGGACGAGTCCATTTCTGATAAGGGGCAGCAGCTTTCTAGGTTGAAATGGAAGCGCACGTTCTCGCGCAGTTCGGCGTGAGTTGGAAGTTGGACCCAGAGCAGCTCTTCCGGTTGATCATCTGTTAGCACGGTTGGACTGTTTCACCGAGTGCATGTGTCCCACTTACTTTTATGAAAATACTGTTATAGTTTCCAGTGTTACTGTGTACCCCATTCTGTTAATGCACAGTTTAATATAACTATTATGCGTTGAATCGAAGCGTTTTTTTTTTAAATGTACTATAGTTTTAAAACACGAATTCGAGAGTTATTACTTGTTTGATTCACCCCCCAACCCGCCCGTTCTGCTACACCCATCAGTACACGCTAATGCGACATACCGCATGCCTTGCATTTCTCAGCAGATTGTTTCCCAATATATTCTTTTGCAGGAAAGTGAATGTTATGTTTTCCTGAATATAGTTTGGGGGGGGGGGGGGGGGGGGGGGGTGCAGCAGAGAAAAATGGGAGGGAAAGGGGGATACCAAATATTCGAAATCCAGAAATTTGCCGTAAATCTTAGTGCAAATTGATATCTGTAGCACGTGACTGGCGAAGAATGCTCCTGGGTCTCCCCAGCACTCGGTGTTCTTTCTTCTTCTATGAATTATTTCATTTTAGTACAATTTGAATGATGATGGGCATTGATATTCATTTTTTAACAAAAAGCGTGAAAGAATGGGATTTGTTTCCATCTGGACTTGGTCACACGGTGAGAACTGTGCACTTGGAACAGCAGACACTGCTTAATTAGTATCATGAGTTGTTTGTTTTTGACTTCTTAGTATGTCTTTCCTGAAACTCTGCCATTTTTATGATGTATTTCTTATTGTGATGTTGTTTTAAGATTTTTTTTTAAAGATAGGTTTAATTCATTTGTGTTCGGTAACTGTAGTCAATGTTACGATTCAAATTCAGCCTTAGTTGACTTGATTGTCAAATAAGCCGCTTTATTGCATATTTTGTTCATTTTTGAAATCTTTGTTTTATGTTTTGCATATTTCTTAGACCATGTTCACCAGAGCATTGTATTTCAGGCAATATCCACATTTACTCCTATCCCCATGTGCTCCAGCTTGTAGCAAGGAAGAGCAGGGTTGGTTGTTTTTTCAAGCTTCCATGATACTACAGTATGGTTCTTTAAGGGAAGTTCAGTTTCTTTACTTCAGATTAAAGAAGAAAAGGAGGAGGAGTTAATGCCCCTCCCAGACAAAGAAGGAAGCACTCCCGCCAGCTCAACTAGAATTTTGTAAAACCCAATATCGACAAGCTTCCTTCTTCCCCAGAACGATACGTGACTGGAACAACCTGCCTGAAATAGCTGTGGCCGCGACACCTGACACCTTTAAGTCGATGGTGCCCCCCAGTGTTTGTTAGACAATAGGTCCTCCCCCCCTCCCCCTCCCACTCTTACCCCAATAGCTTTTTGTTTTGTTTCCTTATTTTTGGGGCCCTGCTGTCTTAGATCAGCAAGGGACCAGCTAGCTCGGAAGGGCAAAAAGTGAAGGTAACAGTAGCCTGCCGGAGAACCCACTTAGAGCAGGACTAGGTTTTTATCCTCACTTTTAGGTCTATCGTTTCTATAATTTGTTTTTCTTTCATCGCAACCCCCACAAAACGGCGTAAAAATCAATTGGATGATTGTGGCTGTGTATGCAGTAAAAGTATGGTGTATATTGGCTGCTGTATTTTGTTTGTGAGTGTGTGTGTGGTGCTATGCATTGATAACAGTAAATTATGTACAGAATTATGTTGCTATTCTTTTACATGCTCTGGTTCACAAGTACATGCTGTACACAGGCTTGTAGTGTTTCATGTTCCTTATTATCTCATCACTAACACACGGATAGTTAAATGACATCATTTAAACTTGAGCCTGTTGATGCTATTCATTGAGAAGTTCCTCTCTTGTGTGTATAATCATTAAAGACAGTTTACTGGTTTCTGAATGGAAAGGTGAAGAAAATTTTAAAGTTCTGTTCAGTTTTATTGGTTTATTTTGGGGATTTGGTTGGTGGGTTGGGTGTGTTTTGTTTTTACTCTCCAGAGTTGCCTCTGCAGTAAACTCATTTGCGATGTTTTACACTGTAATTCTTGAAGAGGGAGCATGCTCACACCTTCAGATGCTTTGCTCTGAAGCTGGTTTTCCATCTCTTCAAAAGTGGAGAAAGTTGACAGGGATGGGGGAATTAGTGCTACAAGCGCGTGCATTTGTACAATTTCCAAGCCGCTTGACGCTTGCGGGAGGGGGGGGGGGGGGGTTCGTTACTCTTTCAGACGTCGTTTTAGATGAGGTTTAAAATGGTTAGTACATGAGTTCGGCAAATCACTAACGTGGTACAGAGGTGAAAAAGAAGAGAAAATTATTGAAGGTGTTACTAGGTCGATATGTGCACTGGCGAGGGGGGGGGGGGGGGGGGGGGGGGAAGATGTGGCCTTGTGTTAAAACAAAAAAGAAAAAGAAAGAAAAGAGCAATAGTGCATTCAAATGAAACAATAAATTGTCTTCAGTTCAGTTGGGGTATCCCTACTGAAAAGACACTCTACCTTGAATGTGTTTCTGATTCCATTCGTTGAAGAATAAAAAGGATGTGGCATGCTTCAGTACTGATCATATAGAGGAAATAATTCTAAAAGCGAATGTGAGGTGTTTTGAGATGATGATACTTGCGTTTGGCCTCTTGCCATCAAATTAAGAGTTAAGATCGATTTACTTTCAATAAAGATCTTTTGTCGCTCAACTGCACGGCCTGAGATGAAAAGGTTGTTTCGGAATATGCGGCAGTTGAAACATCTACGGCACCCACCCTCCCCCTCTTTCACCCCTTCTTCATTTAGAATTCCTTAATCATCTTTTGTCATACTGATGGAAATTATGATCTTAGATTATCTGTAGGCTGTAATTTTTTTTAAAAATATACATCAGTTTCTAATTTTGTTTTAATTTTTGACAAAAGACATTTGTGGTATTGTTTTTCATGTACCCGTAACAGAAAAAATCTTTTACAGGAAAGTGAAGTCATGTTAGTGTTAACATTAAGTGAAATTAAAGATCAGCACAGTCCAATTGGCATTTAAGAAAGACGTTCTTTCTCATTTTCTTCAGTGCAGCAAATGGCAGGACAGTATTAGTATACCCAATTTTTCTTAAGTACTATGTATTGTTTACAGTATCGATATACCCCATTTTTCTTAAGTACTATGTATTGTTACAGTATCGATAACATGTTTGCTGCTTGTTCCAAGACATATTTCTAATGAAAGAAAAGGTGTGAAAATGGAGTTGAAATCTGGAATGGATGAGATGAAAACATTTTGTGATCTTTTTGTTTGTCAATGGAAAGTAACTGGAAATTTAAATTTTGTAACTTTGAAGCTTGGTTCATAATTCATGGATTGATTTTTCTTTTTAACATTTTTTGTTTGTTTTGTTGTTGTTTTTTTTACTTGGTTTTATCACGACTTTACTGCAAAGGAGATGGTGGTACCGAATGTTTATAACTCATGATGATACAATCGGGTTTTTTTGTGTGTTAAGTTTGAATTGCACAATTAGGCTTGTTTTCATTACCCTATCATGCCTCTCGCAGAACTGTTAATGTGTATTTACAGTTTCCTCTTTCTTGACCATTGTGTGTGTGTGTGTTTTATTTTGTGTGTTTATGAGACCGTTTGGAAGGAAACATGTAAACTGTAACTGCTGTCTATTTCCCCCCCCCCCCCCCCCCCCCCCCCCCCCCCCCCTCGTGAGACTTTAGTTTGAATGTTAAATGTCGGGTGTTACTGCCCCCCCCCCACAAGTTGGTCTCGGCTCCCACTGTACTTTATGTTTTTGCCTGGTGGTGTATAAATTCAGTAGCAGTTGTGGTAAAGATCAGTTTACCATAAACCTTGCTAGGTCTTCCTTGAATATGTGTGTCAAGTGGAGTGAACCAGAGACTGATGGGAGGGGGGGGGGGGGGGGGGTAAGAGGATGTTGTGTAATGTTGCTGTTAATGTGTTATGGAAAAATTGAGAGGCAGTAGTAACGGTTTGTTTTTATTTTGTAACCAGGTTTTGTGCATGCATGAGAGAGTGTATTTTGGTTTCTTTGTTTTTTTGTGTGTGTGGTGTTGTTTTTTAATGTGACATGCTTTTAGCACCAAGCCTTAGAGTTTCTTCTTCAGCAAGTTAACTCGCATCTTCTTAGTTGTTGTTCAGTGTGTGCATGTGTCTGTAGACATGTATGTGCGTGCAGGTTTTCTGTTTTTTTTTTCTAGATACCAAGTTGAGGCATGCTGAGAATTATACAACAGAAAGCTGTGTTACATTGGTGCTTTCCGATTCCTTCAGTTGGTTCCACACATCTTCAATTCCACTGGCAGAAAGCATAGTGAGGATAAGGATAACATGTCTGTGATGATGTTTCTGCATCATTCTCTTCCAAACTTTACCAAATTAAAAGGTGAAATTTTGAGGTCATTTTGAACAGTGTTTAACAAATTTGTATTATACGAAGGCAGAAGTGAAATGGTGGCATTTCAATATGGAATGGTGAATTATGATTGTTGGCGTCAGAGGAGTAACCTCCCTCTCTCTCTCTCTCTCTCTCTCCTCGTCTCTCTCTCTCTCTCTTCTCTCTCTCTCTCTCTCTCTCCTCTCTCTCTCTCTCTCCCCTCCCTCCCTCCCAGACAGAAAACTACAGATTAGCTGAAAATCCTCTCCAGTTATCAGCTCCTTCTGCCATCAGAGATTTGATGCTGTCTGAATTTATGGAGGAGACTAGTAATGTGGAAAGCTTATTGAAGACCATATTGAGAGCAGTTTTGAAGGTCGTAAGACACTTATGAAAAAGGAGGATGTGTTTTGTAGCATGAGAATCTTTTGTTGACCCAGCAAGTAATGAGTACCTTAATCGGGACAGGGAAAATGGAGGTGGTTTAAAGGAAAGGGTTGGGATCTGCTGTGCCCTTGACGGTCAGAACCTCCAACAGTTAAGTTTGCTTTCTATGGCCTAGTAGGCTAGACTATGGGGCGTAATCCTTGAGGGGGTATGGATGAGACTGAGAAGTAAAATATTGGCACAAAAGAACTGGAACATTTACTTTTTTTTTCCTAAGTTTACTCTCCACTTCAAGGAGAAGAGGCGGTCTTCAGTGGAGCACTCTGCATTTTCAGAGTTTCAGATTTTTGGTGAACTGCACTGTTGACAGAAAAGGTTTTGATGTGGTGCATAGAAGTTTGATCGGGCACATCAGTTGGAGTGCGCATTGGATCAGTCAGTGTCATACCATTGTAGCAGTTTACTACATCAGCGTCGCAATATACAGTGAGAGAAAGCTGGTCAATGCTTTAATATGAGTAAACTTAAAATGTAGAAGAACAGTGCATACTCTGTTTTGATTGGCTGTTGTAAGTTTAATTGCCATTTATCATTGATTGACTGCTTAATGAACACTGTCACAAATGACATCAACACGCCTCGTGTACAAGAACCAGTTAAGTTGACCCAAATAAGATTGAAGTTTTATATAGTTATATCCTAAGAGAAGTTCAGCAGCTATTTAAGTGTCTGGACTTTTAATTATTTCATCTGTGCAGGTGGATGTCCAGTGTCATGACTAGTGCAGCTTGGGCGTTTACATCAACTAGGATGAAAGGGTCAGTTGAGGGGCCCCGTGCTTGTTGCTTCTCAGTGTTCAAAAGTGAACCAACAAATGGCACAGTGTTCTTTGTAGTTTCCGTATCACTGAGTTTAGGGAACAGTTGAAAGCGTTGGGGTTCAAACCCATGAACAGCATGTTTAGGGAGCAAGCTTCTTGCTTACTCTGGTGCATGGTCGGTGGGTTGTGCACTGTATCTTGCTCTCCTTTGGAGATGCTTGGTTCTCTTTCCGTTCCCGATAACTTCACTGAGCTCTGAAGAAAACATACGAGAATTTTCTTTTGATTTCTTTTTCCTCGTTTTCAGTGGCTATTCCTTATTTGCCTTTGTTTATGAGAGACTGCACACCTTTTTTTTTCCTTTTTTTTTATTTCAAGGTTGGTTGGTTGGTTGGTTTTTCAAATCAAGTTTGGCTGGTTGGTTGGTTGGTTTTTCAAACGTTTGTTTTGCTGTGGGATGAAAATGAGCGCTGATATGCATACTGCAACTCGCTTCCAGTGGACTCGACTAACCAGATACGATAATTGTTAAAGGTGTGCAGTGTGATTATGTATCTTTCATGCGGCATGTGATGATAAAAGATTCTACATCAAATGAGACTGAGAAAAGTAAACAAATTTTACTTGGAAACTTGTCTTTTCTTCTTCTCTTCCCTTTGTTCTTTTTTTATGTTAATTTATTGGTTTATTGTGGAATAATAGGAAATGGCAGCAAAAATGTCAGTGATTCACTTGGTTGCATGAAAATTTGTTAACAAACAGCATGTAAGCACACATCAATACATTTTTTCCCTTTCATTTTCACAATTGAATTGGAGTAGAAAAAAAACTTTTACAAAATGTGTCCATGCTTGTGTTGAACAATCCATCCAGACAGGTTGAGTGACTTCAGATTTAATTTTGATTGATTTGAAGAGTGTAAGAGAATGAAGACCATAGATCGTGAGTGTCAAGTTTGGTGGGGTGAGGAAGGGAGGGAGGACTTGTTAGAAAATAATGTTTGTTTTTTTTTAAATTGTTCTTACTACTGTTTTCACTTGGCTGCTACAAGCTTTTGAAACAACCATCATATCTTTGATGTCATACTGACAATTTTAAGAAGATTGAACAAAATAAAAAAAAATTTTTTTACTTTTGCGTGTAAAATCAGAGGGAATTCAACGAATTTCTTTCACTCCTTTGCTGACCCAGCGTGGAAATTTTCAGGGCTGAAATGTGCATTCTGTGTTTGTGTTATCCAGAGAATTTCTGAGATAATGATGCAGTGTAATCAAGCCTGTTTTCCCAGGTATCGGTTAAAGGGAAATAACTACCCCCCCCCCCCCCCCCCCCCAACAAAAAAAAAATCTAGTGGAATGATTGAACGCCTATCTTGCACTGAAGTGGATAAAGATAAATGACTGCTCGTTCATTTTCGTCGTCATGATTGTTTTGTTTCTTACCCGAAAAAGACCTAAGAGGTCAAAACGCATCGTTTCATGCCTGTAGAAGACCTAAGGGCTCGAAACACGCCGTAGTTTGTCTTGTGACTCGTTTGTCCACGTTTTTTTAGGCAGTGCGTTAACAGTAATATATAAAATTTACCAAAGAGAAAGAAAAAAAAAAGACTGGCAGTAGTCTTAATTCAGGCCCTTTAGCTCATAGAATGCATGTTTCTGCTTGGAAAATTTTTGGGATGGGGCAGTGCAAGGGTTTGGCAGTACCTTCTCCCATATTACTCGAATATTAATTCCCCAGCTCCAGCCTTCGTTACCTATTTCCCTCCCTTTTTCAGAAGCAATATTGGAACAGGAATCATCTGGATTACAGCTTGACATCCTGAAGTTTTAAAGAAACAAAAAAAAAAAGGAAGGTACTAAAAAAAAGGAAGGTACTATCTGTCTGATGAAATTTTGTTCAAAAGAATCTGTACAAAGCTGTTTTCCAAGTAACATGTACAGTAAATGTACTTGCATTCTGACTTAACATTAAAGAGGATGACTCAGTACATTATAGATAATGAATTTATTTATCAGAAAGTCTTTTCCAAAATTTGTGAAGAAATTTGAAATTCTGCATTATTAGTGAAGGAAAACCAAACATACTACACTGTTTGGATTTCATTATTCTTTTCAACTGGTCTGATTTATTTCCATTTTATTGAAGTTAAAGTAAATATGCCTTGCTTCACCATATGAGCCTGACTTCTGGAATTTGTGGACGTAATTTCTGCTTTCTTTTTTCCTCATTTTGAATTGGTCTTGGTTTTTTCTGAAATGGGTGTGGCATGTAGGCATGTATTACAGTGAGTTGTCTGGTTTGGTCATCTATAGTATGTCAGCTTACTTGTACCCTTGATTTTTTGGGTTTTTTTTTATCATTGTCAGAGGCTTTCCTTGTGTATCTTGCTTGTGTTTTGAGTAATGTGTGCTGTAATCGGTTTGCCTTGTATGCAAAAAAAAAAAAAAAAATGATAATAATAAAATGAAATGAAATTGAGCCGGAGGAAAGGTACATCGACATAGGCATTTTGTGGGCTGATCTGCTGTTCGAAGTTGCTTCCCTTTGCTCGACTTGCAAACCTTGTCAATTTTTCTCTGAATTTTCCATTTTGAAAATTATTTGCCCGACTCCCAGAAGTTTGTTTGTTTTTGTCTGTTAGGGTTTTTTTTGTTGGTTTTTTTTTTTTTTCTTCCCCTAAGTTTGAGACGTTTGATGTATTTTTGATATGGAAAAAAAAATGGGCAAAATGTTACCAACTGCAGTCAACTAAGTATGTTCTTTGTATGCCAAAAACTACAAATAGTTGATGACAGATTTTTATTGAGAACACTCTTGTCGATCAGTTCAGCCAGCAGGGTGTTAAACGGTTTCAGTTACAGCAGATTTTTCCACTGGATTTCCTGGCATGGATTTATATTGAGCTAGTTGGGGGACTTTGGAGCATGAAAACTTTTTGGAAAAAAATGGTGAATATGCAGAAAATGTCTGTTTGCCTGTGAGAAGTTGTCAGTCTCTAAACCCACAGTCCAGGCAACATGAATCCTGGTTGAGAAGGTTTACGAGGTAATCCCAGTCCCTTGTGAGATGTACCATCGTGTGATGGAAATTGCAGGTTTGATTCTGAGTAATGCTGGGAGATGTGTGTGTGTTTTTTGGGTTTTTTTTTTTTTTTGCCTGCTACTTAATTAAACAGCAGGGAGTAGTGTTTGTGATAAATTTACTCATGACCTCTCCTCAACTGAAAAAGAAAGCTAGTTGATTGGAAAGTAGAAAAATTGTTTGAAAATTTCGTTGTTGCACTGCCCAGTTCGATTCCCCAAGGCTTCTCTTGATTAGGTAAATGTCTTTGGTCAAAAGTTTTTGGTTATTTTTAAAGAGCTGCCAGGAAATTTTATTTTTCTCCAGGTTAGGAAGGGGGTTGAGGGGAGAGCTACAATCCAACCTACCTATCTGCTCATGTGATATAGTTGACTGAAATTGTCTTCGTTTTGGCCAAGTGAACTAGATCAAAGCGTGGGAGAGGATTTTTTTTTTTTTTTTTTTTTTTTTTTTTTTTTTTTTTTTTTTTAAAGAGAACAGAAAAGGTTAGGTTTGACACAAAACTAGTAGTCAGAAATCTTTCCAAGAAATTTTGGTTAATTTCTGCACCATGTGAGTGCAATGGCTTACACTTTTGAGGTATTTATAATACTCATGTCTTCTGCCGAGACCTGTATGACTAAGGGAAATCTTTCTGCGCGGGGCCCTGCATGCAGGGGATGCTGAAGCGAGGCGTGGTCAAGTCAGGTGGCACCATGCCATTGGCTGTAAAAGGCCCCATGGTCCCCCACAGTCCCGCAGATGTTTCACACAAAAAAGGTGGTCAGAAATCTCTTCCAATCAATTTTGTTAATTATTAGGTATTGAATACATGTGACATGTTTTCACGAATGGAGTCCATAGCTGCTGGCTCTGAATTCGACACTAGCTAGGGAAAAGGTGTTGAAAGTCGATATGAGCATTTGACATGGTTGGCTTATAGGAACATGCCAACATAATGATTCATCATATGAATTTTTTTTTAAAAACCCGCAGAATCCAGAAGTGACCCTCGACACCTTTCCTAAGCTGCTAGTTTGATTCAAAGCCAGGGACTTTGGCCTTCGGTTCATGAGAGCGAGTCGATGTGGACATGTGCTGTGGAAAACACTAGGAGACAATAAGCGGTCAAGCCTTGGACTTGAAGATAGATGATGACCTACATTGGTGTTGACAGTTGCAAGTCAAGACATGGCAGCGACTGGACTGTGGAATTGTTCATTGCAGACTTTGTTCATAACAGTCACTGTTTTTAATTTCTAAAGCACTGTGAACTTTGAATAATGGTAATATCCAAATTAAAAATGCAAAGTTTTATTGCCAGATGAGTGCAAGTTTTCTTTGCGACATTTTTTGTAACAAGTTTTCTTTGCGACATTTTTTTTTAACATCCGGTACAAGTTGTGTGTGAACCTTCAATAGTTACCATTGCAAGATAATGTTTTGTTTCCAGTTTTCTCTTTGTAAATTTGCCAGTTCATGATGTATTTGCAAGAAATTCTGAATTGCGAACTGAAATCTGTGGGCAGTGAAGGGCAAAACTAAAGTGTTGGGTCGGTAATTTGTTCTCAAGTGTGTGTGTTGATGAACTATGTATGTGAACTTGGGAGTTTTACCCAGTTCTAGAGGAATTCTAGGCATGTTACTCGGAAGGTTGAAGTTTTGGGAGTGGCAAGACACACTGATGTTCATTGTGTATATAGTATGGGATATAGATTGTTCTCCATGCGAGTTGAGGCAAGGAATGGATTTTTTTTTCTCTCTGGGCACGAAAATAGAAGTGAAGCTTTGAGACGTCTGTGCGCTTTGTAAATGTTTATAAGCAAACTTGATCATTATGTGGAAGTGGCGTTGACAGGAAAGATATTTCACGTAACTGTTTGATTGTTTTCCTTGAAGTCTCAAACCGGTTGTACAGTGAAATGAAAATCATTGGAAGTTGGTAACGAGGTCTCCCAAACCACCGAGCCGTTGATTCTGAAGATATTTCCTGTCTGTATATTAATACCCCTCTCTGGCTTTTTGAAATTATTTTGGTTTTATTGTCATTTCAATAAATATTTGCGTGTGTAGGTCAGGTTAAGGTTTCTGTGGACAAACCAAGAAAGAAAAATCTAACACTTGATTTGCACTTTTTTGTGTGTGTTAAGATAATTGTCTGCATGTTTCTGTTCTTGTTGCTTTCGTTTTTGAATGCGTTACATGTTTGTTGTTCATAATTCATTTACATTTTAAAGATGTAGTAATCATTGGTTGATTTTTTGTTCCCATTGAACCTGGTTGAAAAGGGAAAGAACTTGTGGCATTACTTGTGCACTAAAATGTACAGGCGAAATTGTTGTTCACAATTACTTCATTTTTCATGGATTATGATTGTCACTTCAGGGCATTTAAATGATATGATCATTGGCCATTTCTGAAAAAGAACATTCTCATTGATGTTGTCTATATATTTGTTAAGACTAAAAATTTAAAAAAATGAAAAAAAGTAAAACAAAACAAACAAAAAAATGTCAAATTGCAAGTTAATATGTATTCATATTAACTTGATATTTTGTATTTTAGCAAGTATTTGTGAAACATTTTGCCAAAGTCTTTCCTTTTTCAATGATTGACCTGTGAGGCATTTTCTCGCACGGTTGGTTGTTGCTAGTTGTTGATGTATGAAACTGTTTTAACTTTAATTAAAGTGTTAAACTTAGAACATTGAACACCTGGTGACCATGGTTTGATGTGAGAATGTTGTGTGCATTGGTGATGGGAGGCCAAGGTGCCACAGTATGCTTTCTGCTACAACCCTTCATGTCTCTATGCGTTTTTGGTACACTCAATGGCTGTGATGAACCAAAACTGATTTCCCAATGTACATTACACAGTGGAGTTGACCTTAATTTCACGGACTGCACATGTGTCTTAAAGACACAGAAGTATGACGGGTCAGAATTATGTTTCTGTAACAACTTTGAGAACATAATAGTTTGGAAGTAGGAGAAGAAAGCTATGAAGGATTGGTGTTCTATTAAAGTTTTGTCTGTTTGCACTGTGAGTATTGTGTGCATCTCATGCTTTGTCATCATCTGGTCTCATCTCTTTCTGAGCCAAGCATAGAAATATGCGTACACATACACCGTATGCACAATTAAATTGTCACAAGCACACATGTGTGTTGTGATTGCAGGCACACATTGAGCGCAACTGCCTTCCTTTCTGTCTGCTGTCTGCTGATCTGTCAAGTTTCTTTTTTTTTTTTTTTCTTTTTTTTCATCAGACATCATTGTAGTGGACTTGTGCATTTATTTATTTGCTATGCGACAGTTCTTGCCGTATTGTGAGCCAAAGGAACACCACCACCAACAAAAGAGGGGAAGAAGAAAAAAAAAGGGCTTACCAAAAGTAGATTGTATTCCTTTTTTTCACCTCATGACTTTCAAGCCCATATAGACAAAGCTAATACATTGCCATGCACATCTTTCGATGTATGGAAACAAAATGATTCCATGTACATTGATCACAGCCCTACACCTCTGAGGGCTCTCCTCTCCTCTCACCATTTCTGACATCTTGATGTCAACAACTGCATTGGGTTGAAGATTCTGCGGTACTTTGGGTTATAATGGTGTGACGAAATAAGAATATTTTTTAAGTGAGAGAAAAGAGTTGATAAGGGGGAAGAAGGTGTTGTGTGTTGTTTTTTTTGGTTTTTTTTTTTTTGGGGGGGTGGGGGGTAGGTGGGTATCGTAGCAGGCACAATGGATATTTTTCTGTGAAGAGGTAATGGTATGGCGACGCCCAGTCCGGTCTAGTAAATGGTCAGGCGCACCACAGATAATGTATGCGACTACGCCTTGCACTCTCGACGATGTCGAGAGTTGGCGAGCAGGTCGGTGAGAGAACTGATCTGTGTGTATGTGTGTGTAGTCTCCCTTTGAAGGAGTGCAACGAAGATGGTGTGACGGCCTTCTATGAGAGACCGTTGCACGATGATTTGTTCGTGCGTGGGAAGAACGTGGATTTTCAGCACTGACTGCTCATTCTGTACCGAGTGACCATCATAGATCTCTTATACCTCGTATGTATATGGTTGTCTCCACCCTCGAAACACACCACACAACACACATTATTGCACGGTAACCTCCCTTCTTTGCCCTCTTTCCCACCCCCTCCCCCATATATATGTATGTAATATGCTTGTATTCCGCCAGAATATCTTGATCAACTTCGGCCGAAAGATCTTCCTACCAATCGGAACGCTCTGTCCTCTCACCCCGACCCACTCCCCCCTTGTGTGCATAAAGGGGAAAACAGAATTGCCGCAACTTTTTTTTTTATTGATGGTCCTGAAAGACACTTTTAATGTTTCTAACAAAGATAAGGGAGGTTTTTTTTGTTTTGTTTTTTGTAAAGCCGATTTCAAAAACTAGATTGTAAACTTCGAGTGTGTGTGTGTTTAATCCCCCCCCCCCCTCTCCTCTCTCTCTCTCTCTCTCTCTTAATGATTGCTTTAAAAAAAAATGTCATGCTAGGTGGTTCGCCGAACAGCGTCCAAAACTTCCTTACTATCAATGAACAATTGTTCCCAGTCGATGGAAGTGTGACGGGGCCTAGACAAGTGGGATGGGGTGGAGGAGGGGGCGTGAGGGGAATGTGTCGATGTCACAGCCCGAAACTGCCCCCCTGTCCTAAGCTGTTCCCCCCCCCCCCCCCCCCCCCCCCCCCCGGACAGTTTAGGTTTGTCCATATTGGGGGTCCATTGTCAATTGGTTGGAACATGTGCCTGCGAAGCTGACCTTACGTGTGTTTAAACCACTCCTGGGGCTCGATTTTTCCCCAGCTTAAACACGCACGCACACAACACACACACACACACACACACACCCCTCTTTGTCCACCTAACAGTAAATGAGTAAACGAGTGCCTGCTGTGATTCAGTTCAGGAAAAGGTAAAAGAGGTGGAAGGAGAGAGATGGTCTGTCTTCCACTATGCCATGTCCCATACAGTGGATCTCTGACGGTTCGGAAAATGGAACTCGGTAAATAGTCGATGCAGGGCGGAAATCTGCAAGGGAGGTAAATTGTCTTCGAGTACAGCGAGAGACTAGGCTAACTCCGCCGGTTGTCTGACAACCTGGCCGACTGTGCCACCAAAGCGTGTTAGTTTACCACAACAGTCAACTTAACAGTTCAAAAGGGGAGGGGAAAATGTCGAACACATGAAACGGTGTGTCTACGATGCAGACAGTGAATATCCCGATCATGAGTTATCCTGCCGTGCGTTTAAATCGAATGTTGGACTCTCTAGATCTATTTGCTCACTCTATGAACTTAGGAAAGGTACGTCATTTTATTTACAAGGAAAAGACAGGCGTTATCTGTCCTTGATTGTGGTGGTGGGGGGGGGGGGGGGGGGGGGGGGGGGGGGGGGGGGGGTTGTATTTTTTCCGGGACAAGCCTATTTCGACTCTTCAAGCCATAGTTGCTTACTGAACTAGCTATTCCAAGGCAAAGCGACTCTCTCTACTCTCTCCTACCCTCTCCCAACATAATTTAACGACAAAAGTATGGGGAAAACACAATGCAAACAATTCCTGTCATTATATATGAATCCTTTGCAAAGAATTATTGACTTTTAGAGAAAAAAAAAAACATAGAGAAAGAACTGGCAATTTTATTTACAATGAAAAACGCTTATCTGTCCTGATTGTGTGAGTCTTGGAAGGCAGACTATTTTATTCCGACTAGCCTTTTCGACCTTCGCAAGCCCTATAGTGTTACCTGCTCCTGGTGTAATTAAGACAACGACATTCTATCTGTGTCTTCTCCCCACCAAGTTCAATCCCACAGCACCCCCAAACACTATTATCTATCTATCTATATATTATATATATATTATATATGTATGCGTGTATGTACTTCATATGCATGTTTATTTGTCTTGTCATTAACATTTCACCGTTAAAGAAGTCTCTTTCAAAGCGAATTATTTAGTGGGGTATCGAAAAAGAGAGGTCCATAAGCTGTGAGATGACTAACAAAACCCGGACGTGACAGCCTAAGCCTTTTTCGTCACAGTTTTCCTTTAGGTTTACCAACCCGGCCGATCAAAGTTATAAGCTGACGCGGCGTACTCAACAACAGACTCCAGTCATGAGGAGAGAAGGGTGGAGAGGAGGGGATGGGGTGGGGGGTGTAGGTGGAAGACGGCTTAAAATCTTTCTCTCGTAATAAGTCAGGCATAGTTTTAGTCTACTCTTCAAAAGGGATGGGGGTAGGGTGAGTGCCGGCTGTACTGGTAGGAAGGGCGAGGGGGGGGGGGGGGGGGGGAGGGAAGGAAGAGGGGGGGGGATTATGGCCTCGGGGGGACGGATTAGAAAAATGATGGAGGAAGTGGCAAGTCACATCAATCTACTTCCGGCTTCAAGAATTCTGCCGGATGGTTTGTGGGGACGTCACTGTCTGCCAAAGATGTTATTTCCTGCTGGCACCAGACTGACTAAATGCCGAAAACGAAACCAAGTATGTGCTCATACTTTTTTTCCCCCCTTAATCGATTTGTCTGCAGCTTACGTAAAAATGAAAAAATAAGATAAAACAAAATAGATAAAGAAAATATATAAAGGAAAAGAACGGAAACAAGAAAAAAAAAAAGGAAACAGATGAAAATTGACTGTTCCTACCTAATCAGGAGACCGTTGTAAGGTCGGGCTTCTTTTTACAGGCAAAACCAGTCCATAAATGAGCGTTAGACAGGGGAGTGTATAATCATGTAGTCCTAGTGTGTTCTTCAGTCCTTCCGATTGGTTGAAAACTTAATTGGCGACAGTGTGCAAATCGGTACACAGTTCCTTTTTATGGTGCGTGCGCTTGATGAGGGTGGGTGTGGAGGGGACCGGGTAGGAGGAAAAGCAGCACAAACTCAGAATTATCTTTCCTTCCTGACCCCTATCTCTGAAAGACCTCACTGATCTTATGTCGCACATCTATGGTGAGTTTCAGACGCGAGAACTAGCAAGCAAGGTGGCTGGTTTATCCTTGTGGCCATGGGTGTCAGGGGCGAGGAGAGTTAAAAGAAACGGGCGCGAGACTAAACATTCAGATGAACAGTGTGACTGCTTCTTCAAACTCTTCCTCCTGTTGATGGGTTAGCGTTTTGATGGTTGTATGGACCAATCACAGAACGGTCACTACTTTTTGTGCACCAAACACAGAACGTGGCTATTTTTTGTGCACCAAACACAGAACGTCACTACTTTTTGTGCACCAAACACAGAACGTCACTACTTTTTGTGCACCAATCGCAGAACGTCACTACTTTTTGTGCACCAATCACAGAACGTCACTATTTTTTGTGCACCAATATCAGAACATTACAACTGTCGGCCTTTTTTTTTCCCCTCGTATGCCAGACTCCAGCCTCAAAATACAAAGCGAACTCTATCCTTTTCCCAGCCTTGCTGGCCGTTAAGGTGTGCTATGAAACGCCTACTCTCGCCAAGCATGCGAGAATTCTCGCCACCATGCCCCCTGTGAAACGCTTCTCTGGTTTTACAATCCGGAAGGTGGGATGAGAGAGAGAGAGAGGAGAGGAAGGGGGGGGGGGGGTGATTTTTTTCCCCTTACTGCACAGTAACCGCTGAGCGAGACACTTCTTCTTCACCACAATATGGCCGAGACAGTAAGGATTCAAGAGATAATTGCGATGGATTCGGGTTGTGTTTGTTGAAGTTCCGAAAACTGAACTTGACCTTGACTGACCTCCGTTCTGGCCTCCTGTGATAAGTTATGACATCGGGGGGGGGGGGGTGGGGGGGGGGGGGGGGTGGGGGTGGGGGGGGATGAGGGGGGGGGAGAAATAAAAACTAAAACATCAGAGTTACTTGCGTATAGTCACATCTTCTGCCGCTGTGTGCATGTGTCTGGCCGGGGTATGTAGACAAACTTAGATCTTCCATTTTAGTCATGGAATCTTTCCGTTTTTGTTGGTTTCGTTGCTGGGGTGAGAGGGGGGGGGGGGGGGGGGGAATGGGGGTGGTAGGTACGGGGCATATGTGAGGGAAGTCACCCCACCCCCCACCTTCACCCGGCCCATCCCACATCCCTCAAACGTCGATCCACCCACTCAGTCGTCCAACCCTCTTCTCCTCCCTCCCCCCCTCCCCCTCCTCCATCCACCACCCCATAACCTTCCCTAAAGTCATGCGCGTATCGACCGCTGCTGTAGGTGTTTCTTTTTTTTTCTTTTTCTTTTTTTCCCTCCTCATGACAAATATCCTGCCAACCAGTTGTATGTATGAACCAAGCGATCGAGAGACAAGGAAGAATTTCAGCAGACACATCGTACACGAAGTGATATCTTCAACCGTGTCGTCCGTCCTCTCTCTCAATGATGTGAACTGCAGACATTGAGCTTAGAACAACACGATTCGCTGCTCCGCTCTCCCCCTCACTCACTGGCCATGCCAGTTAACCATCTCGCTCCGAGTATTGATTGTTTTGTATGTGTGTGTGTGTGGTACGTGTGGTGCACGTCCTTGTGGGACCCACTGCGGAAATAAATAGAAAGCGGTTTCAGTGGTGGGCAGAGAGAGAGAGAGAGAGAAGAGAGAGAGATTACGTCAGAGAACCAAAAATAGCGTACACTTCTCAAGATGTCCATTTTTTTTTTTTTTTTTTTTTGAAATAGCAACTCCCAAAAGACGGTGACATTTGTGTTTGTGGCGGTGGATTCCCCAACTCCACCCCACCCCCACCTCTCCTTTAATTGAAGGAGGAACTAGGAGAAGACAACTTCACTTCTCCCCCACCCGTTACCCCCACACTGCAGTCACATTATCAGCGTCCTGTTAGGTTGGGTTTTACAGTCTGTTTAGGGTCTGCGTTAAAGGTAAAGATCATCTTCCAGAGTGGAAGAGTCTTCCGGTTTCCGGTTGCACACTCTAATGCATAAACAGACTGCCTCTTGTAGCTGTAGAAGTAAGGTAAGGTAGGCTATTGTTGCTTACAGCCCAGCCGACCGCAACGGGCCATATCAGGGCTGTCACCGCGTTGAAGTCAACTCGCAAGTCATTCATTCACACAATTCTTTATAAGACATCTTCTAAAAACCCACCCGGAATTTTGTTAAAAATCTTTCCACTATAAAATCTCAGATCCGATGAAAAATGTTAATCTCTTTGAAGAATCAAAGATGAATTCAAAGATCGCATCAGGCGGAACATCTCTGAACAAGGTTTTCATGGAATCTGCTGTAAATTGTTTGTGTCTCACATCATGCAAGTCCCAACTCTCTAAAAGAATATGTTTCATTGTGCGTGTAAGTAAGTGACACTATGTCGGCACTGACGTGACGATATGAATACCCATCTTCCTTTGCAGAAATAATGCTGTATGCCTCTCCCTCGTGATTTATAACCAATACCGACACGTCAGTTTCACGTTTGGTTTAATTTGATTTGTTTTGTTCTTTTTCTTATTAAACTTATATTCATTAGTTGAGGGGGGGTAATGATTTTTTTTAAAATGAAATCACTTTTATCTTATAAATCTCCAACTAAACCTTTGCATTATAATCTTTCTGTGGGGGCGGCTGTTGTAGCTGTTCTTACCATGTTGGCATGCTTTGTTGGTCATGATGGTATGATGATTTGGTAATTGTTCACTTTGTTGGTGATATACGACGGTATTGGGTGTGTCAGTGTCCCTTTCTTTGGAGTTCTTTTTGTTGTATCCTTCTGTTAATATCCTCCCCCCCCCCCCCCCTCCCTCTTTTTTTTTCTTAACTGATTTCCTTTCTTTACCTTTTCAAAATCTACAATCAAATATAAGTATTTAATCTGCACGAGCGAAATGTCAGAAGGGAAATAATTATCCCCGCTGGTTACAGAATTATTGTGTCGAGCGTCCATTATATCCTCTCTTTAGTTCACCATAATGTTC
>CM031627.1:7898143-7956660 GCA_018398815.1 Conus ventricosus
TAAGTAAACAACATTCAGGACAATGAAAACGAAGAAAGAGCAGTCTCACGCTGAATTCGAGAAGGTAAAGTGATTGCTCCCCTCGCTCTTCGTTTTCATTGAAGTGAATGTTGTTTCAAAGTTGTTTCACTTGCCGTCAGCAGTGATCTCACTTTGAAACTCGATTTCCCCATCACTTGTTTCCGAACGCTTCACTCATTGCCACGACAACCATACTGTTTAAGAATCGTCTAACCCATTCTCCTTTCTCCATACTACAACTGCTATCGCCATATTATCACCAAAGTGGTATTAATCCTGTCTTTTTTTTTTTTCTCCAGTATTTTGATCATCATCGTTACTATTAGTAGTATTCCTATCAGTAATATAATTGTCATCATTACCACATTGACTCACACATTATCTCCCTTCTGACAGCCTCGTGTTCATTCAACGCCTATCTTGCGCTGAAGTGATGGAAGATTGCTCGTTCATTTTCGTTGTCCTAAATTTTTTTGTATCTTGCCTGAAAAGATCTAAGAGGTCGAAACGCGTCGTGTTTTGTTTTGTGATTTGTTTTCTGCGTTTTCTTTTTTGTTGTTTTGTTTGGCGTTTCGCTAACATTTATTTCAAGGTTGTTGTGATTTCTTCGTATAATCACACACTCACACACACACTCACACACACCACACACTACACACTCACACACACACACACACACACACTCAACAACCAACACACACACACAAAAACAAGGGAAAGTTAGTGGGGGGAGTTGTCTTTGATCATTGATGCCGAGTAAACATTAAATGCTGGCTCAAACTTATGGTAGGCCTCAACACGCTTATCTGTATTGAAGTGCAAAATCCGTAACTGGGGGGGTCCTGGCATTCACAGCACATCAAGCCGGATCGTCATAGTGTGTATGCTGTAAGAAAGAAGTGATGGTCGCTTGCTATGCCCAGGATTGAGCCTTTAACATTTGTGAATGTCCTTGCAACAATAAGGCACGGGGACCGTTAACTGAAAAAAAAAAAATCCTTTCCACTGGTATATTTGTCACCTCAAAAACAATCTGCATGAAACTCATTGCGGCAGGATCTGCTAGTCACTTGATCTGTCAACAACAGTTCCATCACTCACTGCATATGTTCCCGTGCTTACTTACTTGCGGGCTTACTTCCCATGTACGCTCTCGCTCTCAGCTCTCTCTCTCTCCTCCTCCTCTCTCTCATCCTTCCGCACTCTCATCTCATCCGCTCTCGCTCTCACTACACACACACACACACCTACACACACACACACACACCACACACACACACACACAAACACTCGACACAACACACACACACACGTACGCACACACGCACACTCAAACACTCCACACCACTCACACACACACACACACGCACACACCCTCACCACACACACACACACACCACAAACGCCCACACACATTCGCACTCACACACACACACACACACACACACACACACACACACACACACATCACACACACTCCACACACGCTCTCTCATCACTCTCTCGCTCTCTCTCTCGCTCCTCCCCCTCTTCACTCACTCCACACACACACACACACACACACACCACACACACACACACACACACACACAACACACACACACACACACACTATGCATAATACAAATGAACCCAAAATGGCTTACGATGGGCCGTGCCAACTACGTACCCACTGACCGGCTGACCTACTGGTGAGTGCGAGGATAAGAATGGACACCAGCAGCAACGCCAGTAATTTGCCTCCCCTCTCTTGACAGTACATAAGCTCCACTTTATGGTGGGGGGGGGGGGGGGGGGGGGGGGGGTCGGAGGGGTCAGCCGTGATCTGTATTTACTGTACACTCGCTGGCTGCCCAACCCCCTCCCGTCCCCTTCGAGACTCCCCCCGGGGTTAATATTCCCCCAACAGCTTATAGCCAGGCTCTTTGTACCAATCACAAAGAAGCTTACAAACAATCCCTCAACGGGTGTTGGAGCAGGCTCGTGTACAATCTCAAGAAGCTTACAAACATTTCCCCCCCACCAGCTGCTGAGCAGGCTCTGTTAACCAATCACAAAGATTCTTAAAAACTGAACTATTCAGGACCCCCCCGAAAACACAGGATAATCATGAAGTTTATGAATAGAAAAAATAATTGAAAAAAAAGAGAAGCAGAAGACAGCAGTCCTCAACAAAAAGACGAAATTTGAAAACAATCAAGGTTTAGTACTGAAAAAAAATTCGATAAAATTCTACCGTATCTCAGTACAAACAAGGTCAAATAAGAAAAATCTGTGTAAAATTAGTTGAGCCAATAGCGTCAATATTAGCTTTTTTTTTAAAATTATTGATGTGGTGTGGTGTTGTTGTTGGTTTTTATGGTGTGTTGTTGTGGGTTCGTTCCCTCACGCGCTAAAACATAGTAACTTCATCTGATTGGTGACACAGAATCTGCGATTTCGCAATCGCCCCCGCGTCCCCGCCCCCCCCCCCCCCCCCCCCCCCCCATCCCTCCTCGTCCGTCCTCCCCCTCTCCCTCACCTTCTGCCCTATCACTCAGACGTGTTTTGTTGTACACGGGGCTATAGCCCGCGGGGGACGGGTATCGTACCGTGGGCTCCCTTGCAGTTGAATATTGAGCTAAGAGGACGTGTATATCTGCTATCGGACGCCTCACAGGTGGGGGGGAGCCGCCATCCCGTGTAAAACGCAGCCCCCCCCCCCCCCTTCTCTCTCGCTCTCTCGCACTCTCTCTCTCGCTCTCTCTCTCTCATCACTCTCATCTCCCGGTCTCTCTCTCCCCGCGGGCGGTGTGTTGGATTTCCACGCCGGTGCGTCCCGTCCGCGCGTGTGTGTGTGTGTGTGTGGGGGTGTGGTGTGGGGTGTCTGTGGGGTGTGCCTGGGGGGTGTCTGGGTTTGTGTATACCGCGCCGTGCGTCCGGCCTCCGTGTGGGTGGGTGTGTGGGTGTGGTGTGTTGTGGTTGGGGGTTGTGTGGGGTGGTTGCGCTTGCGCGCTGCGCATTCAAACCCATGTTCTGTCTTCCACTCCAGTATCCTCCCCCTCCCTAACCCTTATTTGCACTACCACTATCCACCCAACAACCCACCCATTGGCTCCCACCAGCATTAGCCCATCCCCCCCCCCCGTCCCTCACCCACGGCGGACTTTCCTACTACCCCTACCCCCCCCCCCTCCCCACCCATTGGTCACCCACTACCATTACCCCCCCCCCCCCTCTCCCAACTCACCCCATCCATGGCCTGCGTTATCACCACTACCCTCATCCCCATTGTCCTCCCACTTGCACTATCCCCATCATCCATTGTAAATGTAATTGCTAAGTCATTCCGGAGGACAGGGCCAAACATTCATGTACAACACAAAGCACTAACGCGGAGGCGGCGAGGCGAAGTAAACAACATTCAGACAATGAAAACTGAAGATGAGCAGTTCTCACGCTGAATTCGAGAAGTAAAGTGATTGCTCCCCTCGCTCTTCGTTTGCATTGAAGTGAAGTGGTTTCAAAGTTGTGTGCACCTGCCGCATGCTGTGAGCGCACTTTGGAAAAATCGATCCTCATCACTTGGTCCGAACGCGTCAACTCATGCCACGACAACCAGACTGTTTAAGAATCGTCTAACCCAGTCCTCCGTGCTCCCTACGACTTCGGCTATCCGCCATATTTTCACAAAAAGTGGGTATTAGTCCTGTCTTTTTTTGTTTCTCCAGTATTTTGATCATCATCGTACATTAGTAGTATTCTATCAGAATATAATTTCATCATTGACCACATTGGACTCACACATGAGCTCCCGTCTGACAGCCTCGTGTTTTTCAGTCAACGCCGATCTTGCGCAGAAGTGATGGAAATTTGCTCGTTCATTTTCGTTGTCCTAAATGTTTTGTATCTTGCCTGAAAACGATCTAAGAGGTCGAAACGCGTCGTGTTTTTGTTTTGTGATTGGTGTGGCTGCGTTGGCTGTAGGTTGTGTGTGTTTTTGTTTGGAGTTTCGCGAATAACATTTAGTTCAAGGTGGGTGGGGAGAGGGTCCGCCGGCAGTCGTCGCACGGTGCAACGAGATCGGAGCGTCACGCCGTGTCTTCATCCCCCTCCCGCTGGCGCTGTTACCCTTGCGTGTCTGACGACACTGACATTGTCCTGCTTAGGAAGTCTTCGCCCCCAGCCCCCTCACTGCCCCCCCCCCCCCCCCCCACACACCAACCACCACATCACCAGCTTCGCCTCGCTCCCTCCATCTCCCCTCCTTCCCGCCATCTTCCAGCCCCGCTTGTCCCGCCTCCTCCTCCTCCATCTGTTCAAACGTTAAAAGCAATAGTGCGGTCCGCCGACGAAAGAGACCAACCGATTACAGACAAAACCGGACCGTTGTCGGCCCTATTTGGGTCTTGCGTCTGGCAGACCAACAATCAACCATTCCAAACATATAAACGAAGACGAGCGATCGCTTCTCTTCTCAAATTGGTCGACGATTACCTTCTCTTCCCCTACTACACACACACACACCACACACACACACTCTCTCTCGCCTCTCCTCCTCTCTCTCTCTCTCTCTCTGCCTGTGTGTGTGTGGGGTGTGTGTGGTGGGTCGAGGGGGGGGGGTGTGTGTGTGTGTGTGTGTGTGTGTGTGAGAGAGAGAGAGAGAGAGAGTGTGTGGTGTCACGGACAAAAAAATAAACTACCCAACTCGTGAGTCGCCAGGCCAATTTGGTTCGACATAACGGGCAACTCAAACATTCTAGGCGGCCAATAGATGGGCCCATGGCGGGTCCCCAAGTAACGTAGCAAGGCTTCACAAGACGGCTTCAATGCTCGCATCCAGCCAATTTAGCACAGCGGGGAAGACAGCAGACAGCTGATGGCTGGACCGACAGTCTCGTAGGGTTTGGTCAGACGTCGTGGGCGCCTAACCAGACTCAGCTAGACCAATTTAGAGTGACCAGTGTCCCACGAGTTAAGCCACACGGCGCCAGTTAAGTAGAAAGGGGGAAGTTTGTGGGGGTGGGGTGAAATCTAGCTATTCAAGTAAATGACACAGTGACCACCACAGAGAGGACGGAGTGAGGCGTGACTGTCATGATTTGAAGAATCCAATGGAATTAGCGGGAGAAACTTCGGAAGTTAAAATACTACAAATGTACTCGCCCCTTTGTTTGGACAGATCGTAACGGAATAAGAAGAGGTGAAGTGAGGAACGGGAGAACGAGGGAAACGAACAGAGAGACAAGAGAGAGAGGTCTGAGTGTAATCTCTGAGGAAGAAAAGCCGAGAGAGAGGGGAGGAGAGAAGAGCAAACCAATGAGAGATTAGCAGGAGATAGTCTGCAGAGGAAGGAACTGGAGAGAGAATTGGAGAGAGAGATGGCTTCTAACTAAGGAGAGGAAAGAAAAAAAGAAAAAAGAAAAGAAAAGCAACCATGTCCATTTGATAAACAGACTAGAAAAGAGAGCGAGAGTGCAATGCGTTAAGCAGGAAGAAAGAAAGGAGAACAGATCGATGTTGATAGTCACAGTTCTACTTCACTGGGGTTCGACCTCATACTTGGCCAGCGCCACTTTCATCGACAGACCAACGCCAGTGCCAACATCCCCCCCCCCCCCCTAAAAAACCTGACCAGCGCCAGCAGACCAAGACCAGGGCCAGCAGTTGTGTCGTGCTTGTGAAAGTGACAGTGAAAAGAAAGGAAAAAAAAAAAGAAAAGACAAAGACAGTGATACGTGAATAGTTAAGATCACTGGCCAGGTAAGTAGAAATCAATTTATACCCGGTTAGTTAAGATGTTTTAAGACAAATGATTTGGTGAAGTTCAGGAAAGAGAGAATGTTTATGTTTGTTTGATTCCATATGTCTTTGATGGTCGGATCTATGAACATGTGTAGTAAAGGTATAGACTTTACTAGTGGTTTGGATGTGACGAATGCATGATAGATGAATGAGATCGTAAGCAAGCTGTGAGTGTGGTTTGGGCTGTGCGCTAGTCCTTCCTCCAATCGACTTCACCCAGTTGACAATTTATTGGCAGCTTGCCAGGATCTTCTGCCCAGTTATATAATTGTTCACGTCTCAGAGAGGAAGCTGTGGGATCCAAGTAGTGTAATCCAAATACAAGGGTTGTGTCTGACTGTATTCCCAAATAGTTTAAATACTAAAAAAGGGGGGCGTGGCAGTGGGGGCGTCCAAGATCGTTAATACTAGGCTGCATTTCAGCCCCTGAGTAACTTATTTCCGCACAGATGCCTATAATTCCGCGCTCATAGTTTGGGTCAGGCGCTGGGCGCTTATAAAAACTAATTACGTGTCCCATAGCGAATAAATCATCCATTCAGAGGAGTGTTCTTACGTCACTCGTGTCGTAACCACCAGGTTGCTGTCGTAGTTATAAAATCTTGTTCCAAAAAAAAAAAAAAAAAAAAAAAAAAGAAAGAGATATATGGCGAAGACAAGAACACCCCTATTGAACAACTCGTGACGTCGCTCGTGATTTAGGCTATTCGGGAGAAAGTGGTGCGAGCATTCGTTGAAAACCAGCAAAAGATGGAACGAGATGAACCGCGCAGGAAAGGCGATACGTGTCGCAGTAAACGCTAGAAATAGAAAAATTAAGGATTCAGGCTAAGATAATCAGGCGAGGAAACCAGGAAACAGAAAAAATAAGGGAAGCGCAGGAAACAGAAAGAAGAAGCAGAAACAGAAAGAATAAGGGAAGCGCAGGGACCAGAAAGAATGAAGCAGGAAACGGAAAGATTAAAGGGAGACCACCGAGGATGGAGTTCGGTTTTCCCAGTGACTCGGTGGCGCAGTTACGCTTCCCCGACCCCATTACCCAAATTCGCTGAAGAACCGATTCGATTGATTGCATACATAAGTCGTTTTCGAAACGTTTTGCGAACCAGCAGGTTTGGGCCTCCAATAGGGGCAGTCATTTTGTCGGCGTTACTGACGGATAAGGCATTACATATTTTCACTGCGTGACCAGCAGAACAACAGTCTGATTTCGCGCTGTGAGAATCGTTGATAAAGATTTGACCTCACAAGGAGGGTTCAGGGAAGAAATTTCGTTTCAGCAATTTACAAGCAGGTGAAACGTACACTCCAGTTTGGTGCACGTTAGATCACTATTTTTGATAAATGGCTAGAGTTGAGTGTAACAAAAAGGAGTTCACTGAATTGAAAGAGCTATTATGAAGGATCAGATTTGTCAGGTTTGCAGCCCTGATTAACCAACATTTGAAAGAGAGACATCCAGAGACAGCAGGATTGTTTTGAAGTTGCGCAAGAGGTGTTATAGAGAGGCACGTTGGGGCACTAAGTGCAGGAGAAACAGTGCTTGGCACAGGTGAGAAGAGTGCTAGGAGACTAGGGAGTTTTCTGCAAAGTCCTGCAAACCCAGTGGTGGGGCAAAGGAAGGCAAAGAGAACATTAGGTGTTTCATTTGTCCAAAAGGGACATGTGCGAGGGATTGCGCATGTGGTTCCAGAACAGCAGCCTTGCAAGAGGTTGGAATTAAGGGTCGGCAAGGGAAACGACCTCAGTGGAAACAAAAGGGATTCAGTTCGAAAGGGTGGAGTGCAGCCTAGGCTAGCCACTGGACAGAGCAGTCGGTACAGTGAGATGGAGTGTAGCACTAGGCTGAGTCTAGGGTCTTACCAGTGGAAGAAGGGTGGATTGGCCACAGAGGGTGAAAGTGTTTCGAGACACTGTGTTCATGCGGGGTAGTACGAACAACGCTGGTTCGAGAAGGGGATTTGACAGGGGCACAATCCAGACCTGTACTCGAATCGATGCACGTTGAGGAGGTTCCAGTTGCTAAGAGTAGAAGTACGTACCCCTTACTTCTCAGGCGATTTGTCTGCGTGGTGAGGGAGAAACCCCCTTCATGATTTGAGCATTGGAAATAGTCCAGGAGGCATGGGATCCCGGGGATCCTGGAGTTGTTGAGTGCCACAGGGCAGCAGTTCACACACGGAGCAGAAGGAGGAAAAGGTTGATAAACCGTTAGTCGTTCCGGCAAGGAAGTCCAGCAATAGGATGGGTCGCCGGATGATTTAGGGCAGCGCAGGAACAAGACCCTTCGCTCGGGAAGTCTTGGGAGTTGGCAAGAGGTGGAGCGAAACAGGGGTTAAGTAGGTGAAACTGAATTTCTTGTGAAAGGCGGGCGGTTGTACCGAGTGGTTCAACAGGAAGACAGGTAAGGTGACCACTCAGTTAGAGTACCAGCAGGTTAGGGACACTGTCATGTCAGGGGTCACAGAGTCGCTCATGCGGGCATCTCATACTCGGGCACCACAAAACAGCTGACCGAATCTTTGATGATTTGCATTGGCAGGAGCACTGGCAGACATCAGCTTTCTCATGGCATGTACTGTGTCAAAGGTCAGCCACAAGAGGGGAAGAGGAAGGCGCCTCTTAAACAAGCCCCCTCTAATTGACACACCCATTCAGGAGGTGGCTGTTTGATCTGATTGGCCCAAGCGCGCCCGTCCAGAAGTGGGCACAGGTATGTTGTTGACGCTGTGGACTACGCGACAGATAACCCAGAAGCGGTTGCATGGAAAGGCGTAGATACGCAACAGGTCGCTGAAGGCTGGTAGACATCTTCTCTCCGTGGGTGTGCCAGCACAAATTCTCAGTGACAGGGGGTCACAGTTAACACCTCAGGCGTGAGGGAGGGAGGTCAACAGCTGCGAGGATCACACAGCTTCTCACTAAACCACCCCATACCACCCCCAATGCAATTGGCTGGTGGAGAGATTTCCATTGTGTCTGAAGGGCATCCTAATGAAGCTCTGTGAGGAGAGGCCAGCAGATTGGGACCGCTACATCCAGCGTGCACTGTTCGCCAAAGGGACGCCCCTCAGGAAAGCACAGGAGCTTTTTCGCCATTTGAGCTGCTGTAGGGCGGACAGTTCGGGGGACCGGTCATTCCCAAAGAGCTGGGGTCCCGGAGACAGAGTCCGAAGAAGTCAAAACTCACATATCAGTATGTGGTGGACTTACGCAATAGGCTAGAGAACATGTAAGTCGCAAGGAGAGTTTTGCAGGAGGCTAGGACGTCCAGAAAAGCAATATGACAGGAAGGTAGGAAGCAATTCTCAAGTGGAGACAAGTCCTGATACTGCATCCCACGGATCACACAACTGCGCGGATGCATTGGAAGGGAACCATTCACCAGCATTGAATAGGTAGATCAGGACTACCGAATCGATGTGAATGGAAATCAAAAACTTTTCCATGCAAACATTTGCTCCGCAAATATATTCAGCAATGAACCAGCACATAGGCGCAGCAGCAATCATTGATGGAGGGATGGAGACCCACAAAGAAGGGGAGATTATGTTGCCTGAGTTTCCAGGAAAGAAAGTGCAGACAGATGTTCCTCTGTAGAAGCTAGAACATAGGAACAAGGAAGTTAGGGGGCTCCTAGAACATATAGGCGTCCCTGAACTGATAAACCAGGCAGGACAACTCTAGAAACTTGGATGGTGGAGTTTAACATCAACTGACACCCTGACATGTGAAAGCCTACCCGATCCCATATGCCACCAGCCAAGTGATCGAGGAGGAGGTAGAAAAAAGGTTGACCTTGGGGTGATTGAACCGGCCCAAATCATCGTATAGGGGCACCCGTCGTCTAGTGAGGAAGAATAAGTCAGGTGAAGCATCATTCTGTTCGACTAGAAGGACGGTCTGAACAGTGTCACCTAGGGCCGATGCAGAGTCATACCAAACATGAAAGACCTGTTCCTCAGATCGCCACAAGCAAGAGCCAGTATTTCACAGGATAGATCTGAGCAAGGGTACTGGCAAATAGCCTTGAGTGAGGACTTCAAGAAGTCACAGCATTCTCCACTCATGGGGCAACAGTGCGAGGACTCCACTTTTGGGATGGGCAACGCACCTGCAGTCCGTCGCTCGGAGTGAAAGGAATTTATGGACGGGTTGGAAGGCGTTTGGAATTTCATGATGACATCTGATAGCAGCCGAGACAGGGGGAGCATATGAGTCCAGCTAGATCATTTTAAGAGGTTGAGACAAGCCAATCTCTCAGCCAACCAACAAAGTGCCAGGTTAGGTTTTCCAAGCCGAGGTTCCTAGGTTTTGTTGTCGAGGCGACACAAAGCACCGAAAGAGGAAAGGAGGAGAAGATGGATGAATTCAGAGAGACCAAAGACCCAAAACAGAAGTCAGGTGTCTGCTAGGTTTTATTGGGTTTTTTTATTTTGTTTTTTTTTTTTTTGTTTTCTATAGGGATTTGTCCCAAAGTTTTGCTGCCATCACGAGTCCTCTCAGTGATTTGGTCAAGGCAGGGAAACCGGCAGTGTCGAGTGGTCAGGACGCTGCAGAGCAAGCACTGCAGATGGTGTTGGAAAGACTAGGTGCTCCCGTCCCATCGTGACGCTAGCCAAGATTGTTCCAAACCATTTTTGGTGCGGACAGATGCATCAGGCGGTGGGAATAGGTGCAGTATGGTTGCAGGACAGGATGGAGTCGAGTTCCGGTGAGGTATCTAGCAGGAAAGTGACAAAGGTAAGAAGGGTACGCAACGGGGGAGAAAGAGTGTTTAGCTGTCGTGTGGGCCCGTGCAGAAGGTCCACAATACTTGTATGGGAAAAGTTCGTGATACGACAGAGCACCAACCACTCAAATTCCTGCAGGAGCGCAGCTGAAAAACAGCAGGGTCTGCGTGGCAATGGCACTGCAGCCCTACAGGTATCGAGTGCAGGTACATTCCGGTCGACTGAAGGTCGGAGCTGACTATGTAAGAAGCCGGTTATCTACAAGCTGCACGCAGAGGAAGTCTGTCATATCTGGGTCCTTTGTTGAGAATAGGTGTTGATTACAGTAAGTGGATTGGATATGGTACATTCCCATTGGCTATGGTTCATATTTTTTGTGTATGAGAGTTGGTTCATGTTAAAGTATTATGCTTGAGCATACAGTCGCTTGTGTAGTGATGCATTATGTGGCAATAAGTAGGATAGATGCCTCAGTGAAGTTCATGGATGCGTGATCAATTATATGGGTGCGTTCCATAAGAATTGTGAAGCGGAGAGATGGCAAATCCGCAGGTAGGGGAATCGCAAAGTGCGCACGAGAGGTCGTGAAAATGAATTGAAATAACGCAAGAAGCGCACTCAATGATAACTCATTGGAGTGTTAGGCACTAATGATATTTTGTAGAATTTAGTAAACCGTTGGTTGTAAAGTATTTTTTTAAACTTTGCACGAGAAGCTGTGTGTCAGCAAATTCGTTTGTTGTTTTTTTTGTAACCGTAGTTTTGAGACAATGCCCGTGCATGGTCTTTGGCAAGGGGAAATTGGTCACGGACAAAAATGAAACAACCCAACTCGGGGAGTCGCCACCAAGTTGGATTTGTTTCGGACATAAGCTTCAACGCAAACTTCTAGGCGCTAGATAACGGGCCCATGGGGCAGGGGTGGTGGTCCCAGCCAATGAAGCGTACGGGAGGATTCACGAAGACGGCTTCATGCGTCCATCCGCCATGTTAGCACAGCGGGAGACAGCAGACAGTCTGAGTGGCCTGGACCACAGTCTCGGTTAGGTTTTGGTCAGACGTCGTGCGCCTAACCAACTCAGCTAGACCATTTTAGAGTGACCAGTTCCACGAGTTAACCACTCGGCGCCATTAAGTAGGAAAGGGGGAAGGTAGTGTGTGGTGGGGGTGAAATCTAGCATAAATCAATTAAATGAACCAATTGACCACCACAGAGAGTATGGCCGTGTAGGCGTGACGGCATAATTTGAATAGCCACTGGAAGTAGCGGGAGAAACTTCGGGTAACAGGGGTAAAAATACTGACCAATGGGACTCCGCCCTTGTTTGGACAGATCGAACGGAATAAGAAGGAGTGGGAGTGAGGAAAGGGAGAACGAGGGAGAACGAACGAGAGACAGAAGAAGAGAGTCCTGAGTGTAAGCTCGAGGAGAGATAAAGCAGAGAGATGAGGGAGGAGAGAAGAGAACCCAGTTGAGAGATACAAGAGATAGTCTGCAGAGAGTACTGAGGAGAGATGTGGAGAAGAGAGAGCTGCTACCTAATGAGAGAAAAGAAAGACAAGAAAAAAAGAAAAGAAAAGCAACCAGTCCATTTGATAAGAGCAGACTAAAGAGAGAGAGAGAGAGGGCAATGGCGTGTAATGCAGGAAGAAAGAAAGAGAAACAATCGATGTTGATAGTCCACTGTTCTATCTTCACTGGGGTTCCTACCTCATACTTGCCAGCGCCACTTTCATCGACAGACCAACCCAGCTGCCAACAGCTAACCCGGGACCAGCGCCAGCAGACCAAGACCAGGGCCAGCAGTTGTGTCTGCTTGGGAAAGTGACAGTGAAAAGAAAGAAAAAAAAAGAAACCGAAATGACAGTGATTCGTGAATAGTTAAGATCACCTGGCCAGGTAATGTAGAAATCTATTTATAATACCCGGTAGTAATGATGTTTTAGACAAATGATGTTTGTGAAGTTCAGAAAGAAGAGAATGTTGTTATTTTGTTTATTCCATATGCTTGGGAGGGTTCGGTCTATGAACCTGTGTAAGTAAAGTTATAGACTTTACTATGGTTGGATGTGACAATGGCATGATATATGAATGAGATCGTAACAACTTGAGGGTGGTGTGGGCTTGCGCTAGTCCTTCCTCCATCGACATCACCCGAGGGTGACAGTGTGTGTGTGTGGGGGTGTGTGTGTAGAGAGAGAGAGAGAGAGAGAGAGAGAGAGAGAGAGAGAGAGAGAGAGAGAGAAGAGTGTGTGTGTGTGGTGTCTGTGTGTTGTTGTTGTTTGGTACTACTTGCTGTTGTTGTTGTGGTTCTGTCGTTGTTGTTGCGGAGTTTGTGATGTCTAGGAAAACATATTCATCGGAGAAAATTTCTCTGTCCTCTTTCGGGCTGTGTATCGTACAACTCCTGGTGTCGTTTGTATTTTGCGTTGGTTCTCATCCTTTGAAAGATCTGCGCTTCTCTCTCTCTTTCTTCTCTCTTCTCTCTCCGTCTCCCTCTCCTCACTCTCTCCTCTCCTCTCCTCTCTCTCTCTCTCTCAAGGAACAACTCTGCACAAGGGGTTAAAACGATGTCTTTTTCCGCAATCTTGAATATAATGTGCAATGACCCTCATTACATGGCTTACCATATGCTAATTTTTGTGATTTCACACTTATGATTCCCTGGCATGTGGGTGTGTGTGTGGTGTGTGTGTGTGTGTGGTGGGGTGGTGGTGTTGTTGTGTGTGGGTGTGTGTGTGCGTGCGAGCGTGCGTGCGGGCGGCGTGTGGTGTGTGGGGCGCGCGCGCGCGCGTTCGGCGGGCGTGCGCGCGCGTCATGATCAAGAATTGATGGTTTCTCATTCAGAAACGTTGCCGCTATGCACCATTCACACACAGTCCTTACAAGGAAGTTTCTATCAGGTTTGCAAACACCGCTTCGGCAACGGTAAGAAATAAGATATCTACACCAATCGAGGTTGTATAGACGCCATGGCAACTCAATGCCTTCAGCAGACAGCAAAGTATCTTGGACTATTTTGAGTGTACAATATGACCGATCACAAATGTGGGAGCAAAAAGCTTGAAGGCTGCAGCAACATAAAAAGCGACACATGGCAGATCAGGGCATGAGGGGCGGTAGAGGTTGCCTGATACATATTCCGGTTTCTAAGCCTCTGTCGCGGAATTTTTTGTTGTTGTTGTTGATGCTAATTGATCAAAGCGAGGTGTGGGAAAAGACCTTTGGTTGTACAACCAAGAGTTGAAATATACAAGAAAAATTCATCGGATTCATTTGAAAACGAAATTAAATGGCCCCACTGCAGAATAAGTTCAAACCCTTTTGATTTGGCTGCAGCCTTAGGGTCCATGCCCAAACTGTCCCCATCTCCCCTCCCCCTGATTGTTTCCCTGGCTGTCCGACCCTTTGAGGCTGCGTGCCAGCCCAAACTGTCCCCACCCCCTCTCCCCTGCATTGTTTCCCCGGCTGTCCGACCCTTTGGGCTGCGTGCCACGCCCAAACTGTCCCCATCTCCCCTCTCGCCCTGCTGTTCCCCGGCGTCCGACCCCTTTTGGGAGGCTGCGTGCCAGCCCAAACGTCCCCCCCCCTCTCCCGTTGGCTTCCTGCCATGCCAAACTGCCCATCTCCCTCCTCCGCATTGTTCCCCTGGCTGTCCGACCCTTTGGGGCTGCGTGCCATGCCCAAACTGTCCCCATCTCCCCTCTCCCCCTGCATTGTTTTCCCCTGGCTGTCCGAGCCTTTGGAGGCTGCGTGCCATGCCCAAACTGTCCCCATCTCCCCCTCTCCCCCTGCATTGTTTCCCCTGGCTGTCCGAGCCCTTTGGAGGCTGCGTGCCATGCCCAAACTGTCCCCATCTCTCCCCTCTCCTCCTGCATTGTTTCCCCTGGCTGTCCGAGCCCTTTGGAGGCTGCGTGCCATGCCCAAACTGTCCCCATCTCCCCTCTAACCCTGCATTGTTTCCCCTGGCTGTCCGAACCCTTTCACGTGAAGAGAAAAGATCGGTCGCAAACTGATTCATATTCCGAATCACACAGCTGCACACTCACATCAACATAATTATGCGGACTGTTCAGGTTTGTGCAGTCAAAATGTTTGCCACAAATCAGTCTGAAAACAGCAGTGATCAAAGACTGTATAACTGGGGGTAGGGAATAATGACAATTCAGACTGATCAAAGACTGTATAACTGGGGTAGGGATTAATGACAATCAGACTGATCAAAGACTGTATAACTGGGTAGGATTAATGACAATTCAGACTGATCAAAGACTGTATAACTGGGGTAGGGATTAATGACAATTCAGACTGATCAAAGACTGTATAACTGGGGTAGGATTAATGACAATTCAGACTGATCAAAGACTGTATAACTGGGGTAGGGATTAATGACAATTCAGACTGATCAAAAACTGTATAACTGGGGTAGGGATTAATGACAGTTCATTGAGATGAAACAGGGCACATCGTAACGCCTTCTGCTCTGGTGTTGAAACTTTGAGTCTCACGACTTTGAAGTCTATTGATTTACAGTTTCCTGTTTGTGCGTATATGTTTGAGATCATATATAAGAATAAGTTTCCAATGTGTGGTGACTGCAAGCGGAAATTGAAACACATTTTAAGAATAATGCTCATTGAGTCCGCCCAAAAAAAAAAAAAAAAGGACGAACGAGTTACAAGACAAAACACGACGCGTGTCGACCTCTTAGATCTTCTTCAGACAAGAAAAACAATGCTCAGGACAATGAAAACGAAGAACGAGCAGTTGCTTATCTTCTCAACGCCCATATTGCGCCGAATTGAGAAGATAAGTGATGCTCGTTCCTCGTTTTCATGTTCCTGAATGTTGTCCGTCTCGCCAGAAGAAGACCGAAGAGGTCGAAACGCGTCGTGTTTTGTCTTGTAACTTGTTCGTCCTTGTTTTTTGGCGGACTCACTAAGAATTATTTTAACATTCACGTGTAAAGACACGAAACTCATTGCTCACAGCGGCCAACGTTTCCGCCATCTGAAATGAGCAGTTTTGCCTTTGGCTACGGAGTAATTAACCATTGAGTTACACGGCCGTTGATCAATAACACTTTATCTGATTGCATATTTAATTAATGTATATGAGGTTGGACTTTCTTTTCTTTTCTTTCTTTTCCATTTCTCACGCTGCCAACGTTTCAAGCCACTTGAACGAGTTTAGTGTTGCCACTGGCAACATGCCAGAGCAAGCCAAGGCGAATTCATCAGGAGTTTGGCTTCGTGAGGAATAAATCACCAAACTCAAGGCCACAGTCGCAGAATGATTTTTTTTTTTTTTTAGTGTGTACCACCATGGAATAGTGAAAATACAGAACATTGACGACCTATATTTCATGCCAGGCATTACATGAAGGAGTGTAAGGAGACTGAATTATTTAAAAAAAAAAAAAAAAAAAAAAGTTATCAGAGGAAACGCAGCAAGCTACATCGTCAACAAACGTAGACTTTAAAAGCGGTCAAATCTTCTTCGTACATTCAAACAGAAACCCCAGAGACACTGACGAAGGCTGCTGTACAGCGGAGGCCCTCCAGAGATCCATAGAGCTTTTCCCTCGTCGATGTGTCGGCAGGCCAGGTCTCTGCTCTTAGCTTTTGATGTGTGGGACAGTCCTGCAGCAAGTGTTCCACAGTCACTGGGGACTGTACCGCAATGGGCACCCTGTACCGCATGAGCACCGCGGAGACTCGCCAATGTGGAATTTGTGAACATGTGGTGTTTGAATCTGGAGTGCCCTGTCCCCAGTCTCACCATCTTCGCTTGGTCTGGTCTGGTCAGCAGGTAGTATGCATCCTTCTTGTTGAAGTCTGGGTGCTGCTCAAGCCATGTACTTTTCTGCTTCTCCTCGACAACGCCTTTGGCCTCTGCGGTCAAATAAGACATTCAGTGAATAATCAGAACATGATAAGGAACTCTGTTTTGAGAGGAGGGTGGGCGAGGGGTCACTTTAATTGGTACTGATGAGGCCTACCATGAAAGTGGCAGAATGCGATTTGTGGTCAGAAATGAAATACGACATCGTGTACCTGATGTTTCAGGATGTAACAACAAATGCCAAGGACAATGACGCACGCACTCACACACGCACACACTCACACACACACGTGCTTGCGTAAACATACACACATACCGACACATACCACACACACACACACACACACACACACACACACACACACACACACCACACACACACACAACGCGCGCGTGCGCGCACACACACACACACACAAACACACACACACACACACACATACACACACACACACACACACACTCACACACACACACAGACACACACACTCACACACACACACCACACACACACACACACACACACACAACACACACATACACACACACACACACACACAACGCGCGCGTGCACACACACACACACACACACACACACACAACACACACACACACACACACGCACACACGCACACGCACATCTTACACACACACACACACACACACACACACACACACAGAGTCCACACACACACACACACACACACACACACACACACACACACACACATACACACACACACACACACACACACACACACACACACACACAGACACACATCACACACACACACAGATCACACACACAACACACACACACACACACACACACACACACAGTCACACACACACACACACACACACACACACACACACACACTCACACACACACACACACACACACACACACACACACCACACACACACAAACACACACACACACACACACAGAGTCACACAGAGTCACACAAAACACACACCCCACACACACACACACAACACACACACACACACAGACACACACACACAGTCACACAGACACACACAGAGTCACACACACACACAACAGAGTCCACACCCCACACACACACACACACCACACACACACACAACAGTCACACACACACACACACACACACACACACACACACAACACACACACACACACACACACACACGCACCAGTCACACACACACACACACACACACACACACCACACACACAACACACACACACACACAGAGTCACACACACACACACAGAGTCACACACACACACACACACACACACACACACACACACACACACACACACACACACACACACACTCACACACGCACGCACGCACGCACGCACGCACACACACACACACACACACACACACACACACAACACATCGGATCTAAGATTTTAGGGAAGAAAGAAATTATTTAACGAAGTTTCAAGTGCGTTTTTAATAGATGTATTTTAAAATACCTCACCTTACCTTACCACACACACACGAGAGAGGGAAGATAGGGGCAAAAGAGGAAGGGGGGGCGGAGAAGGGAGACACCCGGGGTAGGGGACTGGGATGGAAAGGGGGGGGGGGGCAGCTTAGAGTTGGGGGGAGGAGGGAATACAATATGGGCTAGCCAAACCGTCCCCTCACGGACAGAATGGGCCAGTCTGTATTGCGCAACCCCACTCCACCTTCACCACCCCCCCCCCCCCCCCCCCCACCGCTCTCATCTCTCCATTTTTTTTTCTCCAATTTCCCCCTTCTCTTTTCATAGTTTTGGTTAGCCATAGGACATGCATGTGTGTGTGTGTGTGTGTGTGTGTGTGTGTGTGTGGTGTGTGTGTGTGTGCGTGTGTGTGCGGGGGGGGGGGGGGGGTGCATACAGCAATATTTGTACATAATGTTTCTTCTTTTTGTTTTTAGTTGTGTTTAGAGCCATATAGCCCACAAGTGTGTGTGTGTGTGTGTGTGTGTGTGTGTGTGTTAATATTTATGGGTTAATATTTATTTTGTACATGATTCTCCTTTTCTATTCCTTTGTTTGGAGCCATAACGTATGTGCATTTGTGTGTGGGTGTGTCTGGTGAGAGAGAGAGAGAGAGAGAGAGAGAGTGCAGAAGATATTTTTTTTGAATGTTTTATTTATTTATTTTCCGTGCGCTTAGAGTTGATTTCATCAAGAGTTTGCGCCTTATGATATCATAATAATTATCATTATACTTATTATCTATTATTATTATTATTATTATTATTATCCGGACAATATCTAGACTCGCCCTTGCAGTTCGTGGGGCAGTCTGGGCTGAGGACATCGCCTTTGAGAGCTAGCGAAGGACAGGCCTGTCTGCTCCTCCCTGACTCTGATGTCTTCCTTCCACTTCTTAGCCTGTCTGTCTGTCTGCCTCCGTCTGCCTCCTCGTCGTAGTCATCCCGGCCCTGTAGCACATATGTAAAGGATGAGTTTTGCCACTCCGAAGGTTCTTGAACTGTTCCCGTATCGGAGTGTGTGTGTGTGTGGTGTGTGTGTGTGTGTGACAATGGTGAGATGTCTCATACATGGTCCGACAGTTCATCTGACTCCGTAGCAAACTTCGCATTTCTCCTGTGATCGTAGCCTTTGAAGAAAAATGGTCATGATGTTGCATCAACAACTCTTCAGGGTCTGAATCGTTCCTCTTGTGGAAATATGGCGAGTGTTCAAACCTCATATGCGTTCATAACTATGGAGATGGTAGATGAGCGCGTGAATATTATAATTATCATTATGAATACTTATTAGCGCCTATACTCGGCTAGAGACCAAGCTCTTAAGTGCTGTACAATCCACACTCGTTTATACAATGGGATGCCTACCTGGGTAGTGTCGACTGAAGAGCTGCCAGCTGGCGCTTCATTAACTCGTTTCCCGTGTCATCCAGTCAATATTGTTCAGAATCGTTCACTCGATTTCCTTACTTCCTTCATTCTTTCCATTTCTCACGCAGGGTGCATGCTATGTGGAACGTGTCATCCATACCAAGACAAACTGGCCTTTTCTTCCGAAACTTGGTGATGGGATTTTACGTGTGTGCAATGCGTGCGTTCACACACGGAACCTCGGTTTAACTCTCATTCGAAGAACTGTACGGGAAATGAAGCCAGATCCTATGTTAACTCCGAGGGAAAAATCTCCCTGTGCCGAAACGGCCCGGCGGAGATTCGAACCCCCAACCCGGGATCACCAAGATTGCGAGTCCGGCGCTCTACCACTGAGCTATTCACGGCCCGAATAAGAGTTCTGACGTAAGGCAGATGAATGATGTTCTTGCCACGTCAGGTGGCCTTCTGTTCTGTCTCCACTGTCGGTTGTTTGCGCCGCTGTGGGGACTTCTCCGTGGGGTTTTGAATTCTTCACCCGTGACGACGGCACTCAAGAATTTGAAGCTCAAGACAGTTTTTAGTACATGCTTACGTCTCTCTCTCTCTCTCTCTCTCTCTCTCTCTCTCTCTCTCTCTCTCTCTCTCCGTGTGTGTGTGTGTGTGTGTGTGTGTGTGTGTGTGTGTGTGTGTGTGTGGTGCGTGCGTGCGTGCGTGCGTGCGTGCGTGCGTGCTGTCGTGTGTTAGGTTAGGTCTTCAATTTAACGTCTATACACATTATGTGATATTAGACGAAAAACTACTGGAAAACATCTATGGATCCAGATGTGTGTGTGTGTGTGTGTGTGTGTGTGTTGTGTGTGTGTGGTGTGTGTGTGTGTGTGTGTGTGTGTGTGTGTGAGTGTGTTCGGTCATGCCAAACAACCGTCGACAACTCAATATGTAGAACACGACTGTAGATTTACTTACGATCATTGCACTACTCTGTGAAAATGTCACATTATTCAAAACAAACAAAGAAAGACTGTAACAGTCGTTCAACTGTACCGATGCACCCTCCACCACCCCCACCACCCCTCTCCCCGGCCTACACAAATTCCAGCGATCTGCCCACGTCGCGAACTGTAATCGTGAAGCAAAAATGTACATACATACATTTTCTTTCTTTTTGTACTCCACGTTCGTATAGAACAGGGAGTACTTTAGAATGGGAACGAAGAAATGCTGTCTGTCTGTCTGTGTGTCCGTGGTCAAAATGTGTTCCACTCGCTCCAGACAAAACTACTGGGCCGATCTTTCTGAAAATTTGTAGGTATGTTCATTATCGGCCACGGATGATGCCCGATGTTTTAGTTTACCACTATAACCGTTACTAACGGCTGTAACGGCCTGTAACGGTTTTTCTTCTTTACGGAATATCTCAGAAAGACTTGGCCGATCTTTGTAAAAATGAGCAGGTACGTTCATTATGGGTCACGGATGATGCCGCATGTTTTAGTTTACCTCGTTATAGCCGTTACTAACGGCTGTAACGGCCTGTAACGGTTTTTCTTCTTTATGGAATATCTCAGAAAGTACTTGGCCGACCTTTATGAAAATTAGCAGGTATGTTCATTATGGGTCACGGATGATGCCGCATGTTTTAGTTTGTCCCGTTATAGCCGTTACTAACGGTTGTAACGGCCTGTAACGTTTTTATTCTTTATGGAATATCTCAGAAAGTACTTTGCCAATTTATAAGCGGTTTGGATGATCTTGTGACAAATCGGAGCCTCTGTCCATATGTAAGTGATGTAATGCTGAAAATGGATTAAACAACCGTTAAAAACCGTTATTCTGCCGTTATTTCTTATTTATAGGTGGATTTTAATGAAATTTGGTATATAGAAAGGTTATCACACACAAATGGCACTTCTATATAGTGTTTCAAAATTTGACCGTTAAAAACCGTTATTCTTGACATATTGTCCGATTTGGATGAAATTTGATATGTACACAGGCTTTAGCCCAGTGAGGACTAAAATACCGGTTTCAAAAGTGTATGTCGGTTATATAACCGTTAAACCGTTATTTTGCCGTTATTTTTTATATATTGGTGGGTTTTAATGAAATTCTGTATATAGAAAGGTTATCACACACACGTAATGTTCTCATCCCCAGCTGATGCATTTGTACCATAGTGTTCAAGTACTTCGGCTGTTTGGATGATCCCTGGAGTCTTTTAGCCAGGGTACGAAAACAACAACAACAACAACACACAAATGGCACTTCCATGTAGTGTTTCAAAATCTGACCGTTAAAAACCGTTATTCTTGACATATTGTCCGATTTGGATGAATTTGGTATGCACACAGGCTTTAGCCCAGTGAGGACTAAAATACCAGTTTCAAAAGTGTACATCGGTTAAATAACCGTTAAAAACCGTTACTTTGCCTTTATTTCTTATCTCACAAAGCACTTGGCCGATTTATAAGCGGTTTGGAAAACTGGGAGTACGTTTATATGCTTCGCATCTTGTTTTGTTTTTTTAATTTTTTTATTGACCCTCACCTACAGACTTGCCGGTTAGTGCTTGAAACAAGGTAAGGTAAGGTAAGGTAATGTTGCTTATAGCCCAGCCGACCGCAAAGGGTCATATCAGGGCTGTCACCACGCTAAAATCAACTTGGCTTAAGGCTGTGTCAGACCAATTGACATAGGCCAGAACACCAAGGCTACATCAAAATGTTGTTATGCTCTTCATAGTTATGTGGGGATTGTCTTCAGTCGTGACAAGCTCCTAGCATAACATTATCAGTCTCCAAATCCCCCGAAGTCGGAGTGTGGCTGCCCATGTGGCGGGGTAATCAAAAACGGTCACACACGTAATGTTCTCATCCCCAGCTGATGCATTTGTGCCATAGTGTTCAAATACTTCGGCTGTTTGGATGATCCCTGGAGTCTTTTAGCCAGGGTACGACAACAACAACAACAACTCACAAGTCATCACACGTATTGCGAGTCATGACACTAAGAACTGTGAAGGAAGACCCTAGCACTGGGAGTGAGAAGTTTAAGAAGAATAACGCGGTAATTCCAGCGTTGAGCACGTCACCAGATGAGGAATCTTGCAGAATCATCACTGAGGACAGCAGGTGAGTCACCGTGATGAAGATCTGCTGACTGACGTGAGGAAAAAGAATCTTGAAGACACGGATACGTGACGAGGTCAACCAGAGCCTAATAATGGTCCAACTGAAATATCTTCTTCTGTTTTCATCAAAGAAACAAACCTATTCCTCAGTCAGGCGTGCTGGATCCATAGATGTCTAAACAATCGAATCTTTGATGTGGATATGGATTATATCCCTTACCCACTGACCAAACAAAACTCCGTTAGGGGACACCACTGTGGTGGAGTGTGAGAATGGGGGAAGGGGGAATAATTCAGTCACTGTCTACAAACTGAGCAAGAAACCTGCGACTACAAAGTGTGGGTGAAACCAGAGGTGAAACAAATGATTCAGTCTCGAACAATTTCTTTCTTCCTTCCTTTTTCTTTTTTCTTTCGTTCTTCTCTTTTTAGATTAAAAAAAAAAAAATTCTTTCAGCAGTTTTTTTCAATAGTTTTCTGTTTTTATTTTTGTTTTTTTCAGGTTTTTTTTTTTAAAGATACATTTCATTATAGTTAAGAAGAACACCGTTCGACCTTTAGCAGAACTCTTCACTATCCTGAGTGCTCTTATAGTTCTATTAGTTTTACCTCCTTTACGAGCTGAGAATAAGTGAGACAGAAAGCACAAAATAGGGCACGCAGTCAGTCCTACATTCAGATCCTCGTAGCAACACACATTTCTTCTGACCTTGCACCGCTTCCCCCCACTATCCGCACACCAACTCCCCAACCCCCAACCCCAACCCCTCTTCGCCGTCGAACCAGCAACTCCGTTCTCCTTACACGCAATGTATATGAACAGTGCGCGAATGTTGCGAAAGGCTAAGTATGATCAGTTTGCCGCGGTGAGTCAGTTGATTGTACCAACCTGCTGTAAGGTAATAAGTAGTGCACTCGAATGCACTCCTGAGTGTACATGCACACACATAAGCAAACATACACGCGCGCGCCACACACACACACACACAAAGTCTCTCTCTCTCACGCCCGCGCGCGCGTACACACACACACACACACACACACACACACACGTACAGAATCACTCGCACACACATACACGCCCGGCACACACACATTCACACCCACCCACACCCATCCATCCCACACACACACACACACACACATGCCCGTGCGCAGACACGCACCCACAACCACACCCACCCCACCTCTCTCCCGCCACCCTCCCAACCACCAACACACACACGTACGCACGCATGCATGCAGCCCCCCCCCCCCCCCCCCCCTCCACCCCTCTCCCAACACACACACACACGTTTCTGAAAGCCGATGAACGGAAGCCGCGGTGCCTTGTCAAAGGGATAATACTCTCTGCTCCTTGAATAGTGTTGTGTGGCACGATTTGTCTCCCCATGTCTACTGGCGACAATGCGCTGGCATGTCACACGCCACACCAGAGACGTCTCTGGCCACACGTAGGACTATGAACAAGAACTCTGCTGTCAGCATTTGGAGACATACGAGTAAATATGAGGTATAGATTGACAATAAACTAAATAAAGAACATATAAACAACCCACTCCTTCCAGATCTTTTCGTTTTTAAGTGACTTTTTGATGACATCATCATTCACAATGCAGAAATACATGAACAGTTCCGTAGCTGACGTCACTTTTCAGGCCTTTGAGCTCACTTGTGAGACTATCTTCGCTCCAGCAGGGTTTTTTTTTCCTCCAAACAGTCCCGTTCCTTTCAATTTTGATCTGTCCGCTTGGAACCACCCATGATGTATGCTGGTAATCCCTGGACAACATGTCCAAGGACACGTGCACTCCTCTGTACTAAAATGTACGGTTACTTTCCATTTGACTTCATTTGAAGGCGTCAGCCCGCTAATGCGCGGGCCCGGGCCCGCTATTGCGCGATTGCGTCGGCCCGCTATTGCGCGGGCCCGCTAGGCTATTGCGCGACATAGTGGAGTCCAGAAATGTTTTAACATAGGATTAATTGCAAAAGAAATAAAAATCAATTCGTTTATCTTCTTACACTATTCTTTACAACATATTTGAAAAGTAGGGAAAAGTAAGTTTCGCGAGATGTTTAAAAATACGTTTATTATAGCGGAATCGTTCGCGTCAGCGCATTCGCACTTTTTCGCTTGGTGATAAGGCTGCGCATTGATTTCCGTATCAACAGACAACGGCGTCCCTCATAAAACACGAGGAAAAAATTCCAACAACTCGTGAAAACGTTCGTGGTAAGTACTCTAACTTCTATCGTATTTAAAAAAAATTCAATTCTTAGTATTTTATCCACCTGTGTCTTCATTTCTTTTTCCTTGAGATTATAAATTATTAACGCGATCGTCGACAAACTGGGACTTTTTTTCAGAGCCGGCGTGACTCAGCGGCACGTGTTTTTGTTTGTGTGTGTGTGTGTGTGTGTGTGTGTGTTTCTCTGCTGATTCTGTAAAGTATTTTTACTCTCAGAAAATTAGACTATTGAAAAATGTATGTGTATTTCAAAACTTAGTTAAATTATTTCACACAAATACAACATGAATCGATCACTGCAGCTTCGCTTTTCTTCTTCGACGTATGTTTCTCTGTACAAAGATTTATTTACATTTATTACGTAGTATGTCGGTTTGGTGGTGACGTAAAACAGTCTCTTTTTACATTGGAATCACTTTGGGCACATGCTCGAGTCTCAGCAGGGTCGGTTTTGTTTTGTTTTGTTTTGTTTTGTTTTTGTTTTGTGTGTGCCTTTTGTTTTGCTTTTAACACCATTTTTTTCTCGGTCTCTTCCTTTTTTTAATATTGAAATTCGTTAGAGCGTATGGTTTTGTTCTTAAATTGCATGGATGATGCCCTTTTTGTATGATGTCTTTTCTATCTTTTTTCTTGTTCTGTCTTTCGATTGCCTTTTTTTTTCTTGTTTGTTTTCGTTTTGTGGTCAGCTCTTTTTTTTCTTTGTTTCTTTCTTTTTATTTTAACTAAAGCGGCATGCTTCTTCTCTTTTTATTTTAACTAAAGCGGCATGCTTCTTCTCTTTTTATTTTAACTAAAGCGGCATGCTTCTTCTCCTTTTATTTTAACTAAAGCGGCATGCTTCTTCTCCTTTTATTTTAACTAAAGCGGCATGCTTCTTCTCCTTTTATTTTAACTAAAGCGGCATGCTTCTTCTCCTTTTATTTTAACTAAAGCGGCATGCTTCTTCTCCTTTTATTTTAACTAAAGCGGCATGCTTCTTCTCTTTTTATTTTAACTAAAGCGGCATGCTTCTTCTCCTTTTATTAACCTTTTTTCATATTTTTTCAGAACAGTCAGACGTTTGCATTTTATGTAATCAGTCCCTGAGAAACAGTCAAGAAACAGTCACCAGACAGAAAAAGGTGTTGCTGATCTTCGGAAAGCAAGTCGTTAGCGAGGGGAGACTAGACTGTTTTTTTTAACCTGGCCAGATCCTACGCAAAATCTGTCGACACGAGTTCTGCAATGAATTGATCATTCAGCGCGATTTAAAAGCACAAAAAGCAGTGTCATCCACTTCAGAGACACCCACTCTTCGCTCTTCACAAACAAAATTTGACTTCTCCAGCAACTGTCTCCTCTGTGGGACACCTGTGAAGAATCACACAAAGAAAGGCGATGTCTGTGTGTATCAAATCCGTACAGCCAGCTGTCAAGCTAATTTGGAGCTTGCATGTTTGCAACGAGGACCTGGAGACAAATGGGCTCAAGCAGTAAGGGGCGGATTGAGTACGCACAGGACTTGCATGCTGCTGATGCTGTTTACCATCAACAATGCAATGTTTATTTCAGAACTGGAAGAAACATTCCACAAGCTTATCAGCCTACTACAGCAGAGGCAGAAAACAAAAAAGGGCGGCCAGCGGATGAAATGCGACTCGCAGCCTTTTCCAGAGTAGTCACATATTTACAAGAAAATGATGACGAGAAATTAACAGTCGGTGACCTGTGCCAGAAAATGCGCGACTTTCTCGGAGATGAAGAGCCTTACTCCAAAGACCACATGAAAAAAAAGCTGTTGAAAACTTTGGGGAGTGACATCATTATTACCAACATTCAAGGTAAAGCAAATGTTGTCACATTCCGGATGACTGCAGAGAAAAATCTTAGATCAGATTCGCCCCAGAAATGGTTTGCAATGGCAGGAGGGAACATTTTCTAGCCAATTTCCAGAACAAGCATGCATTTGTACAGTATCTGGGCGAAGTGTTACGAAGGATCGGGTGTCAAGTTCTGCATGCAAAAGGGGATGCAGATACACTCATCGTCGGTAATGCAGTTTCCAGTGCGGTCAACAAAACTACAGTTGTCATTGGAGAAGACACTGATTTGCTTGTGTTGTTGTTGCTTCATGCAGATCTACACAAGCCTGTTCTGCTGAAATCTGAACTGAAGACCAAAAAGCACAAAGAAATAAACATTCTGTGGATGAAAACTCATCTAGGTCCAGAAATATGCCACTTTATCCCCTTTCTTCATGCTATAAACGGATGCGACACCACATCCAGATTGTTTGGACTGGGTAAAGGATTGCCTTTGAAGAAAATCAAAACAAACGCAAGCTTCAGAATGGCCGCTGAGACTTTCTGCAACAGTGGAAAAAGTGCTACAGACATCATCTCGGCAGGGGAAAAAGCACTGATTTCTCTCTATGGGGGAGGAGCAGAAGACAATCTGGACACACTGCGTTACCATTCTGGGAGAAGGTGACATCCAGCGTCACAACTGTCCAAGTACGTTCCCTGCCTCCAACTTCAGCAGCAGCCACGTACCACAGTCTCAGCGTGTACCATCAAGTGCAGGTAATTATCTCTCTCTCCATATCTGTGTGTCTGTCCATCTGTCTGTCTGGCTGCCTCTCTTTCTCTCTGTGTGTCTCAAATGCATCTCTGTTGTTCAAAATTCCTTCGGCAAACATACTTCCCATATTTTTGTTTGTGGGCACGCTATGTATATGTGTGTGTGTGTGTGTGCGTGTGTGCGTGTGTGTGTGTGTGTGTGTGTGTGTGTGCGCGTGTGCGCGCGCGCGTGTGTGTGTTTATGAATTTGTGTAAAGTCTCAGAGACTGACTGAAAATGCTTTTGTTTCTTGTTTTCTAGAACTGGATGTACAGTAGCTGCGACCTCCAGCCTGAGTTGTGCGGATGGCGCTTGTCATCTGGCAGAATGGATCCCTGTACAACTGATCTCCCCCCTGCTCCAGAGCTTCTGCTGAAAATGATCCGGTGCAACTGCAAGACAGATTGTCAGTCAAAGCGTTGTACATGCAGAAAACATGGACTGGAATGTTCTCTGGCCTGTGGAGAGTGCAAAGGAATTGGCTGCTCTAACTCCCCCTCTCTCAACATGCTGCTGATAATGACATTCGTGATCTGCAAGAAGAAGGCCTGTTCGTGGCCCTTTGACATATCTATGTAATTACATAGTTTGATATGGACAAAGGAACTCTATTTAGAGATTCACAAGCTCTAGTTCGGTAATTACACGCCGAATTATGTTGGATAATAGTGCTTCCAAGAACGATGTCAAAAGCGCTAGGGCTCCACCCTCAAAAACATTACCGGGACAACACATTTATCATTTTTTATCATACTATTATAAATATCTTTATTTGCTTAATGACTTTGAATGTATTTCGTCAAGACCTTTCGAACGACATGCTACATGATGGTATTTGCGTTAATATCAGAAATGTTAGTGTTTCGTTCCATTGTGATGACGTCATTTTGTTTATTAGACCCCCTTCCGATATTCCTATCAATGTACTTTTTTCATATGTTGTTTCAGTGCTAGTACTCAAACTATTGAACATAAATTCAAAACTTTTGCAATTAATCCTATGTTTGAGACTTATTTTACATTTCTGGACTCCACTAACAGTGTAGGGTTAGGGTTAGGGTTAGGGTTAGCGGGCCGCGCAATATCGGGCCATAGCGGGCCGCGCAATAGCGGGTCCCCGCAAAAGCGGGCCGCGCAATAGCGGGCCATTTGAACACGCAGGGCATGTCTCCTCCTTTGTTTCGTGTGATCTGTGTTGTCTTTTCTGCTGAGCGGTTCAGTGTCGTAAGCGGCATTCGTTTGGAGTTCTGGGCGTGTATTTATTTACTTGCTCGGGTTTTTTTTTTTTTTTTTTAAATTATTTTTTTTTTAATCTTTGGCTTTCTACTTTTCAATTCTTCTTTCTTGGCCCTCCTCCCACCCCCCTTCCATAATATCAACGCATGTTTGAAACTCCCTCTCCCTCTCTCTCTCTCTCTCTCTCTCTCTCTCTCTCTCTCTCTCTCTCTCTCTCTCTCTCTCCATCTTCTATTGCTCACTGCCTTGAGAACAAATTTTGCTTTAAACACAAGAATGTTGAATATAAATTCCTGCTTATGTACCTGGGCATGACTGACCCGTGAATCATTGTTTGTTCCTCCTTAGTCTATACTCATGATATTATCTTGGTGGCTGACACTTTTTATATTCTCCTTCGGCATAGGATTAATACATACTAAATCTCATATGGTAGATAGCATGTGTGTGTGTGTGTGTGTGTGTGTGTGTGTGTGTGTGTGTGTGTGTGTGTGTGTGAGAGAGAGAGAGAGAGAGAGAGAGAGAGAGATGTAGTGTGCAGACCTGTGTGTGTTTTCTTTAAGGCTTATGTGGATCATTACTGTTTTGTTCATTTCTATATTGTATAATGCTGATGTGTCATATCCGAAGTTCTTAAAGAAACAAGGAACAGATAGGGAAAAAAGAATCCCATCTTTCTGCTCATTTGTTACCCATGCAGTGAATTAACCAATTAATCAATCGAGATTATATATACCGGGGCCAGAATAGCTCAGTGGTAGAGCGCCAGACTTGGTGATCCTGGGGTTGGGTTGCAGGTTGGAATCTCCGCCGGACTGTTTTGGTACAGGGGATTGTTCCCTCAGAGTTAACATTGGTTCTGACTCCATTTCCCAAACAGTCCTTCGAATGAGACTATAAACCGAGGTTCCCTGTATGAACGCACGCGTAACATCTTGCACACACGTAAAATCCCATCACCAGCTTTCGGAAGAGAAGGCCAGTTTGGCCGTTAGTATGGATGATATGTTACACATAGCATTCACCCTGCGTGAAAAATGGAAAGAATGAAGTAAGGAAATTGAGATAACGATATTGACAGGATGGCACGGGAAACGACTGAATGATCGAAGCGCCAGCTGGCAGCTCTTCAGTCGGCACTACCCAGGTAGGCAGCCCGTTGTGTAAACGAGTGTGGATTGTAAAGCGCCAAGAGCTTGGTCTCTAGCCGAGGATAGGCGCTGTATAAGTATTCATAATAAAAAAATATCTGGCGAGCACACACACACACACACACACACACACACAAAGTGACAGGTGGGCACACACACATACACTAACACAGTAACAGGCACATTCTCGCGGCGCTCAGTTGCTCAGATACACGCACACAACACAAGCTATGGTGACAACAGAACAGACACGACACGCTTATATGCTTACAAGACGGTACCTGTCGTGGTGCAAAACTGATAAACACGCATATTCGGTCACCATGCCGAATTGCCCCGTCCTTCTCCCCCCCCCCCACCCCCCCCCAACCGATCCCCCTGCCCACCCCTCCCTCACACACACACACACACACGCCTTCGCTTGCCTCCCATCCCTCACAAAGTAAGACTACGAGTATTGTACAAAAAAGAAAAAAAAATCGCGTTAAAACTGGATAACTCTTCGAGACTGATAAGATTTGAATAGCGTTGCATCTTGCCTCTCTCTCTCTCTCTCTCTCTCTGTTTTAACTCAAAATACATGCTCGGTGGTTTCGCATTTTAGTGCTTTGTTGTGCAAGCAGACCAAGGGAAGGTAACCTGTGCGTTTCCGCCCTCTAGATTGCATTGTGGGCAACGTTGCTGGGAAAAGATGGCTGACTCCGAGGAACAAGAGCCAACTCCGGCTCAAGATATTGTCGTTACTAAGTACAAGATGGCTGGTGACATGGTCAACGGTATGTATTGTGCATCAGAAGTGGCGTGAAATATTTGGACTTTGATTTTAAGAAAACTGAAGCGCGAAATAGATTGTGTGAAACTTCCCATGTGCTCCCTTGTAAAATCAGCATGGCGGCTATTGCAGCCATGTGCCAGTGACGAATGTAACAGTCGTAAGACACTCGACAGTGTAGTTTTCTTGGATAATGGATGCAATACCGCTCTTTATTTTACATCCGCTTAAATATAGACGGAATTTCCGAACAGATTTTTGTGGTTTTTGCTATGATGATCCAGTTCGTAATTTTCTCAATGATGGCAGTAGAATTTGAACAGCTGTTGAGCCACTCGGCCAGGTATTTGAAAGTAACCAAGCAATGATTCATCAGAGAAGAAATAGGCCTAAAACTTAAAAGGAAAGATCTGATTACATGTTGGAATACGAATCGTTTCATGGAGTTGGGTTATACTTGTATCAGTATCATGACAGTGGTTCAAACATTAGCCTAGCCTAAAGAAAAAAAAAAGCAATAGGCCTACAGAAAAAAGGGGAAAACTATATTAGCTTTCGTCCACCGATGTTAACAAAAAGTGCAGAGATGAAAGCGCTTTCAGTGCCACATTGCACTAGAATCAAAAGACTGTTCTTTCATTATGTTTCCAGTGATCCCAGAGTGAGAAAATTAAAACTTCCTGAAACAATAAATAGGCCTAATAGATTTATAAGTATGACGTAAAGTCACAAAGGATGCATGTTTGATTAAGGAGAATATTTCTGTACTTAGACTAGTGAAAGAGAGAGAGAGCAGATAGAAGGGGAAGGGCTGTAATGACCCTGTACTTAGACAAGAGAAAGAGAGAGAAAAGACAGAACTTTTTAGAAGGGAAGGGCTGTAATGACCTATCAAGGTCAGCAATAGGGTCTCACTAACAGCTGTGTTTAGAAAGATAGGCCTAACCGACAGTGGTGAAGATCTTTGGAAACGTAATTGACGTAAAGAGAGTTGCTGCATTCAGCAGACTTGGTAAGGTGATGAGTATGATACAAGATAGTGACACACCATGATTATGTCTGCCATGAGTTCAGTAGCGGAAGAAAAGCAAAGACATAACACTATTCATCCACCCGCAAAAACCTACAAAGTACAGTTTCCAGCACTTCACAATCACAATACTAGCCTGTTTTTGCATTAATCTAAATTTGAAAAGAAACAAGAGCTAGTTACTGCCACAGATGTAAACGTATTACAGGCCAAAGCACAATGCATTTGACCTCCTGGGTCATCTTCAGGCAAAAACAAATAACATTTAGGACTGGTAATGAAAACGAAGAACGAGAAACCACTTGTCTTCTCATATTTGGCGCAAAATGGCTGTTGGATGAAAACAAGGCTGTTAAGGAGGGGATCATGAGTTGCATAGTAATGATGACCTTGATGATAATGGAAAACAATAGCAATGATAGTGGCAATGATGAAAACATTTATGTATACATAACAAGAGGAGGGGTGCTGAAAATTTTTCTCTTTTTTTTAATGTGTTAATAGTGGCTGAACACTAATATGGAGAAAGAAAAAGGGGGTGGGGGTGACCCAGGGGGGGGGGGGGGGGGAGGGGGGGGTGTGAAACAGTAGGGGGTTGGTTGTTTTGTAATTATTGTCCAGTGGTGTGATGTATTAGTGATAGTAGTGATTATGGTGGATTGATTGTAGTAGTGCTTAATGGTGAGGAATACGCCGAATAGAAATGTTACCACCAAAAAAACCCTAATGGATGTGGTGATTGTGATGATAGTAGTTATATGTGGGAGTGGGAGTAATAATAATAATGATTTGAAAGGAATGGAAGTAAGCAACGGGTGAGGGGCTATCGTTGGGGGGGGGTGGGTGGGGGGGGGGGGGGGGGGGGGGGGGGGGCAAGGGGAAGGAAAGTTCGTATCTCTCTGCCTACACATACGCATGCACAGGGAGGAGGGATGGGAAACTGGTGCACATAGTATTATTGGAAAAGTAAACGGTACTGTTGGATGGTGTTCATTGTTGCAGGTGAAATAATAACAAAATGATAAGTTACATGTGGGAATGTTTTAGTGCTGATAATAATGGTTGGAAAGGGGGTGGGGGAGAAAGTAAAGAAGAAAAGGGCAGGGGGTGGGGGAGGAGGGGAGGGAAAGCTCATATCTCTCTGTATACGTGTGCACAGGGAGGAGGGGGAGAAAGTCATGCCAACAGTATTATTGGAAAAGCCAGCAGTACTATTGGATGATGATCATTGTCATAAGTAAAACAATGTGTTGGGATACCCATCAAACAGAACTTATGGGTGGGTGATTATAATTATAACAGTTATATGTGAGGATGTTTTTATACTGATAATAATGGTTGGAAAGAGAGATTCGGTGGGTGGATACTGATCAAGCAGAACTAATGGTGAGTAATCGGTTGTGATAAAAATGATAACAGTTATATGTGGGGATGTTTTATGCTGATAGTAATCATAAATATTTGTAATGGTTGGAAAGGGAGGGGGGGGGGGGGGGGGGGGAGAAGAAAAGGGGCAGGGGGTGGATAAAGAGAGCAGGGGAAGAAGGAGGGAAGCTCATATCTGTCCGCATATATTATCACTATTAACACTTAAAAGGAAAAAAATTACCAGTGACCCTCATTATATACATTTTCACATGGGTGGGAGACCGCCGTATTTTTACGGAGCTTCCGTAAAACCCAAATTTTTTTTTTTTTTTTTTTTTTTTTCTTTTTTCCCCCTTACAACGCGATTTTTGGCTTTGCGACATACACGAATAACAATTTTCCGGCATTTTACGGCACACTTCCGTTCTCATCCTAGCTGCGAGTCGACATGCGATTGAACGTGAAAATGGCGTTTCTTGAGGTTAGTGAGACTACTAGAGCTCGTGAAATCGATGCAGAGCTGAAAAAGAACAAGTGGAGAAATGAATGGCTAGATGAAACAGACAAAAGGATCGCCCGTTCCGTATGTGGCTTCGAAAATGCGTGGAACCTGGCGCTGCATGGTGCAATCTGTGTGGAAAGAAAATCGTCTACAAGTCAAGCGGGAAGAAGTCTATTGCAAGCCATGGTAGCGAGACTGTCCATGTGGAGAGGCTAAAAGCCTTGAAACAAGTGTTGCCATACCTGTACTCTCCATAAGAATGTGAATAGGGTACTTTATGATTAATCTTTTTTTTTTTGTATTTTAGTTGTTTTATCTTTCTTTTTTTTCTTTTTTTTCAACTATACGAGAAGTATGCATTCTTATGTGTTCACACACACCACTGCAAAGAACTCAGATAACTGTAAACATTCCCAGGAAATGCCACAAACACACCTTGAAATTGTGGATTTTCGTCAGCGGCTGGGGGGCGAAGCCCGCCAGACCCCCCACCGGGGCTTTGCCCTGGACCCCACCAGGGCCTGGGCGGCCCCTGGACCCCTGCCCCATATCTTTTTTTTCAGTAAAACCAAAAATTTTCACTCCCACCCATGTTTTCATCATCGCCACTATTATCACTGATATTGCCATTGTTTGCTATTATCATCATGGTCGTCATTATTAGTTCAACTTCCATGATCCCCTCCTTAACGGGCTTGTTTTCACCCAACAGCTATTTTGTGCCAAATATGAGAAAAGTGGTTTCTCTTTCTTCGTTTTCATTGTCCTGAATGTTTGCTTTTGCCTGAAGAAGACCCAAGAGGTTGAAAATGCATCTTGTTTTATCCTGTAATCTGTTTGTATCTGTGGCAGTAACTAACACCATTTCTTTTTTAATTTTGCTTCATTTACTGCCCTCTGTCACCTTGTTTTGAAACATTCTTCATCTAGTTACATGCCACAGCAGGCAAGTCGTGCAGCAGAAAAACTTGGTTGTTGCCCATGCAGTTGTGCAAAAGTTTTCAGGCCAGACACATATTAAGTGATAGAAAATTTCCAACACTTATTTAAAGCTGCCATTGTGAATCCTCTTCCCAGTTGAATTGTAGAGCATCAAGATCACTCTGAAAAATAAAATTCCAGTTGATATGTATGATGGTGTATGTGTGTATTGACAAGTGTTCTTCCATCATCAGCAAAAAGTTTTGGGTTTAGTAGTTGTTTCACATCTGTTGGTCAGCGATAGTCGCCATACTGATTACTCTGACAACCTTTTCTAGTCATTGGTTTTTGTTGAAATTAAATGAGATAGAGAGATGAGGATGCTTTGCATGCCTGATTGAAATTTAATGAGATAGAGAATTTGAGAAATGAGGATGCTTTGCATGCCTGATTGAAATTTAACAAGATAGAGAAATGAGGATGCTTTGCACGACTGATTGAAATTTAATGTGAGTAGAAGAATGAGGATGGCTTTGCACGCCTGATTGAAATTTAACAAGATAGAGAAATGAGGATGCTTTGCACGCCTGATTGAAATTTAATGAGAGAGAAATGAGGATGCTTTGCATGCCTGATTGAAATTTAATGAGATAGAGAAATGAGGATGCTTTGCATGCCTGTTGAAATTTAATGAGATAGAGAAATGAGGATGCTTTGCATGCCTTATTAACTTATTACTAAGTTAAAAGTTTCTAGGACATAAGCTCATAACATCTAAAAGTCCTTGAAATTTGGATTGAGTGATTACAGATACCTTAAATTACTTATTAAAAAGAAAAAAAAAGAAAGATTTTGACTGAGCAATTAAACTAGAAGACGTTTCATTCATATTAGAAATAGCAAAATTGCAGACTGACTATTAACGCCTTCTGAAAGAAAATACCAAAGTTGAAGACTAGGTTTGTCAGATCAGAAATATGTAAGATAAATTACAGCTGGCTCTGTGAGAACAGCAGAAAATGTCAAGTTGCTTTTTAGGGTTGTATCACAACATAAATACCAAAGTTGAAGACTAGGTTTGTCAGATCAGAAATATGTAAGATAAATTACAGCTGGCTCTGTGAGAAACAGCAGAAAATGTCAAGTTGCTTTTTAGGGTTGTATCACAACATATTTATCTATTCATTGTGGACCAGCCTGATATGGCCTTTCGGTCGGCTGGGCTATAAGCAACATTATCTTATCTTCATTGAGGACTGTTGGAGTTCAGGCTCAAAACAGTTGGCTGCACTTATCTTTCATACAGCTGTTGCACTGGCATGTTTTTGACGCATATGAAAATTAAAGAAAGCATTGTTTGTCAACATCAAAATTTGCTTGCCCACACAGTGGAAGCTATTATATGCACTTGGCACAGTGGCTGTAAGTGTTAGACAATGATTAAACCTTTAGCAAGCCACATTGTGAGCGGTAACTTCTGCTGTGGCCATATTCCTTTTGGGTGACTGAAAAAATTTGCACACCTACCTTCTTCAAAATTGCTGTAATTTTTTTTCTATTGTTTGTGCAGTTATGGAATTCTGAAGTGAATGTAGAGGAATGAATAAAGAATAACCAATACCAACTAATAGTAATATGTGCTTTGTGTATGCTTTGATTATGAAACAACAAAAAAATGACATGCCTAATGGGTGTTTTTGAGTCATGGAGCGCTGGAGAGCACAGGGTCTTGCTGTCGTCTCTCAGTCCGCTCACCTGCTCAGCCATTCTACTCTGCCAAACATTCTCAATATCTTTGCAATTAACCCTAAAAACTCTTCATAGAGTCTGAGTCGAAAACACCTTGTGCAAGAATGCAATCGCCAGTGTCCATGTTGAATTTTACTCAAAAACTTGGAAAAAGTTTGAAAATTTACGGTAAACAAACCACATGGAAATGGCGCTCACTCAGGAAGGAAAGTTGAAATCCGGTGCAGTATGGTTTGCTTTATTCTGGTTGGTTCTTTTCAACCAATTGAGTACAACTACAAGCTTACTGATTTCACTGCCCCTCAATGGGCGCACGAGTGCGCCTAGGGCTGTATCGGCAAGATGGTGGCTCGGTGCGCCATAGGCGTTCTAAAGGTTGATGTTTAAGTCTTGGTTTGTAAATAGAAATGTAATTGATATTGTTACTTTAAATCAGAGAAATTAATGTTTGAAAGTTGGTAACTTGTTACTGCCAGCAAATGTATTTATGAACTAATAAAAAATATATAAGGTATGTTTTTGCCTTGGTGGTTTTTGGCACAAATCTGGTTGTCTTTTGCAGGCATCTTGAAAGAGCTGATTGCCAAATGCACAGTGGGCGCCTCTGTCTTGGAGCTGTGCGAGTTTGGAGACAATCGTCTGATGGAGGAGACCGGCAAGGTCTTCAAGAAGGACAAGGAAATGAAAAAAGGTAGCAGTTGTGTGTCCGTTTCTGGAGGAGATAATGAAAAGAAAAAGGCTGCAGTTTCATGTCAGCTAGGAATAAGTTAATGAAAAATGAGTAGTTTTCAGGTCAGTTGCGTGGACAGAGTTTAGAAGAAGGGAAGACTTTTTGGTGTCAGTTTGGGTCAAAGAGGTGGAGAAAGGGAGCAGGTGGCGTGAACTACAGGGCTTAAAACGTTCCGCGCCTGGGCAGAATTCCGCGATTTCGGTTTGCCAAAAAAAGAAAAAAACAACAACAAAAAAGGAGCAAGGCATCTGTGATTGGCTTGCAAGTGCTCCGTAGCAACGGCGCGCAAGTTATGGCCCCTGATTTTTTCTTGAAGAAGTTTCTGGTCGGACTTCTTGGAAAGAACAAAATGGCGGAGCGCGCAGACATTGTTCAAGCGGTCAGACTTTGACGACTCTTCGATTAAAAACAAGTGGAAATGGGAGTGGACGCTTCAGAAGTTGACGAAGAAGTCATTGGAGACTTTCTTCTGCAAAGTCACTGCACCAGGTTTTAGCTTGGTGCAAAACTGTGCCAAGGGAAGTGTGTTTTTTTAAAAAAAGAAGCATTTTTAGCTTAAATACTCTAAATAATCAGAAAGGCGATAAGATAATAAGATAAGATAATGCTTATAGCCAGCCGACGCAATGGCACATCAGGGTCTGACACATGTTAAATCCAGAAAGAGCGAAGTGGCATAGATTTATACTTGGTTTTTTGACAAAATTTTTCTGGGGGAGCATGCCCCGGACCCCTCTAGTTTCAGTGGTTTTTTCCTCCTGGTTTAAGCCCTGGAACTAGGACAGGAGTAGGAAAGAAAAAGGAAGTTTTTTTTTTTTAAAGTTCTGTTTATGCTGCAGGAGATGAGAAAGAGATTGTGTGTTTGTGTTAGCTGGGACAGGAAGACAGGGAAAAAAGGGGAGTAGGTTAATGTTGGCGAAGATGAAGATATGAAACCATTGTCTAACCACTGAATGTAAAATCATGATCTGTGTTTGGTTTATTTTGTGTTGTGCAGGAATTGCTTGTCAACAACTGTGTCTGTTACTTTGAATTTGTTGTGTGTATGTGCAGGGTTACCTTTCCTGTTTCTGTCAACAACTGTAAATTTTGTGTTGTGCAGGATTGCTTGTCAACAACTGTGTCTGTTACTTTGAATTTGTTGTGTGTATGTGCAGGGTTACCTTTCCTGTTTCTGTCAACAACTGTAAATTTTGTGTTGTGCAGGAATTGCTTGTCAACAACTGTGTCTGTTACTTTGAATTTGTTGTGTGATATGTGCAGGTTACCTTTCCTGTTTCTGTCAACAACTGTAAATTTTGTGTTGTGCAGGAATTGCTTGTAACAACTGATGTCTGTACTTTGAATTGTTGTGTGTATGTTGCAGGGGTTACCTTTCCTGTTTCTGTCAACAACTGTACTTGTTACTCTATTGTCTGTCTGTCTCTTTCTGTATAAGGGTGTGTATGTTGATTGTCTCCGGTACCTAGTCGTATCAACAACTATATCAGTTTGTGTGTTTCAGTTTGTGCTGGGTTATCTTTCCTTCCATTGCCTCTTGTCTACACTGTATCCTTTCAAGAACTCTGTGTGTGTGAGGTGTGTGTGTGGTGCGTGCACACACGTGTGCATGCATGTTTGTATGCATGTGTTTGCGAATGTGCTTGTGTCCAGTGAATGGTCTTTCTCACTCACGTCTCTCTCACCATCTGTATTAAACTTTCTTGAATGTGTGTGCAGGAATTGTCTGTCTTACATGTAACTGGTACTTTGTTGTAACATGTATGCTGGGAATGCCTTTCCTACCTGTGTCTGTCGACAGCTGTATCGCATTTTGTGGAATGTGTGTGCATGAATTGTCTGTCTTACATGTAACTGGTACTTTGTTGTACATGTGTGCTGGGAATGCCTTTCCTACCTGTGTCTGTCGACAGCTGTATCACATTTTGTGGAATGTGTGTGCATGAATCGTCTCTCCTACATGTGTCTGCCCTCCGGGGGTTGCGACCTTGTCGTGGTCGAGGGCTTGCGCGGTCCAGTGATCCCTTAGGCTTTGCTGGCGGGGGCATCAATACTTGGAGATAGGCTGGTTTTTTTTCAAACTGCTTCTAGGTCCGAGAAGCCAAGATGCTGTCTGGTCTAAGCGTAAACGTGGTAAGGAGTTGATGCCCCTGGTAGGGCTTCCCATGTCAGATAGGCTAAGGGTGAGGATCCTGACTAAGAGTAACCCGCCTTTTTTCTTTTTCCTTTCCTGTGTTTCTTTTTTCCCTTTCTTGTTTCACCCTTTTCTTGTCTCCTTCCCCGTTCTCAGTCTTCTTTTCCACACTGCATTTGTTTTTCTGTGTCTCCTAAGCATGCCGCCGCGTTTGCTTCAGCGTTGCGACCTGTGTCGGAGGAATGAGATCCGGGATTGAAGGCCAGTGCCTGGAGGAGGCCGGGCTCTCAAAACATCACTTGCCGGACCTCTCCTAACAGGCAGACACTTTGGCCCTGTCAGGACGCTAGCCGACGTAAAAAAAACAAAACCTCCCACTACTAACCCTCAACACATAAACACGCCACCAAGAATGCAAAAAAACAATTTATTTTCCCACCCCAATCAATGACGGGGAATTTTCTATATATTCGTCTCAACCCCAGCATGAAACAAACGTTCCTACGGCCAAGGCCGCCACAAACCAGAAATTAACCACCATTTCCAGTCACGGTTGACAGTGTTTCCAATCCAGCATATAACATAGCAATACAAATCATATTTTTTTTCCAAAACCAATTCCCAAAGGAAAAAAACAACAACACTATACTAACTTCAATTAACATGTCAATATAGCAAATAATTCACTGCGCACAATTCACGCCCTTCAGTCATACCCTTTAATCAACATCCATCCCTTCATGATGCACACCAAAACCCAATGTCCTCAAGTTTACAATGTTCCACACACAAAAAAAAACAAAAAACAAAAACCACGCCACGACGACAACGTGACTAGTCTCCCACGGCTGTTCAGGCAAGTTACTTAGTTTTGAGTCGCAGGGATTTAACAGCTGCAGAGACCAAGCTGTGAAAGCAGGAGGAAAGGTGTTTACTGCAGGCCGCTCCCCACCAGCCGCTAATCCGCACGTATTCGCCAACTGTGAATGTCATACTGTGCATAGCTGGTCTGCAGCAAGCCGTCCGGCCAGTATGAGCGCCAATACAAAGGGGCTGAGGTTTTTAATTAGTTAATGTCATGAAAAAGTAATTATCTGCATATGAGATGACTGAAGTGCGAATTCCAACATCTTTAAACCAAACACGACTGGGTTATTTCATTGTAGAAACAAGATGCGCATGAAGCTGTACGCAAGGGTCAAGGCATAATAGAACAATGACCAACAAACACAATATTGCAAAAATGCGTCACACTTTTGAAGTTAATTTTCCCAGTTAATGTACACAAGTTTGAACATGCCTCTGCTCAACTACAGTCACAAAATATTGGATAACCCATGTTTGAAAGCCTGTTTGTTTGCCCTTTCCTAAGTGTCTCAATAAGGTACGAAATTGTAAAGCATGTACGACGACGACAGCGATGTCTGACAACGAACCGCAGCCTAAAACGAGAACCAAACAGTAAACACCGCTTTTCACAAACAGTGGATCACAGCAACGGCGATAACAGCATGGTGGAGTTACACACTAACGGCAACACAACACACGCCCGTACAGTGACACACTGGCTTTTACTCAGTGGAGTCACGCACCGGCGTAACGCAGCGGTGACACACTAACGGCGATCGACACAGCGACCAGTGACAGTGACCCATCTTCCACATCTGAAATCACAGCACCGGCGATAACAGCAGTGGATGACACACTAACGGCCACACACCACCGCTCCAGCCCACGGCAACAGTGGCACCAGCTACGCACCAGCAGCCAAAGGACACAGCAACGCCAAGGCGTAAAACCCTCGATGGGAGAAAATAAAGGAATTTTCTCCGGACGGTAGGCTGGGACAACCGTCCGGCACAGCCAGGGTGGGAGTGGCAGGAAGGCACTTGCAGCCTTCGGACACCGACAGTCAGACAGGAATGCCCCATTTATGCTCCACAGACCCCATAAGCTGTCCCTGAATCCGCCTGGTGTACCGGGCCACAGGATGTGGGCATATGCGCCCTCACGCACTTGACATAGCGTACCCTCAAACGTAAAATGCATAGCGGTGAACCCCCTTAGCGACCCCTTCCCAGGTTCCTTTACCAAACCCATTCCTATTGCTCTGACAATCGATACCTCTAAAACCATCCCACGTTGTTATCACAAAATTATATTCTCAACAGCTCGGTTACACAGAGCACTCCATAATACACCCTCCCACACCACATTCTCAGTCATATTGAACAACCACAAATATCATGCTCGATTCCAAGAAAACCATGGGACAGGACGGTATTCCCCTTGGCAACACCCAAGGCCGTAGCCCACTCCCACAAATCACATGTGGAACAAACTAAATCTATATTATGAATTAGGTACCCAACCCTACAAACCGCACGGCTGACACCAATACTTCTTCACACAACACCCAATACTTATCCGTTCAATTAACTCCAGGAGACACGACAATCAAACCTCTACAGCACCCATATGGCAACCACCTTATCCACTTCCCGAAAGCATTCCGTTCAAACCCCCTGTTTACAAATAAGTAAAAACTCAATCCAAACATCATGATCGAACCCGGGACTATTTACATTTCCCATCAAACTTCACAACCAAATTTCTTCTTTCCTTTCCCTTTCCTGTTTGCACCCCAACACAACCCACATGGTCACAACACCATCACCTTCTCAGCTTGACTCTTTTAGGTCACTATTTTCCCATTTTTCCCACATCCTAAACTTTTACCCCCGTTTCCGCCTATCCGCCCGACCCCTCAGGCTCCTGATCCGCCCTATCCGCCCGTTCGTCAGTAGGTGATTGTCTCGGTGTGCCTTCCTATTTGGGTGACTACAGTAATAAGACAACCCGGGCGTTATCCGGGGGCCCTTTTACACCTTTCTCGCGCCAATTTTAAGACGGTTCGGGCGTTTTGATTTTTTATCGATTTTTTGGTCATCCCCGACTTTCCACTACAGCAAAAAGCGCACTCGCGTATAGTACATAGCTTGACTGGGGCCAATTTCAATAGAATGTGTTGCCGACCGATAATAACGACGGAAGAAACGGACGACTCGACCTGCAGACAGCGAAGGACTATGAAGTTGCCCGAAGGGTGATGCGAAAAAACCGGGAGACTCGGAAACTCGGACATAGGGACGCAGGTGACGCAGGTGCTACTGAGTCGGGTGGATGTGCACAGTCATCGCGTGGTCAAACGACGACTTCGGACTAAGTTCGGGTTTGATGCATACAGGGGCCCCCCACGTCCCACAGTGAATCTTCGAACACCTTTGATTATTTTTTTTTTTTTTTTTTTCCTTTGGACGCATTCCATTCCATGGCCCGGGAAACCAACCGTTTGCAAAAACAAACATCTTGGGTGCTGGCTCCGGGATAAATTTGAGCCAAACCATGTGGATGAATCAAGCTTTTGTTTTGGTCTTCTCATTTTAAAGAACAAGGCCCCCCCCCCCCCCGTTCCCATCCCCGGGTTTTTATTTAAAGATTCTTCTCCTTTCTTCAAACCTTGGGGTGTCAAAATGTCATGTCGAAAGAACAGGTTTTTTAAAGCTAACCTATTTTTTACCTCGCTGATACCACTCAGTTTTTTTCCCGAGGTCAGGCGGTATGGGCCCCCTTTTCAAAATCAGACCCTCTTTTCCCTGACACAAGAATGTTTTTTTATGCATTTTTTTTTACCTGGGCAAAACATACAGAGATAGGGAAGATCAAGTTCAAGGGGCGTTGTGGTTTTCTGCGTACTTTCCGCAAAAAACCCAAAGAATTGGGGCCCAAGGTGTGGGCTTTGGTGATGCCGCCTTTTTTTAGCTGAATTATTTAGTAAATTTCTGGGAAAACCCGAGTGCCGCTGGGACGGTGAGCCCTGGGGATGTTTTCAAACACTTTTCAGAACCCCATTTTTCAAGTGGCACACCCACTTTTTTAAATTTTTTTCACTTTGTCCCCTCATTCAGTACTGTTTCCCCAGAAAACCTTTCAGTGGGACTGTGCGAAATAAAAAGGGAAAGGGGCGCCACAGGAATGAAGCCGCAAAATGTGTCAAAAAGTTGGGGGCACAAAGCCTGGTTTCGTGAGATTGGGTAGGTGATTTGAAGGGGAACTTAGGGGTGTTGCTTTTTTTTTGACCGTCAAGGGCACCCCCCTTACTTTTGTCCATAGGAACCCTGGAGAGCTTGCAGAAAGGTGCAGGGGGTTGTTGAAAAAAGCCCGACTAGGCCCCTGGGTTGCGATTACACCAAGAACACAACGGTGTTGACAAACTGACAATTTCGACATATTATTTTTCCCAAACAGAAATTCATGAAGTGGGGAAATATGTGTTCTTCCCTGCCGGACACTCTGCATAAATGCCTTTGTAAACTCAAAAACTCCCCGCGAAGCCCACGAAACTGCATGTATTTTCCACGGATTGCAGGGCATGGTGAATGGTTTTAAGGGTCGAAAAAAATCGCCGTCCCCCTCGTTTTATGACAATCCCCACAAGCAAAAACACACTCCCTTTCCCAAAAACCAGTCTGCCAAGGCAAGAAGGACTGTTCTGTTGCAAGAAGGAAGGGAGGAAAACCCCAGCAGCAATGCCACCCGTCAACACAGAGTGTGTGAGTGTAAGTGGGTTTGTGCAAGGATCGGGCTGCTTTTTTTCTTTTCACCCAGTGAGTGGTTTTCCTACCCCTCAATCCTACAGTACACCTGATACTTGACTAAATCAAAGGGCTGGCCCCTTTGGGGCATTTTTTTTTGTACAGACTGTTTTTGGGTTGCTAAAATGAAAGTGCCACATACAAAAGTACGGAATTTTTGCTGTAAAAAAAGGCACAACGGAAAAAAAAAATTTCATGCGGTGATCGGGGACAAAAATGATCAAAAGCAAAAACAAATTTTCCCGGGGCGTGTTGTTTGTGTGTATCACATTTTTTATAAAATTTATTTCACGGAACCCAAAGTGAGTACAACAAAAATATTTGGTTTTTTGTGTTTGTGATGCCCGCCCCCTTTTTCCTACTAACCTGTATTAGTTTAAAAAAATTATCAGCCATAGGAAATTTTTTTTCTCACAAACCAAACAACTCATGCAGCAACAAGCATGCATCCAATAATTTTCAGTAAATATGGTATGATTTTGACTTCTTAAATTTTTTTTTTTTATTTTTTTCCTCAGTAATGTAGTGCTTAAAAGCGCACAAAAAATTTCGCGTATATTCCTACTACCCGTGTAACACTAACCCTCCAACACCCACGTTCTTTTCAGATGGTGAACCTGACCACTTTCCCCCAAAAAGGGATGTTAAATTGATGGGTGTTTTAGCCGTCTGACCTATTTCACTGACGTAGGTGTTTTTCCAGGTAAAATCAGGTGTGTGGTGTTGAGCCATGAAAAATTTTACATCCCCCTAAAATAACAAATGCAAACCAAAGTCAGCTTTCCAAATTTTTGCTGAAAATTTGAATCTTTTAAACCATTATTAATTTTTTTTCAATTTTTTTAAAATCAGACCCCCCAATTTGGGCAGAAATTCCAATATAAACTTGTAGTCTGGGGGAATTCTGTCATACAAACCGGACAATGAAGGTTAAGAAAACTGGAAATTAATTCAAAATATAGCTCGATTATTTACACGTTTGTACAAGTTACAGAAATGTGCAAAGACAAAAGCCACCTTAACACTACACAAATCACCTTAACTAATCCACATACCTGCCCCAAACAGAAAAGACAACAAATGGGCGGCCACCCAGCACCTGAACCTCAGGGGGGCAGCCCCAGAAAAAACAGATACTTGCACGGGCCAAGGGAACACCTCACAGGGGCCCGGGTCACCAGTCGACCGAAGTCGGGCCCACAGCCCAAAAGCTGGCACAAGACAAAAGCCCAAGCCTCACCAAAGGGCTTGCCGAAGTGTACCCCCCGGCCCCCCAAACTTTAAAACCCGATGACTCGCCTCACCCTTGTGATTTTTGAACTCTACAACACTGCCGGCAACGGGACTCCACACGACACAAAACAAAGACGGAAGGCAAACCCCCCCTCTCCCCGCACTTTTCCTTTCCCGCCTGTGCCTGGAGCAAACGCACACCCCTATATGAAAGTTAAAAAACAGGGGTTTCCCAAAACCCCCCCCATCCTTCCTGAACCCAACAACTACCAATTTTGGCCCCCGGGACCACACCCCCAACGTGGAAGAGCCACGAATCGAACAGAGCCTTTGGCGCGTTGTCGATTTTCCCCGGATACAGCGTGACAGCCCGGGTGTACTAATCGGCTCCCCTTTTTGGGGCTGGTCAAGACGGCAGTTTCCCCTGCTGGCCATGTGAACCCCTGCAGTGCTCAGCTCTCTGTTCCCGGGAGTTGAGCATGATCAGGGGATAGGGTTGGTGGTTTTCTGTTTGTCGTATATCTCTCCCGAAGCCTGGAAGGGTCAAGACATTGGTTTCTTGGCCCTGGCCCCTTAGTTGGACTCCAAGGTGGGTGGGTAAGGGAGAGATGAAACATCATAAAATTATTATGGCTTTTTCAAAAAACATCCCCCCCCAAAAGAAAAGGAAGGCAGCTTCCCCTATTTCAGGGGATTTCGATACTGACAGTGATTCCGATACAGAGGTTAGACAGAGACCGGTTTCTGGGCTTCCTGGCTCGTGATGGAAGGGACGGAGCAGGAAAGACCCCTTTCAGCTCTGAGCCCTTTTGCTATCCAGAAGGGCTTTCAGGGTTTAGCGGGTGACCCTCAATCCATCAAAAGATTGCGGAATGGCTCATTCCTGATTCAATGTAGATCAAAAAAACAATCTGAACAGCTGCTGGGGGCAACAAAACTCGTGGACAGGGAGATCAGGGTAACTCCCCACAAACAGTTGAATTCATCAAAAGGAGTGATTCGCTGCCGGGATTTATCAGGTGTCTCAGAGGCAGAGATCAAAACGGAGCTGGCGTCCCAGGGTGTGACGGAGGTGCGCAGGGTGACGGTAAAGAAGGGGTGCAGAAAAGAGGCCACCAACACCCTCTTTCTGACATTCTGCAACCCTGTGCTGCCTCCAGTCATCAAAGTCGGCTACCTGAATGTCCGGTTCAGTTATATGTCCGTCCCCGTTGAGGTGCTTCAGATGCCAGAGGTTTGGCCATGTCAGGGACCGCTGTTTCGGCAGGAGGTGTGCGGTGTTTGCTGCAAGGCAACCCATGATGGGCCGTGTAAAGATCCGGCACATTGTGCTAACTGCGGTGGCGACCATCCCTCCTCTTCAAGAAACTGTCCTCTTTGGATTCAGGAATCCACGATACAAAGAGTCAAAACAAAAAAGAAGATCTCTTTTTTTTGAAGCCCGGAAAACAGGTTTTGGCAGTCAGAACGCCGACAGCTTCTTCGTATGCTTGGGCCGTAAAGAAAGTTCCCACAGTTCCTACTCGGTCAGTCTGCTGCCAGACTGATGAATTCATGTTTTCGAAAACATTGCAAGGAAGGATTGTCAATTCTGGTGGTAGCAGGTCCACCACCTCCCAACCCAAAGTGAATGCCCCTGGTGGAGGCAAAAAATCCGCCACCCCTCAGACTGCCCAGCAGTCTACAACATCTGCTGCTGTGCAGATTAAAAAGCCAGCACTCACACCTCGAACTCCTCTGTCCAGTGCCCGTGCGGGCAAGGAGTTCAATCCAGTGTGGAGATGGTGGAGATGAGAAGAAACCTCCACCGTCTCCCAAATCCAGATCTTCTTCGCCTGTTGGCAAGTCTGCCAGCAGGTCTGAAGTCCAACACAGTCCAGTGAAATTAAGCAACAAATTTACCCCTTTTAAAGAAGCAGATGTTGATGAGGAGATGACCTGATCTCTCTCCTTTTCGCCCTCTGCACCATGGATAGTACAATATTCCATTGGAATATCCGTGGACTAAATTCCAACTTTGAGGAGCTGCAGCTCTGTGTCAATCTATAAAACCTTCTGTCGTGGCTCTTCAGGAAACTCAAATTCAAAGCCAGAAGACCTTCACTCTTTCTGGCTTTAATATTCTTTCAGAACCTGCACAACCGTCCACTTTTGGGACTGTCGGCGGTGTTGCCCTTCTCATACACAAAACTTTGCTATATAGTCCTGTCGCTCTGTCTACCTCCCTTCAAGCTGTAGCTGCGAGAGTCACTCTCCACAAGACTGTGACAATCTTTTTCCCTTTATCTACCTCCTTCAGTCCCGTTTGTCGTCGGGACCTGTCAGTCTGATAGGAGAACTTCCTCGACCTTTTTTGCTGTTGGTGACTTTAACGGTCACAATCCTCTTTGGGTAGTGTCAGTACTCATCCAGAGGACTGCTAATTGAGATGTCCTTTCGGATTTGGATTTGTGTGTCTGAACCCCGGATCTGCAACTTACCTCCACTCTTCCACAGGTTCACTTTCTGTGATTTAGATTTGACGATTTGTCCCCTCGCTGGTCCGGGACTATGATGGTCTGTCCATGACGATCTGCACGGAAGTGACCATTTCCCTGTCTTTTTACAACCCGTCATAACTGAACACGTCTCTGTCTCTCAACATCTAAATTATAAGAAAGCAAACTGGGATCTATTTGCAGCCACTATTTCTAAGGAATTCCGGGACACTGATTTTCTTCAGAGTCCGGACCCAGCTGAATCTCTGACCAACACCATGATCAATGTGCTAAAGCCTGCTTTCCCCAGTGTCTTCCGATAAATTTCAAATGCCCAAAACACCCTGGTTCGATTCAGACTGCCAACAAATTTCCAAAGTCCGAAAACGGGCTCAGCGTCGGTATACCAACGACCTTTGGGTCCCAACGCTCGAGCCCATCAGAAACTCCGTGCTAAATCGAGACACACTTTTAAAATCAGTAAACTTTCGGTCCTGGAGAAGCTTCTGCTCCAGGCTGACATCGAAAACTTCCAAGAAAAAAGTGTGGAACATCATTAAGAAAATCAAGGGAAGAACACCTGTCCCACTGTGAACCATCTCAAGTTTGCTGACTCAATAACGGAGAAGAAAGCAGTTGCTAATCTGCTTGCTTCAACAATTGAAAAGAATTCCTCTTCTTCTAACAAATCAGCCATTTTTGTCAAAAACAAAGCCCTTAAAGAAAAATACCCTGCAACTTTTTGTCAGACAACATGGAAGACTACAATCTTCCTTTCACGTTAAACGAACTGAAATCTGCCTAACTCTCTTGCAGCGATTCCTCTCCAGGTATAGATGAAATCCATTATCAGCTGTTGAAACATCTTTCCCCAAGAAGGTCTGAACATACTGCTACAGGTATACAACCATGTGTGGACTACAGGTTTCTTTCCACCCTCTTGGCGAAAAGCCCTCATTTTTCCCATCCCCAAACCTGGAAAAGATCTTTCTAATCCATCAAATTACCGTCCCATAGCTTGACCAGCTGTGTCTGTAAATTGATGGAGAAAATGGTCAATGCTAGGCTCATGTGGAAACTGAAACCGATGGCCTTTTGGCGAAAGAACAGTGTGGTTTCCGCTAACATCGGACTACAGTTGACCATTTGATTCGTCTGGAATCTACACTTCGGAACGCCTTCTGAACAAACAGCATGCAGTGGCAATTTTCTTTGATTTGGAGAAGGCCTACGATACCACCTGGAAGTCGGGGATACTCATGATCTCCATTTATCTGGGTTTTCGAGGTCATCTTCCGCTTTTCGTTCAAAATTTTTTGGCAAACGACAGTTTCAGGTCCGGGTTGGGACCACTCTCTCTGATGTCCACGAGCAGGAGTTGGGTGTTCCACAGGGGAGCATACTATCTCCTGCCCTCTTTAGTATTAAGATCAACAACATTGTTCAATCAGTTCAGCAGGGTTCAGACTGCTCATTGTTTGTGGATGATTTCCCTGTCTACGCAACTGGAAGCCTGTACCCGAGTGTCCAGCGCAGGCTCCAGCTTTGCGTGGATAAAATCCATCAGTGGCGGATGAAAATGGTTTCACCTTTTCTGCTACAAAAACACAGTGTATTCACTTCCATAATTTCCGTCAGTTTTTTTCCAGATCCTGAAATTCAAGTCGGGAAATCTCCCATTCCAGCTGCATAGCTGCCAACTGTTACGGAAAACCGGACATATCGTTTTTTTTTAATTTGTCCCTATTTTCGTTGTTTGCTGAAAAAATTCTGGTTTACGAGTTTCAAAAAAAAAAAAAAAAAAGCCTAAAATTAAATAAAAGACCCTTTGGCAACTGGTCCGACTGAACAGAAATCGTAAACTCGGGAAATCAGCATGAAAGGGGCATAACTAGGCCCATTCCGCGCATGCGCATAGCTGCTGTTCAAATAGTCAACATGGCGTCTTCAAGTGGTAGCACGGAGAAAACCACAAAACCTAAACGATTCCACGGTATCTGCCAGCTTATAAAGACAAGTTTCCATGGGTCACTTCTTGCCCTTCAAAGGTGAAAAGTTTGCTTTCTGCACCATGTGTCGATGTCCGGTGAATATTTCACATGGGGGAAGAAATGATCTGGCCGATCACGAGAAGACCACGAAGCACAAAAAAAACAACGAACTGAGGAATCGGCAGCCGTAAAAAAAAACATGAGTGTGGCAAAGGGCCCAAACTCATGGCTCTTGCTATGAGCAAAAAATTCAGCCAGGAGTTTCTAAAGAAGGCCAAGTTCTCGACTGCACAAATAGTGAAAAAAAAAAACCCTAGATCTTTGAACACAGGCTGTCAACTCAGGGTGGGAGTATGGTTGGATCATGACGACTGGGGAGTGGGAGTAGCTTGATGGGGCCTTAGAACTGGGGTGGGGGCGATGGTAATTAAATGGAGCCGGAGGACTGGGATGAAGTTGTTTGAGCAAGATTGTGGGGTACAGTTGATGAAACATAACTGTGTTGTGTTGTTAATGAAACATGACTGTGGGGTGTAGTTGATGAAAGATGACTGTGGGTATAGTTGATGAAATATGACTGTGGGGGAATAGTTTAGACAACATGACTGTGGGTATAGTTGATGGATAATCCTATGGGTGTAGTAGTGAATCATAAGGGCAGAAGGGGAAGTTATGGAACTTGAACTGAAGAATGGGTGTGGCTGAAGAAGCCCGGCCTTATGCACTCGACCGGATAGAGGGCTGTCCGCGAATAGCGCCTATCCGGTGATAGCGCAATTTTTGTATGCACGTCAGACCCATAAGCTATCCACGGCTAAACGCGGACAAAGTTACGGTGCCTCGGGGTTCCGATAGCGAGCTCAAACGCGGATCAATTATGGCTGCATGATGTTTTCCAAGTGGGGACAGCGCGGCAATTGCGACAAACCGCACTTTCGTGACAGAAAGAACCGTTTGACCGTACGATTGACCTAATGAAAACTCACAAAAACCAGTAAAAAAAAAAAACAAAAAAAACAGAGTGTCTGGTATAGCCATACTGCTGCCTTCAGCTGCAAAGTGTCAAACCTGAAATTCTCACTTCCCCTGTTAAAAAACAACAACATTTTTTTATTCCTCGTGAAAATTACACCCTGACCATACATCTCTGTATGGACACTGTAAAACAAATATTACTTTTAACAAGTTGCGGGGCAGTTGAAGGACGATCGATGAAATTAGGCACTGACGAATCAAATAATTCACATACATACACATACAAACCAAATATGAGCGCTCTTGCACCTCGGCTCGCACTCTCCACTCTCTTCTCTCTCTCTCACCACACAACACACACACACCACACACACACATATACAAACAGCACACTCATACAAAGACACGCGCACGCACGCACCTGCGCGCGCGCACACACACACACACACACACACACAAAACCACACACACACCACACCACACACACACTTAATCCCCCCTACAAATACACACTCAAACGGAAACTGCTACCATTCGTAAAAACTTAATCCGCGGCCATACAAATCAAAAACAATTAAACGTTTGTGCTCTCTCGCACACAACACAAAACTGGAACCTGAATCAGAAGTGTGGGAAGCATTTTTTTTTAATTTCCTCGCTGGAGAAACTACACCCTGACCATACATCTCTGTATGGACACTGTAAACACAAATATCGAGTAAAACTGCTGCACGTTCTACCTGCATCTCTCCAGTAATACTCGAATTTCATCAGCACTGAAATTTGCTTTCCAGTGCGCTTTGAATTCTCCATGCAAGTAGATCTAACACAAACAATAAAACTATCGACTGGCGAAAACCGACAAGCACGTACCAGCAAAGTTCCACGAAGGAGGGTATGACTAAACCGAAAGCAGTGCCTGCTGCAACCCCGGTTTTGCCAAGAATCTATAAATAAGCGCCGTTTCCTGCCTCTAAACGCGGAGAGCTATTCAATCGCGAAATAGGGCGTCATACATACCAAAACCGGAAGGGGCTACCGCGTTTAAGCTCCGAATAGCTAACCGCGTTTAAGCCCTAAACGCGAATAAGCTAATCGGGTTTGACGTGCATACAGGCCCAGGACTGTGAGTGCTGTTGATTGGGAGGGCAGAGCATCTTTATGTTCATCCTACATCAATATGGAAGATAAAAAAGCTGTTTGGGTAAGTCTTATTTTGTGTGTTTTGTATATTAATCTATAGAAAAAAATATGGTGGCTACCTACATAAGGCTTTTTTTACACAAAATATTGCATTGTATGCAACATACTAATATGCATGCTTTGATATGGTTTAATAATAGGCTTGCTTTTGATTAGTTTTCCTATCAGGAGATAAAAAAGTATGCCTGTCAGAGTGTCAACCTCGGGTGATGTCAGTGGAGGAAGGACTAGCGCACAGCCCAAACACACTCACAGCTTGCTTACAATCTCATTCATATATCATGCATTCGTCACATCAAACCACTTGTAAAGTCTATAACTTTACTACACATGATCATAGAACGAAACATCAATGCATATGGAATCAAACAAAATAAAACATTCTCTCTTTCCTGAACTTCACAAAATCATTTACCCAAAACATCATTAACTAACCCGGGTATAAATAGATTTCTACTTTACCTGGCCAGGTGATCTTAACTATTCACGAATCACTGTCTTTTTCTTTTCCTTTTTTTTTCTTTTCACTGTCACTTTCACAACACGACACAACTGCTGGCATTGGTCAGGTTAGACTGCTGGCACCGGTCAGGCTGGACCGCTGGCGTTGGTCAGGTTGGACTGCCGATGAAAGTGGCGCTGGCCAAGTATGAGGTCGAACCCCCGGTTCAGATGGAACAGTGACCAGGGTTCAGCCTGGTCAGAAATGACTATGGGGCATTTGGCCCATCCCTCCACATTTCAATGGGCCCCATGTACGGGCGACTTAAAGTGGTATTAAAATGACTTGCTTGGCTATGCGTAACCATTATTAGTAAATTAATAAATCCTTCGAAAAAGAACTCTGTTAGTGTGTGTTGTGTGTTTGTGTGTGTGTGTGTGTGTGTGTGTGTATGTGTGTGTGCCTATAAACAATGCCCTTGCCTGTGCCATCATGCAAGCGCACATCAGTCAGGAAGAATGTGCTGGGCTGCAGAGATAGTGGATCAACAACTCTAATGTTGATAGCAAGTTTGTGGTGAACCACTATACCGGTACTGTCATCCAGAAAAATGGTGATGACAGGGACGTTTTCGCCTTCTCTGAGATGTTATCATCAATTATATCAGACAAAACTTCAGGAAATCGTCAGCTGATGAATCACTAGTGTAGTCGATTTTGTCTCTACAGCACAAGTGCTCAACATTCGGTACTTTCAGGTGCAGTAAAAACTGCATCAGTGAGCGAAATTTTGAAAGTGGAAGTCCTTCCTTGCATAGCCAAAACATACCTGAAAAACAAGATTAAAACACAGAAAATAAAGAGACATCAATTTAATTGTAACAAAGACAAAACGTGTGAATTTTCGAGGAAATACTCTTGTCTTCCTATTTCTCTGAACTTTGTTGTTATTTTGTGTAGTGTGTCCGACGAAGAGTATTTTCTTGAAAATTGACACGTTTTGCGATTGTTACAATTAAATTGGTGTCTCTTTATTTTCTGTGTTTTGATTCATGGATGCGGTTTAATGAACAAGGTACTTGCAGTCTATTTGATTCAGTATTTTGTTTTGCTCTTTTTTCTTCAAAACATACCTTTCAAACCCACTACCACGGCTTCTTTCTTGCTCAGAGCAGTCTTCTGCCTCTCCCGCATGTTCGCTGCTTCAGCTGGTGCATTCATCAGAAGCTGATGATCAATGCCGTCTACATGGCGACTGAGTGTACTTGTACGGAAATTGTCCGTTCCCACAGACAAACTGTTATTTTTCCCGTGTTTACGGCACACACAACAGTACATCTTGCCGCTCTCATACCTAAGCCACGGGTAAAGGGTCAGCCACGTTGACTGGAACATTTTCTTAGAACACATGGGTCTACTTTCACTTGGCCTGTCACACTGCTGCTCCACATCGGGCTGAGATGCGCTGACTGAATCTTTCGGCGATTCCTGACTGGTAGATGGCTGCGGTTGACCGAAACACAAGACTGCCTGCCCTGGCAGAAGTTTTGGCTTCTTTTTTGGAGGCATGACCGATCACATAAAAAAACTTCCGAAACTGGCGGAACAACTTTCACAGACAGATCGCTATCCTAGAAAGCAAACCGAAAGCAACCCAAAAGGCGACAGTAGACTACACATGATTGGCAGAAAGTTGCATGGTTCGCTAGCAGCAGCCAATCAAATCAGCGGACAAATGAAGCATTGTCTGCCGCGGTCCTAGCGCGTCAATCTCCGCGGTAGGCCTAAATGTGAGCACGGTGGCGCACTGGTACCGTAAAGCGATGCGCCCTTTGACACACGGCAAGCAGAGTCGATGCGGCATTTGCTGAAGCGATGCGGTAATGCCGCAGGGCGCACTAGTAAACCGAACCCTGAGTGACTATCAACATCGATCTGTTCTCCTTTCTTTCTTCCTGCATTAACGCATTGCACTCTCTCTCTCTCTCTTAGTCTGCTCTATCAAATGGACATGGTTGCTTTTCTTTTCCTTTTCTTTTCTTTCTTTTTCTCTTCATTAGTTAGCAACTCTCTCTCTCCACATCTCTCTTTAGTCCTCCCTCTGCAGACTCTATCTCGTGCTAATGCTTCAACTTGGTTCTCTTCTCTCCCCCTCTCATCTCTCTGCTTTTCGCTCGAGCAGAGCTACACCCAGAACCTCCCTCTCTCTGTCTCTCTGTTCGTTCTTCTGCTCGTTCTCCCTGTTCGTTCCTCTCATCACGCATTCCTTTATCCCCTAACTCAGTGTCCAAGGGCGAGTACCATTGGTCAGTATTTTTACCACCTCGTACCCGAAGTTATCTCCCTCTAATTCCATGGATATTCAAATCATGACAGTCACGCCTACACGCCTTACTCTCTGTGGTGGTCAACTGGTCATTTAATTGATTAGCTTGATTTCACCCCCACCACCTACTACCTTCTCCCTCTCCCTTTCCGGCGTCGTCGACCTAATGGTGGCATTGGTCGTAAATTGGCTAGATCAGTCTGGTCCAGACCTATCGAGATGTTGGTCAGCCACTCCGACTGTCTACAAGGCCGATGCTGTCTCCGTGGAAGATTAGGATTAGCCTCTCGCTGTGCTCAAATTGGCCGGATGAGTCTGATCCGGGCGTCGAGACTCGTTTGACCAGACATCGAGGCGTCGGTCAGCTACTTAGTCCGTCTGGCTGGACAGACCGTCTCTGTGGAGCCTCTCCACTATGCTTAATTGGCTGGACCCGACACATGGGCTGTCTGCCGTCGCCCAGAATATTTGAGTTAGAGCTTATGTCCAAACAACCTAGCTGGCGACGGACCACGACTTTGGTTGTGTTTATTTTTGACCGTGACACAGAGTGTAAAAAAGGCTTCAGCTTCAGGGGGCTGCGCCCCCTGACCCCCGCTAATCAGGAGAGGGGCCAGCCCCCCTCCCGAACCCACCCCCCGTGAGGTGTTACTCTTTTGACTCTGGGAGGTTGGCAGCTATGCGGCTGTTAAAGAGGCCAAATTTCTGGAGTTATTTTTGACCAGAAACTTAACTTTCTCAGCCATATTAAAAACCTCAAAACTGCTTGCCAGAAAGCACTGAATATTCTGCGGGTCGTAGCGCACACCGACTGGGGCGCTGATAAGAAAACTTTGTTGCACCTCTACAGAGCCCTGGTCTGTTCCAAACTGGACTACGGTTGTGCTGTGTACGGCTCCGCAAGATCGTCTTACCTCAAACTCTTGGACCCTATCCACCATCAAGGGCTTCGTCTCTGTCTTGGAGCATTCCGCACCACCCCTGTGTACAGCCTGTACGCAGAGGCGGGTGAACCTTCACTGTCCAACCGCAGGCTGAAACTGTCTTTGAATTATTATATTCGACTGTTCTCCGAACCGCAGAATCCTGCCTATGACTGTGTCTTTGACCCTCCGTTCCAAAGTAAGTTTGAAAACAACCCGAAATGTATTCCGCCGTTTGGTCTTCGTATGCGGCCTCACGTGCGGAATGCAGGTCTAGACCTAGGAGTTGTGTCCGATTTTTCCAAGTTTCCGGATCAACCTCCGTGACCTTTTTCACACCAGAGATTCGGTTTGATCTTGCAGCTTTTCGCAAAGAGTCTACCAGCTTTCTGCATACAAGGCATTGTATGCTGACCTCTGTTCGAAATTCCCATCCTATCAAAAAGTTTTCACTGACGGTTCCAAGTCTGAAGATGGAGTGGCCTGTGCAGCCTACTGCCCTGGGGCTCCTTCTCAGATACTGTTGGAACATATACATTCAGATGCTTCTGTCTATTCCGCTGAACTTACTGCTCTGGTTCTGGCTTTGAAGATAATCTCACATTCTTCGAAGAGCGACTTTCTGGTTCTGTCGGATTCGCTGTCAGCTTTGGAGGCCATAGCTGGCCGCAACCTTCAGCATCCAGAACTTTTACATTTCTTCGAACTTTTAGCACGTTGAAGGCGGACGGTTACAACATTACTCTTGCTTGGGTTCCTGGTCATGTTGGCATCGGCGGGAACAAAATGGTTGATCGTTTAGCCAAGAACGCCACAAGAGAGAAACTGTCCAACATTTATATCCCCTGCTCAGATGTGAAACCCAAAATTAACGATTATGTGAGAGACCTCTGGCAGGAGGATTGGAACACACAGACGAGTAACAAACTCTTTCAGATCCGTCCAAACCTTAAGGACTTCCTCCCATCTACGTCGGGTGGTCGTAAAGAGGAAACGGTTCTGTGCCGGCTGCACACCGGCCATTCGTATTTTACCCCATTCCTACCTTTTAACCCTCTGCCCCTTGTAACGCCCACTGTGGCCCGAAACGCGATGCCTTTCGTATCCTTGTAACGCCCGCTGTGGCCCGAAATACACTGATGCCGTTTGGCTGCCCCTAGCAGACGAATTTTTCCCACAATGCTTTGCGGCGTTATACAGTGACGTAGTTCCGGTTTCCAACTTCCTTCCAGTCCAAACAGCGCATTTTTTCATGGAGGACTTCGGTCGCAGTGATTTTTTGAAGTTGAGAGCAAGTTTGTGATCGAGATTTTCGCTTCGCAAGATGGACGACGAAACTGTGGAGATGTTGGCGAACATTTTTGGTGGCAGTGACAGTGATGAGGAGCTATTTACTGGCTTTAAATTAGAAGAATAGTGAAAGGAGAGGAGTCCGATGTCGATTTTGGTGGCTGATGGAGGCGATCTCAGCGAAAATCTTAACATCAACTATGCCGATTACGATGGCCGCGGATGGCGTTTCATGCAGTTCGGTCAGTAGTGTTGAACTTAGCATAATTTTTTACACCATTTTATCAACAAAGATATAAGCTTTGATGCATGTGGAATTTTACTTCAAAATGTTAACTTAATTTTGGAGCAAATAAAACATATTTATGACCAAGGTTTGTATTTTTTCTGATTTTTTATTTAACATCAGTACATCCAATTTACGGAGTTACTTACCTTCCCTTAAGATTTTGATACTAGTAAGCACTCAGACGGTCCAAGGGGCAAAGGGTTAAAGAGTGAAGAAGCTCCGTGGTGCATTCCATGTCATGCGCCACTCACAATGAAACATGTTCTTTTAGAGTGTTGGGACTTGCACGATGTGAGACACAAACATTTTACAGCGGAGTCCATGAAGATCCTGTTCAGGGATGTCCCGCCTGACGTGATCCTTGAGTTTTTTTTTCATCTGATGTAAGATTTTACGGAAGAAAGATTTTTAACGAAGTTTCTGGTGCGTTTCTAGACGATGTCATTTAATGAGATGTGTGAAAGTGTGTTTTTTTTTTTTTGTTTTTTTTTTCCAAACGACTGGTGAGTTGATTTTAACGTGGTGACAGCCCTGATGTGGCCCTTTGTGGTCGGCTCACTTTGTTGTATGTATGTCGTGTGTTCAAGGTTTACCTATCCTACCTGTGTCTCTGTCAACAACTGTGTTATTGCCGTTCCTACCAGTGTTTCTGTCAACAACTGTATTATTGCCTTTCTCTCCTGTATCTCTGTCAACAACTGTATTATTGCCTTTCCTTTCTGTATCTCTGTCAACAACTGTATTATTGCCTTTCCTACCTGTCTCTGTCAACAACTGTATTATATCCTTTCCCCTGTGTGTGTCAACAACTGTATTGCCTTTCGTGCCTGTGTCTGTCAACAACTGTGTCAAACCTTGCTGAACGTGAGTGCAGGAATCGTCTCTCCTACATGTGTGTGTAACTGTCTCTTTGTTTTACATGTGTGCAGGGATTGCCTTTCCTACCTGTGTCTCTGTCAACAACTGTATTTGTCACTTTTCTCCTCTCAAAAGTGACCCGACATTACACTCCAAGACGGGGACATGGTCAAAATGTAAGTGGTTGCTTAAAAACTTAATGTGTGATAGATGATACAGTGATGGTGTTGGTTTGTAAAAGCTCAAGTGTGTTGATCATTTAAGAGGAATGATGGTTGTGATGGAAGTAGGTTCTTTAGTACTTAACCAAGTTGTAAAATTTAACCGTCTTTAGTATGCACTTACCTGAGCTTAGTTACGCGAAAACCCATCGGCAAGGTAAGTAACTCCGTAATTTGAACATGGTTACCAATTTAAAATTAATTTAAAAGAGAGGAAGGAAATAGTGAAATGAAAATAATTTTAAAAATTCCTACGAATATATTATATGTTGCAATATCATAAGTTTGAAGAATATCATATGAGCCATTACTCGCGGAAAAAAAAAATCATCTTCAGAACGTTCTTCCGAATCATACCTGGAACATCATCCCAGTCGAAATCTAGGTCACTCTAAGCTTCATTACCCAGCACTTTCACTAAGTCTTATGCCGTAAATCCTACAATATCACAGTATCTTCATCACTAAATCTCGTTATAGAACGGCAGAAATCAAGGTTAGCGATGGCGAAAAACAGCATTTCGACCACAAAACTTAAAAAATTCGTAACTCAGAACTACGGCACGTTATCGACTTGCGGTTTTTTGTAAACGGAAGTAAAATGGCCACAGGAAGAAGGAAGTCACGTTCTCGCGAGACTTACTTTTCTACGAGAAATATGGCGGCGCCCATTGTTGCCACGTTTTTGCCGGGCGCTGGCAGTTGCTCACGTTTGGCCGTGGTGATTTCCGGTTGGGCGTAGCGGGTTCTCGCCTGTCAAGAGGGTTAATGATGAAAGCAAGCTGGGGTTTTTTTTCCTTTTTTTTTGGGAGGGGAAGAG
>CM031627.1:7956760-8003321 GCA_018398815.1 Conus ventricosus
GGGCGTCTTTGCTCAGCAACTGTTACCTTACTTAAAACATGATGGCAGTCGAAACAAATGTTTCTTGCTGAAATTGATGCCTTTCAGATGGTGGTGATAGCTGAAATAGATTTGGGATGGAGTTGGGTGGGAACTGTTGAAACTTGTGTGTGAAATTGAAAGCTGCTTTTGCTTCTGTGAGGTAGTTGGTTGTGATGTTCTTTCTGATCTGGTTCGCTGCTAGTATCGAACCACCAGGTTGAAATTGACATGGTTACCTGGTACAGCAGTTGATACATTTAGACTTAGTTCCTGGTTCAGTAGTTAGCACTTGGTTTTCCACATGACCGTGGTATGTAGTTAGTACAATGTTGACACAGAGACCGGTTTTCAGCATCATGTTGACAAATGAGCTGGTTCAGTTGTTTACCATGTTGACATAGGTTTTGGTTCATTAGTATAATGTTGATGTCGTTGACATATGAGCTGGTTCAGTTGTTTACCATGTTGACATAGGTTTTGGTTTATTAGTATAATGTTAAAGTCGTTGACATATGAGCTGGTTCAGTTGTTTACCATGTTGACATAGGTTTTGGTTTATTAGTATAATGTTGATGTTGTTGACATATGAGCTGGTTCAGTTGTTTACCATGTTGACATAGGTTTTGGTTCATTAGTATAATGTTGATGTCGTTGACATATGAGCTGGTTCAGTTGTTTACCATGTTGACATAGGTTTTGGTTCATTAGTATAATGTTGATGTCGTTGACATATGAGCTGGTTCAGTTGTTTACCATGTTGACATAGGACTTGGTTCATTAGTATAATGTTGATGTCGTTGACATATGAGCTGGTTCAGTTGTTTACCATGTTGACATAGGACTTGGTTCATTAGTACAGTGTTGAGGTAACCTGTTCAGTAGTTGGTACCATCTTGTGATCTGGTACAGTAGTTTGTGCCATGTTGACATGTTGGTTTATTAGTACAATGTTGATGTAACCTGTTCAGTAGTTGGTACCATCTTGTGATCTGGTACAGTAGTTTGTGCCATGTTGACATGTTGGTTTATTAGTACAGTGTTGATGTAACCTGTTCAGTAGTTGGTACCATCTTGTGATCTGGTACAGTAGTTTGTGCCATGTTGAAATGCCAACTGGTTCAGTTGTTTGTGCTATGTTGATATTGGGTCTAGTTCCGTACTTGGCACCTTGTCAACAAATTGACCTTGTCTTTCAGTGACCTGGGTGCCCATGTTGATGGATTCATCGCTGTTGCTGCACACACGCTGATCATTGGTGCTTCCAAGGTAAGAACTGGCTGCTGATACAGTGTGCATGTTGATGAAGCAAAGCGTAGACAAGTGTGCGAAAAGGGCTCCTCAGGTTCTGCATTTATTTATAAGATGTACAGTTAAATGAACACACACACACGCATTTGATTTTAAAGAGGAGGTGAACCAACAATGGAATATTAGAGGAAGTAAAGTGCAGCTCGGCCCACCTTCCTGAGATGATGGCTGTTCATTTCTGGGAACAGCCAATATCTGTATATGGAAAGTTTCTTGTTCAGGAGAGATGTTCAGTACTGGTATCAGAAGCAGGCCAGTTACGAAAATTTTCGTATGTTTTGATGACACATCTTCTAGAAATGCATCGCTCAGTGCAAATTGCACCCGGTAATTGTTTTTTGGAACGAGAAAGGAAAGTTGAAACAAAGCAACACACACACACACACACACACACACACCACACACACACACACACACAACACACAACACACACATTATTGGAGTATCCCCCCCCCCTCCCCATTTCACCTGAATAATATTCATAATTAAGCCCTCAGAAACATTGGAGATAGCCTTAACCCTTTAACGTTGAGACTGGGAGATGGAGATATTCAGAGTACAGGTAGATTTGGAGCTGGACGGGTCTGTATAGTCATCTAGTCTTTTAGTCTGTGTAGTCGTCTAGTCCATTTTCTGTGTAGGTTTTAAAGATTGGGAACACTGAAACATTGACATCTCTTAACTTCACTTATCACTACTTTCTGAAGTATAGCGTAGAAACATATTTTTTAAAGCGAGTATTTGTGAATTAGGAGCAAGCACATAGTGTTTTCATAAGTATTGTGGCTGCTAGAATTAAAATTTTTGAAAGATTGCCTGCCAGTTCTTAATCTCGAGGGTGGCATACGAATACATTAAAAAAAAATATATATATATATAATATATATATATTGTCATGTGACGTAGCCTCACATCAAGGCATGTGACGCTCCATCGCATGTAGTTAGTGATATGAATCATTTCCCCGTGCCACAATTAAAGGAAGAATATTCATATGGCTTGACTAGTGTAGCGGGCGTCCCCAAAATAATTGTGAGTATGACTCATTCAAGAAACGAATGTGGTCATTGGTGAAAGTGACCACTGAGTGAGAGTTTAACAAGGGCTGGTAAGGTAAGGTGCTGGTCACGTGTTTTGAACACTGAGTATGCACTCACTAGGAGGAGGGAAGAAAGAATTAGTTTTAACCCAGCAGATGGCCTAGAGACTCGAACCTGTCAGGACGGTGGTCCTCTTTGCTGACCAGTCATTACCAGGTGAGTGATAGATAGTGGGGGAAAGCTACAGGGGGATAACTTAAAGAAAAGAGAAAGAAAGAATTCATATGTTGAATTTGAAGCAGTTACTTACACGAACCTTATTCGTTTTCAGCCCTTCACCCTTTACCCTTCGCCCTTCACCCTTCTCTTTTACGTGTTGCCGGGAGGGTTTCGGAAATTTTGGGGGTGGTTTTTTTGGGGTGGGGGGCGTCTCACGAAAATTTTAAAACACAACTTGCCGTTTACGAGGGCCGCGGATGGCGTTCATGCAGTTCGTCAGAGTGGAACTTAGATAATTTTTTACACCATTTTATCAACAAGATATAAGCTTTGATCTTTGGGGAAATTTTACTTCAAATTTTAACTTAATTTGGACAAAAAAAAAACAAATTTATGACCAAGGTTTGTATTTTTTCTGATTTTTTTAACATCAGTACATCCAATTTACGGAGTTACTTCCCTTTCCCCTTAAAAATTTTTACATAAGCACTCAACGGCCCAAAGGGGCAAGGGTTAAAGATGAAGAAGCCCGTGGGGCTTCCATTCTGCCCATAAAAAAAGAAACATTCTTTTAAGTGTTGGACTTGCACGTGTAGACACAAACTTTTTTCGGGGACCCAGAAGATCCGTTCAGGGATTCCCCCGACTGATCCTTGAGTTTTTTTTTACATTAAATTTTACGGAAAAAGATTTTTAACAAGTTCGGTGCGTTTCTAAAAACGAGTATTAAATGAGTGTGTAAAGGTTTTTTTTTTTTTTTTTTTTTCCCAAAACTGGTGAGTTTTTTTAAAACGGGTGACACCCCTAGTGGCCCCTTTTGGGGGGGCGGCTCACTTTGTTGATGATTCGGTTTTCAAGGTTTACCTTTTCGGTCTCTGTCAACCTTGTTTTTCCCCTTTCCTCCCAGTTTTTTCAACAACTGAAATTTTTTCTTTCTCCCTGACTCTCAACAAAGTTTATTGCCTTCCTTCTGATTCGTCAACAACGTATTATTGCCTTTTCCTACCGTCTCTGTCAACAACTGTAATACCTTTCCCCCTGTGTGTGTCAACAACTGTATGCCTTTCTGCCTTGTCTGTCAACAACTGTGTCAACCTTGCTGAACGGATGCAGGAATCGTCTCTCCTACATTTGTGTGTAACGTCTCTTGTTTTACTGGTCAGGATTGCTTACCTACCTGTTCCTGTCAACAACGATATTGTCACTTTTCCTCCTCTCAAAAGTGACCCGGCATTACACCCAAGACGGGACAGGGAAAAATGTAAGTGGTTTTTAAAAAACTTAATTTGTGATAGATGATACGTGATGGTGTTGGTTTTAAAACTCAAGTGTGTTGATTCATTTAAGAGAATAAAGTTTGAGGAAGTGGTTCTTATCTTAACCAAGTTGTAAAATCTTAACCGTCTTATATGCACTTACCTGGCTTATTCGCCAAAAAACCCCCAACGGCAAAGGAAAGTAACCCCGGGTAATTTTGAACAGGTACCAATTAAAATTAATTTAAAAGAGGGAAAGGAATAGTGAAATGAAAATATTTTAAAAATTCCACGAATATTTATAGTTCAATATCTAAGTTGAAGAAATATATGAGCATTACTCGCGGAAAAAAAAAAATCTTCAGAACTTTTCGAATCATCCCTAAACACATCCCATTCAAATCTAGGTCACTCTAAGTTCATACCACCCTTTTTCACAAAAGTTTTAATCCGTAAATCTACAAATACGGGACTTCATCCAAAATCTCGTATATAGACGGCAGAATCAAGGTTAGCATGGCGAAAACAGCATTTCGCCCACAAAACTTAAAATTCGTACTCGAAACTACGGCACGTATCGACTTGCGTTTTTTTTAAACGAAGTAAATGGCCACGGAAAAAGGAATCACGTTCTCGCGAGACTTACTTTTCTCAGAAATTTTGGCCCCCTTTTCCCACTTTTTGCCGGCGCTGGCAGTTGCTCACGTTTTGGCGTGTGATTTCCGGTTGGGCGCAGCGGTCTCGCCTCAGAGGGTTTAATGATGAAAGCCAAGCTGGGGTTTTTTTTTCCTTTTTTTTTGGGGAGGGAAGAGGGGTCTTTGCTCAGCAACTGTACCTTACTAAAAATGTGGCAACCCAAAAAATGTTTCTTGCTGAAATTGAGGGCCTTTCAGATGGGGGTTTAGGGCTGAATGGGTTTTGGGGAGGGGTTGGGGGTTTGAAACGTTAAACTTGTGTGTGAATGAAATGCTTGCTTTTGCTTCTGTGAGGTATTGTGTTGTTCTTTCTGATCTGTTCTGCTGCTAGATCAAACCCCACCGGGTTGAATGACAGGTTACCTGGTACAGCAGTGATACTATTTAACTTATTCCTGGTTCTAATTAAAATTGTTTTCCCACATGACCGGTATGTAGTTAGTACAATGTTGACACAGAGACCTTTTTCAGCATCATGTTGACATATGACTGGTTCTTTTTACCATTGACATAGGTTTGGGTTTCTTAGTAAAATGTTGATGTCGTTGACATATACATTTCAGTTTTTACCATGTTGAAATAGGTTTTGGTTATAGATAATGTTGATGTCTTTGAAAATAGCTTTCAGTTGTTTACCATTTTGACAAAGTTTTGGTTATAAGTAAAGTAGGTGACATATGAGCTGGTTCGTTGTTTACCATGTTAAAAAGGGTTTGGTTCCCATAGTAATGTTGAGCGTTGACAAGATTTGTTCAGTGTTTACCAGTGACATAGGGTTTTGGTTCCTTAGATTAATGGATGTCGTTGCTATGGCTTCGTTTGTTTAACATGTTGCATGGACTTGTTCATTAGATAATGTTGATGTCGTGACATAGGGAGCTGGTTTCATTTTACCATGTTGACATAGACTTGTTCATTAGTCAGTGTTAGGAAACCCTTTCATAGTTTGACCTTTTGTGATCGGGTACGAAATTGTGCCATTTTGAAATGTTGGTTTATGTACAAGTTGATGAACTTTTTCATATTGGTACCATCTTGTGACCCGGACGGGTTTGTGCCATGTTACATGTTGGTTTATAGTACAGTGTGTAGTAACCTGTTCAGTGGGTTGGTACCATCTTGTGATCGGGTACAGTATTTGTCCATGTTGAAAGCCAACTGGTTCAGTTTTTGGCTTTTGTTGATATTGGTTCTAGTTCCTACTTGGCACCTTATTATCAACAAATTGACCTTGTCTTTCATTTTACCGGGTGCCCATGTTGATGGATTCATCGCTGTTCTGCACAAAACTGATCTTTTGGTGCTTCCAAGGTTAAAACTGGCGTGATACATTGCAGTTGATGAAGCAAAGCGTAGAAGATGTGTCAAAAAGGCCCTCAGTTCTGCTTTATTTATAAATGTACAGTTAATGAACACACACCACGCATTTGATTTAAAGGAGGTGAACCAAAAATGAATATTAGGGGAAAGTAAAAGCAGCTAGCGGCCCACCTTCTGAAAAAGGCTGTTCATTTCGGAACACTATCTGTATAGGAAATTTCTTGTTCGGGAGAGATTCAGTACTGGTATCAAAGCAGCCATTTACGAAAATTTTCGTATTTTTATGACACATCTTCTAGAAATGCACGCTCAGTGCAATTGCACCCGTTATTGGTTTTTTGGAACAGAAAGGAAAGTTGAAACAAAGCAAACACACCACACCACCACAACACACACACAACACACAACACACACACACACACATTATTGGAGTATCCCCCCCCTCCCCCAATTTCATGAAAAATTTTCAGTAATTAACCCTAGAACATTGGAGATAGCCTAACCCTTACTTGAGACTGGGAGATGGAGATTTTCAATACAGGTAGATTGGAGCTGGACGGGTTTATAGTCTCTAGCTTTAAGTCTGAGTCGTCTAGTTCCATTTTCTGTGTAGGTTTAAGATTGGGAACAGAAACATTGCATCCTAATTTCACTTATCCTACTTCGAAGTAAGCGAAAACATATTTTTTAAAAGCGAGTTATTGGGAAAATTAGGAGCAAGCACATGTGTTTTCATAAGTATGGGGCTTGCTAAAATTAAAATTTTTTAAAAGATTCCCTGCCAGTTCTAATCTCGAGGGTGCAACGAATACATTAAAAAAAATATATTATATATTATAAATATATTTAAATTGCGACCTCACATCAAGGCATGTGACGCTCCATCGCATGTATTAGGAATGAATCATTCCCCGTGCCAACAATTAAAGGAAAATATTCATATGCCGACTATGTAGCGGCGTCCCCAAATAATTGTGAGTAACTCATTCAAGAAACAATGTGTCATTTGGGTGAAGTAAACCACTGAGTGAGAGTTTAAACAAGGCTGGTAAGGAAAGGGGCCCTGGTTCACATTTTGAACAGAGTATGCACTCACTAGGGAGGGAAGAAAGAATAGTTTAACCCAGCAGATGGCCGAAGACTCGAACCTGTCAGACGGTGTCCTTTTGCTGACCATCTTTAAACCAGGGTAGTGATAGATAGTGGGAAAACTACAGGGATAATTAAAGAAAAGAGAAAGAAAAAATTTTTGTTAAATTGGAAGCCAGTTACTTACACGAACCTTTTTTCGTTTTCAGCCTTCACCTTTAAAAAACCCTTGCCTTACCCTCTTTTCACCCCTGATGTTGATCATTGGGCCCAAACGGTAGTTGTGGACCCCAGAGTCACCCAAAGGAGTTGAACTCTTCGAAAGGGAAAAAGGTGGAAGAGATTTGGAACGTGGTTAAGGCGAAAACAAAATTTCCTGGAAGAAAAGGGGTTGACCGTGGGAACCCGTGGAGGGAATTCGGGGGCAGTTATTGTACAGGGGAACAGGGGATTAGAAACAGGGAGCTTTCTTGAGGCAGCATTTCCCTCATTTGATTACGTGGGATTAATTTTCTGTTCGGAATTTTTGGATAAGGGAATTGAGAGGCCATAGTTAAGACTAAGGAAAGAAATCTCTTCGGTTGTGAGGAATAGATACATTGTAAAGATTGATTGTCTCTCGTGTGAGGAGATTTTTTTGAAGAGATTTGTCCTCGGTGGGAGAGATCATGTGTGCAATTTATTTGTCTCTCAGTGGGAAGAATATGGTTTAAACCTGTTTAAAAGTGGTGAGATTTAGTAAATTGTTTTCCCGAAGGGAGGGGAAAAAAAAAAGATTTTATTGTCCCTCAAGGGTTGAGGAAGAGAAAAAAAAAAAGTTTTCTATTTGTACCCTCAAGGTTTGAGAAGAGAAAAAAAAAAAGATTTCATTTGTACCCTCAAGGTTAGGACGGGAAAAAAAAAAAGGATTTCATTATTGCCTCAAGGTTTAGGGGGGAAAAAAAAAAAAAAGATTATATTTGATAATATTTGCATTTTTTTTTTGCTTTTCAAAGGGTTTAAGTGGTTGAGATTCTTAGGTTGTCTTTCTTTAAAGGGGTTTTTTTTTGGTAGGTTTCTTTTTGACCTTCCCCACCTCAGGACGATAGCCTCAACCTCCTCTTTCGAACCTGGCAGCAAGGGGGCAGGGCGTTGAGGTCTTTTCCTCCCCTAGAGGATTAGAATTTTGTCCCCTTTCCCCGGACCTGATACCCAACCTCTTCCTGCGTTTAGCAGGGGACATGGCTTGGGGAGTCAATATCTTCCCTTTGATAAATATCAATTCTTTCGCTTTCCATTTTTTCAGTTTGATTTTCCCCTTCCCCTCAAGGTGATCAACTTCTCCTCCTCACCCCTAGAGTGTAGTGGGGGAGTTGATTCCCGCTCTGCCAAATAAACACTTATCTTTTGATCATCTTTTTTTGGGGTTTGGTGCTAAAATTTCTTTGAGTTTGGTGGAATGTGCATTTATTGATTGATTGTTTAGTTTTTTGTAATTATTACTGTTAGTGTGGTATATTGTCAGTGATTTGTTTTTCCCGTCTCCATTTCACGGGAGACAGTGACCACTAGGGTGCTGTCTGTGGGCTTCTTTTTCTTTTCTTGATTTCTGCCACTAAATTTCCGGGCCTGTTTTCTTTCATTTCCTTTTCAACCCCTTTTTCAAAATCCTTAAACCTTTCCTCAATAGGCTCCTATCTAGTTTTCTTTTCAACATTTTCATCTTTTAGTAGATTTCCGCTAGTTTGTGCTCTTCCCTCTTTTTAATTGTTTGTGAAATTCCCTTTGTTTTGTAAATTTATATTCATTTTTTGTATAAGCGTACATTTGTTTTGTAAATTCGTTTGAAATATAAGAAAAAGAAAGACTGACAACAAGAACATTTGAGAACAAAAAATTTATAAAGAATTTATTTTCAGAAAACTTTATTGTGTTTATTTTTTTTTTTCTCTTAGGAAAACAGTTTTTGCAGTAAACTTCATTTTGATTGTAAATTTCCCAAAATTTATAAAAGTTCAAAAATTTTTTTTGGAAGAATACATTCCACCCAAAATCATCCCCAATCAATGGCATGGTTAACGTTTCAATGGAACGTTGAAGTCCATGTGAGAAAGGTTGCAAGGCAAGAGCCCCAGGAATGGGATCGTTTCATACCGGGTTTGCTTTTTGCATACAGGGAAATGCCGAACGAAACGCTGGGATTCTCTCCCTTTGAGCTCTTTTCGGGCACTCACCAAGGGACCTTTGATCTATTGTGACACAATGGACGAAAAGACGGGCAACCTGACAGTAAAACTGTTTTTTCAATACGTTTATGAACTGCATAATCGTTTGAAGGGTGCATTGAGCTTGCTCAACAGTCAGCTGATAGAAAAATGTTTTACAAGGTCTTTGCAGACAGAAAAGCAAAGGGACGTTCCTTCGTTTTAGGGGATAAAAATTCTGTACTACTCACTGATGAACATAACAAGCTTCGGTTATGTGAAGGGTCCTTTTTTAGGGGGTCGAAAAAAATTTCTGAAGAAAATTTTAAATCAAATGGCAAACACTGAAAGGTATTTCATGTGAACAGTTGAAGAAGTATGGTTGAACGTACAAATGTTGCCATCAATCAGTCGTTGAGTGGATATGTCCTGTGTCAAAACTGATGTCAAAATGACAGACATTATCAGTGATGAATTGTACCCAATGTAACGTACAGGGACAGATCAAAGGTTTTGAAAAAAGCAAATGTAGAATGTTAACATCTACCAGTGCAATGATGTTGTACCCCTTCCTATTCTGTCTAATCAAAGGTGAAACATGAGGATGTGGTTCTGTCTAATGATTTGTCACAATCAAACAGAACAGCTCAAAGACATTTTTTAAAAACTTTCAGGATGTGTTGACGGATACCCCAGGTACAGTAACTGGTATTGAACCCCATAGTATTCAGTTTAAATTCTGAATACCAGTGCAACCAGACCATACCCCCTCCGATTTGCAAAAAAAGAGTGGGTTTAGAGAGAAATCAATGTAATGCTGGATTTAAAGTGATAGAAACCTTCTACATCTCCGTACAGCTCACCAGTGGTATTTGGGGGACAAACCTGATGATCAGTGCGTTTCTGCATCGATTACAGAAAAGTAAATAAAATCACTGTGTTTGATGCCGAGCCTATCCCAGACAATGAAGAACTTCGTGTCAGCTCTCGGAAGGAAAGTATTTTGTGAAAGTATACTTGACTAAAGAATTCCAATTTACTGTTGAACCAGTCCTGGAAACACGAAATTCATGGCAAGTTGTTGTCACGTGCATGAATGCTCATGGACAAAATTTAAAGTCTTCAAGGAAGGACTATTCCTGTTTTTGTCTTTCTTTAAAGATTACTGTGTGATCACTTTTGACGGGGCTTTGTATGCTACTGACGATTTAAACAAGTGGTATTTATGCATAATTGCTTATAGAAGTGACTATATGTTTTGCAAGCAAACAAATACTTGATGTTGATGTAATACATATTTATTTTTTGGTAAACAAGGAAAAAATCAAGTACTATTTTGTCTAATTTGCTTGTGAAGATGAAATATATGTATGTGTGATGAGCAAATAACTCTTTAGAAATGTATATACACATGTTTTGATTGGCAAGAGACAAACCAATTGTTTTCATTTGTCACTGTCAACAATGGAAACAGTGACTTTTCAATGGGCTAAACATTACATGTGGAAAAAACTATGTTTAAACTATGTTTAAATTTGTTTACATGTCTATTGAGAAACATTTACACTTTGGGAAAAATTCTCATTTTCATGAGGGTTTTGAAACATATATGTGAGACAAAGATCAAGGGAAAAAAGTGCTTCACATCTTAATGTTGAACACATTGGTGCTTGAATTGTTGAATCCCTAATTGTTTATACCATGTAATTGTGAAATGTATCTTGTGGAATATGGTGATCAATTATGAATGTTTTTTTTTTAGAAAGATTGGAAGTTTGAAATATGCTATTTATGGTGATCATGGTGATTGATTCTTACTTGATTATTAATTTGTGAATCAAGTGCGATGGTTACACATTTTGAGATTCATGGCTGAAGATGTGTTTAAGTGAAGTGTATATCCTTTAAAAAATTTTCTGAGAAAATTTTTTCATCCAGGATGGGGTGTCCCTTGACTAGCCTCACATCAAGGCATGTGACCTCCATCGCATGTAGTTAGTGATATGAATCATTCCCCGTGCCACAATTAAAGGAAGAATATTCATATGGCTTGACTAGTGTAGCGGGCGTCCCCAAAAATAATTGTGAGTATGACTCATTCAAGAAACGAATGTGGTCATTGGGTGAAAGTGACCACTGAGGAAGTTTAACAAGGCTGGGAAGGTAAGGCTGGTCACGTGTTTTTGAACACTGAGTATGCACTCACAGGAGGAGGGAAGAAAGAATTAGTTTTAACCCAGCAGATGGCCTAGAGACTCGAACCTGTCAGGACGTGGTCCTCTTTGCTGACCAGTCATTACCAGGTGAGTGAAAAGATAGTGGGAAAACTACAGGGGATAACTTAAAGAAAAAGAAAGAAAGAATTCATATGTTTGAATTGGAAAACAGGTTACTTTACCACGAACCTATTCGTGTTTCAGCCCTTCACCCTTTACCCCTTTGCCCCTTCACCCTTCATCTTTCACCCCGTGAGGTGGTTGAGATGGCCATGGGGGGGGAACATACCGTATTCAGCCCCAGCAGTCCAACCCAGGGGGAGGAGTTGAAGCTCGCGTTTCGCAAGAGACAGAAGTCGCGGAAAGAAGTCGAGACTCGTATCTCCAGGGCGGAGATTCGAGGGGCAGTATATTGTCACAGAGAGACAGGGATTGAGAAAGCAGGGGAGCTTTTTTCTTTAGGCAGGCAGGTCCTCAGTGATTACGGGGGTTATGTATTCTCCTGGTTCGGATTTTTTGGATAACGGAATGTGAAGGCCATAGCTTTATAGAAGCGGAACTAGACTATTTTAACTCTCGTGTGAGGAGAGTACATGTGTAAAGATTGATTTGTCTCTCGGTGTGAGAAGAAATGTGTGAAGATTGATTTGTCTCTCGTGTGAGGAGAATACATGTGTGCAGATTTATTTGTCTCTCATGTGGGGAGAGATATGGTTGTAAACTCTGTTTTCAAGTGGTTGTGATTTTGTAAATTTTTTCCCGAAGGGGAGGGGAAAGAAAAACATTCGGTAGGCGCCTTTGGTTGTTTTTGGGAAAAATTGCGGTGCGTATGGAGTAAATGCTGTCATGAATGCGGGGATGCAAATGACAGTGTGACATATAAAATATACACACACACATCTGTTACATACTTGTTATCCTTGAGTGTAGTGTTTTATTAACCTCAAGTGCCATATTTTCATTTACTTTGGTGGCTGTGTTGATGTTTCAGCGTAATTCTGTTCATTCAGGAGATTCACATTTTCATCTCATGTAAATTTTTCAGAAGAAAGATTTTTTGACAAAATTTCTGGTGTGTCTTTGAAGGTGTATTTTAAAGAGTTGTTGAAATGAATGACTTGTGAGTTTTACTTCAGCATGGTGACAGCCCTTTACATGGCCCTTTGCAGTTGGCTGGCTATAAGCAACATTACCTTAAAGTTGGACTTGTGAAGGTGCAGAACACATCATTCCTGTAAGGGGGTTTTGGTATGATTGAAAGGGATTGGGTGGTGATCATGCTGAATGTATGAACCACCTTGTGTTGGTCTGACCCACTGTGCAGAGAACAAGGTGACCGGGGGAAAAGGCTGATGTGATGACGGCACCCCATATGGGGGCCGAGGCTGCCCTCCGCTTGTCAAACCAGGGAAAAGAAGTGAGCCGTTTTTCTTTCCCCCGTTCTTTTTTGTTTGTTTTTTTTTTTTGTGGTTTTTTTTTTTTTCACTGTTTCCCTTTCCTTTTCTCTTTTTCTCCCCCCCCCCCCTCTCCCCTCTCTCCTCTCTCTTTTCTTAGAAAGAAATAAAAACCTAATCAACAATAATATTCGATCCTATTTTTCCTTGTTTCATATTATTATGTTCTTTTGGAATACTTCGATGGCCTTGCAGTCTCGATGTTTGTGTGTGTGCATCTTGCATAAGGGATAGCGAGATGAGAAGGGTGAGGGAATGTGGTGGGAGGGTGGTCAGGATCTGTTAAGTAGATATTAGCAGGGGCGAAAAACTCCTCCGCCGTCTCTGCCGTTATTTTTTCGCATCTCCGCCGAAAGAAAAAAAATCTCCGCCAAAAATTATCGAACAATGATGCTCAGAAACGATCTAACATGCTGCACAGCGAATTTCTTCTCTGTCGGAATGTTCTCAAACGCGAAATTCTCATTCTGTTTCCTTCCAGTATCATTCTCATCATGGCGTCGATTCACAGTGAGAGTTTGCCCCCATGAGTGCAAACAAAGTAAAAAGAAAGAAGTATGTGAACCACTAGAAGACCAGATGGCAGCAGAAGGGCGTGTTTTGACCGCAGAGTCGCGGATGTAAAAGAAAACATGACAAAGACGGCAATTTGAAGTGTTTTGCGAGCCTTGCCAAAAACTGTCTACTTTGGTAGTCGTGCTTTGTGGCAATCAGAACACAAACGGCGTCCCAGTCACCAACAGAAATGTGTGTGTTTCCCCACACCATTACAGCATGTTTCAGATCATTGGGTATGCAACAATATACGTTTAATTTTCCAAGATAGTTGACTCCTACTCCAATCTTCCACTCGTAGAGTCCCACAAAGCAAGGGAAAACGTCAAAGTGACGAAAAGAATATAAAAGAACAAAAATTAATGACATCAAAAAAACTGATGTCACAAAAGTATTGTGTAACACTTTTCCCCCGATAATGCAAACGTTTGCTACATTTGTTAGGTGTTGCTAACAGCCCCCCTAGAAATCCTTTCCACCAGCCCACCCCCCCACTACCTATATACTTCCTCTACTCCTTCCCCCCAACCCCCACCCTCGCCCCACAACACACATACCCCCACACTTCGCCCCCTCCCCCCCCCCCCCGTCCCCACCTCACACACACACACAAACACCCCCCCTCCCCCCCCCACACACACACAAGAGGGGGGGGGGGAAAAAGATTACAGGGTTCGTAGCGTTTGGGAAAGTTTGGGGAAAAAAGATGTTATTTTCCAGGCCCTGGAAAGTCTTTGAAAAATAAGAAAACATGAATATGGTTTGTGAAAGTTTGTGAATTTAGAGTTATGTCACCAGTATAAGATATCCACTCCGAAAAAAATCGGGGACCATGAAATTTTAACATATAAGAGGAAACAACTATAAAATATAATAAATGCGATCGGATGAACCGCAGCGAATTGAGTAGCAGACGAACTCTCGATTTCAAGCGCAACGCGAGTTACTTCCCTTGGAATATCCGGGTCTCTCAGAGAAATCAAAATGCCGGACCAGTGCGTTTTCAACGAGCTGTGGCTCGAAAATTCGACTTACAAACGATGGCTGCGGAAAAATGCTGGCAACAAGCGGTCTGGGTACTGTGCAGCGTGCAGAAAAAACATCGATATTGGATCGATGGGTGAAGGAGCCCTCATCAGCCATAACGGCGGTAAGTCAGTACAGTGTTCATCGCGCGGGATCACCGGTCACATTCTCTTGGTCACAGGAAGAAAAATGAGACGAAGACGGAAAATGATTTTTGGTGAACCTTTTGTTTCAGTAGTTAGCCAAGCTATCCAAACGCTCTCCATCAGCCATACCTCAACCTACTTGGTTTTCTTTGGGTTTTTTTTACGTTGTTCAGGTTGATGTTTTTGCCCTTTAAAAGAAAAGAAAAGAAAAGAAAAAAAAGAATGTGACCATGTGACCTGCGCTTTGAAGGAAACACTGTTACAAATATTGCCAGAATTTGCAAAGTGGTGATTACCTCATGCTCTACTGCAACTACTACTAGTACTACTTCTTTCTGTTCTAATACTGCTTCTCCTAGAACTTCTGCTCTGATATTATTATACTACTACTTAACTAGTACTACTACGCTGTTTACTACCACCACTGCTACCCACTATTTTCATTCATACTATTTTTAATTATATTTTTAAAAGGTTGGGAACAATACTAATAGGAAATATTCATGTGAACTTATAATCATGTTATAATTAATACTAATGTGAAATGAAGATAGTATTTCTTTCCATATAGAGAGTACATAATTGTAAATGTAATAGTGATTTTTAAAAAAGTTAATACCATTAATAGCAATTGATATAAAACAGTAAGTGATACTGGTATTTATTTCACAATAACAAGAACATTCATTTTAATTAATATTTAACAGTATATTGACAGAATTTTATAATAACAATGATCAATCAATATTTACAATTTTTTAAAAAATTTCTGATACAGATATAGCAGTAACATCATACACTGTCTCTTTAAACAATGTTAAAGACATATAATTGTGACAATACTTAAGATGATAATGATAATAGTGATAATGATAGTGATGATTATAAAGATTTTGCCTACTAGTAATAATAAAATTGATATGATGATAAACAAGAACAATTTTTGGTGTCTCAGGGCTTCTGAAAACGCAAAAAATTGCGTACAGCACGCATTAAAACTCTACGGGACGCACTGGGTGTCCGTGTAAGGGTCCCCAGGGACCCCTTCAAATTTTGGTGAAGTCAGACATAAAGTGAGAAAAGACTGCCTTCAACATCGTTAGTTGGGTGCCGTAACATCGTAGGTCTGCTACACTTCGGACCGAACCCATCCCTTTTCAAGTTTGAACAGTAACAAAGCGAGCAGGGCAGCCTCCTAACAACATACGTCGGTCACTTTTGTCGTCTGCTGAGGCTGACTGACTAAGCTTAACGCTAGGCCACAGCCTCGTTTTCAGTTGACCGAATTTTCCTACTTTGAGCCATGTGATGTCACGATGACGCTTTTTATTTTCCCGGCACGAGAGAGGCATTTCCGCGAAGCCTTTGTTTCCAACATGTCTCTCGGAGCGTGGTTAACGAAAATATTGTCGCAAAAGCGAAAAAGCGTAGCAGAGGAGCAAGATCGAGAACGGATACAATTTTTTATGTTTATTTTGTTGTTTTTATTGTGACGATGTGTCTGTGAAATTGCAGTGCGCGTGCAGGGATGCAATTTTTTAACGTATATTTTGTTTTTATTGTGGTGTAGGGACCCCTTAATGTTAGCCTGGGACCCCTTAAAAATCTGATGATGGGGTCCCTGGGACCCGAAAGATTTTCACCCCAGCAGAAGCCCTGGTGTCTTGATTAAAACTTTTATAAACACAAAAGAAAATTTGTATTTCAGGTGCAAAGCACAAGAAGAATGTGGCTTCCATTGACAAAGTGGTTGCACCCATTGGTGACTTCATGGGCATCCACAGCAAGAAGTCTTCCACAACCAGCTCCTCCTCTGTTGCACCAGTGACATCTTCAGAGGTCCACCACAACACATTGACTGCCTTTGGAATTGACAGTTGTAACTCTAATGACGTATAGGACAGAATCCAATGATTCATTTTTCAAACAACGGCAGTGCATTGTGGCTGAAAAAAGGAATATAATAGTCTACATTTTCTTTGGTCATTGTGAACAGACAGTGAAAAGGCCAGAAGATTGGTGTGATAACGAGGAACTGTTCTATTAAAAGGTAATCTCCACTACAACACATTGGCTGCCTTTGGAATTGACAGTTGTAAGTCTTGTGACATATAGGACAGAATCCATTGATTCATTTTTCAAACAACGGCAGTGCATTGTGGCTGAAAAAAAGGAATATAGTAGTCTACATTTTCTGTGGGTCATCACAAACAGAAAATAATAAGGCTAGAAGATTGGTGTGATAACGAGGAACTGTTCTATTAAAAGGTAATCTGTCTGTCTGTTGTGTTTGTGCTTATTTACATGTCCCTCTTATCTACCTAACTTTAGGGCCGCTTAAATAAAATAAAGGTCTTGAAAAATCCAGAAAGTGGTTTGAAAGTTTGGGAAAAGTTTGGGATGCTCTTAGGCTATGAACCCTGGCGACTCGTTAGTTGTAAGAGGGAAGTTGGGGGGGGGGGGGGGGGGGGTGTACTGTTGTGACATCAGTTTGTTTTTATGTCATTTGTTCTTTTATGTTCTTTTTGTGTTTAGTGTTTCCTGACGAAGGGTCTAAGGCCCAAAAGCTTCAGTTTTTTTTTTTTAAAGGACTTCAAAGTAATCATTTTCATATTGTGTTTATTGAAGTCCAGCAGTCGTTTTCATACATCTGATTTACTTAGTTTGATTTCCCACTCTGATTTACTTATTTACAGGCCTTATTCTTTACGTCCTGAAAGCACTGTCAAATTTTCTTTAGCTAGAGTTCTGAGGATTCATCATACTAAATGTTTGTCTCAATTGACATAGTTTCTTTCCACATCAGTCTCAGTCTCATGGTGTTGAAAGCTGTTCTATAGAATGAGTTGTTTAGAAGCAAGAAAGTGATTTCTAAAGATTTTATGCCATATTTAATACAAAATATGCTTCAGCTTCAGGGGGCCCCCTGACCCCCGCCGGGCTGTTGCCCATGTACCCCACTGGGGGCCCATGGTGAACCTCCATATCCCCGCCAATCTCCTCTTTTAAAAAAAAAATGTTTTCATCCCTGATTAGGGATGGAGCAAGGGGAAATGGATGAACGTGAGCTTGTGTTTCCTATTCCTGTTCATGTGTGTAAGGTTTGCAAAGGGAATGGGTACTGTGTTGCAGACCTGTTTACTTGTACGCTTTGGGCGTACAATGTACTCTTTCAAGCTCAGTTGTACGTTTGTACGACTGGACGTCAAAATCCTCACGCTTTTTGAAGCCACAGCGTCTAGTCTATTTTGGGTTTGTTCCGTTTGATTTGTGCGAAAAGTCAGTCGGTTGACCGAGACAAGACCGAGACAACTACCGCGATGAAAGGCAAATTCTGATTGGCTGCTTCGTTTCTGTGATCCAATCAGCTTCAAGTTTAGCTAGCCCCATCAAATTGGGTGGCCATGTTTGCGCGGAAAACTTAATTTCTGAGAGCGTGTTTTTTTCGATTACTGAGCAAGATGGCAAGCAAGCATCAACTTCGGGATCACGAAACGGATGACGAGGATGAAAAAGACAATGCCCGTGTGATATCGAGTACAAAGGAAAAGAAGAAAGTGTATAATCAAGTCTTCAAGCGAGAATATGAAGCAGCGTTTCCATCGCTTTGTTTATCGGCGAAAGGGTCACATTTTGCGCACTGCAAAATCTGCAAGTCCGATTTTTCCTTGGGACATGGTGGTCGTTACGACTGTAAGAAACATTGTGAAACAACCTCGCACAAGGCATTGGAGAAATCAGCCAGGAAGACCCAACTTTGACTGCATTCTGCCAGCGGTCTTCGTCGTCCCTTCAGAACCAGGTGACGAGAGCCGAAGCGATGCTATGCGGCCTGTTGCAGAACTGAATTTGTCATTGTCGACGGCCGATACATTGACAAAAGCACTGCCAAGAATGTTCCCGGATTCAAAAATCGCCACAGGTTTGTTGTTACTTGTCACTTTGTGATGTTTATCTAGACCCCATAATAACAACACACACACCCTCACACACACACACACACACACACACACACACACAGAAAAGTGGAATTTAAAAAAAAAAAGATTTTTTTAAAAATAATGACCTGTCTACAATGAAAGAAGAAGAGGAAGCAATGGATTCTCACTTCTGATTTTTAAAATAATTGTAAAAACAAGTTCATTCCATTTTTTATTTAAATGATCAGATTGTTTAACAGGGAGGGGTTCTGGTTTAATATATTTATTATTGAACAAAATATATTCATATTTGTGTAAACAATGTCTGGCATGGTGGTTTGGATGTTCTGGCCTTCTGAAGTTCAGAATATATAAATCCATTTGTGTGTATCACTGAAGCAAAACATACATGCGCGCTGGTGACCTACTCGTTTTTGAGTGAACCGGTGTTTTAGGAAGAAGAAGGAGAAGATACAAATGATACATGTACAGACATCACAGCCTGCTTTGAAGAGGGTGATAGGGCTGACGGGGTGTGGTCGGAGATAGGGAAGAAGCAGCCCACTTTGAAGGAACTGTCGGAGGTGATGAGGGGAATCCTGTCCATCCCACACTCAAGTGCTGCTTGCGAAAGGATTTTCTCCATGGTTTCGCAAGACGTGCACAGAAGGACGATCATCCATGCTTCAGGACACTACAGAGGCCCTCCTTGTCCTCAAAGGAAAACCAGGCAGCTGCCTGATGCAGACAGGGAGTTGTCAGAGGACAATTTGGCTTCAATCAAGTCGGCCTATTACAACTCGTTGAAGCAGTAGATCAATGAGTGTTGGATGTCATGTGGTGTAGTGCTGGTGATGTTTCCTTCAAATAAAAATATATAATATATATATTTCATGTCTAAATCTGTGTTGAGCTGTGGTTGTACTCTTTTGGGAGCAATTGTACTCTTTTTTGACATCAGTATACTCTTTTCGATCTCTGGGGGTAAACAGGTCTGGTGTTGGGACTGAGGGGTGGGAATGGTAGGATAGGATAGGATGGTCTGAAGGGAGGTCTCCTAGCTGGAATAGATAGTTTACTAATTACATGTGGGTTAGTTTAATGTATGTATATTTGTAGTTTACATGTGAGCTTGTTTAAGTTTAACCCATTATTGTTCTGTTGGTTTTGTTTATTTCATCATTTATTTATTTTCTTTATACTTCAATGATGCAGTGTGTCGAGAGTCGTATGTGTACCCCCCCCCCCCCCCCCCCCCCCCCCCTTGCCATATACTGGCTTGCTAAGCTGAAGGAAAACAAAATGTCAAAGTGTTAAAAGCCTGCCTCTCTCTTCACTCGCTGACACAACATGCATGTTCTCTTCTCTCCCCTCCCTTCCCCTTTCTGTCTCTCTCGCTCTTCGTGATTGTCTCAAATCTCTATCACTCAACTTTTTAAAAGGGGTGAGTATTTTTCAGTTGGTCCTTCTTTTTTTCTGTCTGTTGTTGTTTTTTAAGAGATCTGGTTCACATGAAGCGAATTGATTTTGATATATCAGCTCTGGAATTGCTCTCTGTTGTTGGACGAAATGAAATGACTATCTAATTAATTGGGGAAGCATTTCAGACTAACAGAGGAAACTATACAGAGGATACAACAGTGTACAGCTTGGACTGCGGAATGTGTAGTTACTCGGCATGTTTTGAATCAGCTTGTGATTGTGTACCTCCTACTTTTTTCTCACATATAGAAAGCGCAGGGTTCCCGTCTTGATGTGCTCATACAATTGGTGCTGCCTTGTGCTGAATAAACAGGAGGAATAGAGGCTGAAAGCAAAGATCCAATCATTGAATGGCAGATGGGGATAACAAATGTCAACAGCATTTGAAAGGAAAAATGTGTGCATAGAGGACCAGTGAGGATTTTCACCAGTATTATTTTTTTTTTTGCGCTTGGCTAAGCACCACTCATTGTCCCAGTGAGCTTATTGCAAAGCCAACAACTTGACCAAAACTCTTTGTGTTAACTTTACCTAGTAAATAGATCTCAGTTTTTGCTTTTTTTGTTTTTACAGAGGCATCAAAAGAGAAAGAAAGAACCCCTAGAGGCATAGTCAGCTGCTATGGCCACATAATGAGAACCTGTGAATACAAAATAGGTGTGTGTTCATGTCATCGGTCAGTTGATAATGCCTAGTGTTTGTCACTTGAAGTGTTTACCCTTTAAGCATGTTGTTTGGTTCGATTCCAGAATTACAGGTCACTGACGGTATTCAGAAGGTGGCTGAATCCTACAACTGTAAACCTATCGAAGGTGAGTGCTTCCATCAGCATCGCTCCTTTGGCTGTCACCATACATTTTCCTATCTAAACCCCCCCCCCCCCCCCCCCCCCCCCCTTCTTAATTATACGTTTCTCCCCCACCCATGTGTGCACAGTGAGTCAGTCACACCTCTGTAATAAAATTCATATTAAAAGGTTCTATGAAAAAGGTTCTTGCATTCCCTGAACCTCCTGGAATTTGAAAGGTTATTTGGAGACTTAATCCCTATGACAATCAGTGCCAGTATTTATTTATTTTTTTAATTTTTTTTTTTTTTTAGGAAGTCTTCAGATAACTAGGAAAATAAGAATTGAGTCGTGGAACATTGAACAGGGTTTATATCTGCTTAATGTCCCAATGTAAATGCTTTTTTTTTTTTCCTTTTGGCTTTTTTTTTTTCCTTTGGCTTTTTTTTTTTTTTTCCTCCCGCTTACGCAGGCATGACACTCCTGCAGACACTCCTTAGTATAGGCAGGCAAGGATTCATCCATCTGCCCAACAAAGGGAGTGGACTTTTGTGCACGACTGTTTTTGTAATGCTTCCTTCTTTGAAAGACTGGCATTTTTTTTTGCAACATTCTTGTTGTTTCTCTGTGTTGGCTTTAGATCCAAAAGTAAAAGTCTGAAAGACTTGTCTTTCTGCAACATTTCTAAATCTTTATCAGTAATGATATCTTGATACGAAAACAGCCTTCTTTGAAATGCTGCCTTTTCTGCAGCATTTTTCTCTTGTTATTAGTTATACATCCTATTACAGGTACTGCCTTCTTTGATCGATAGATATGTTTTCCTGCAACATTTTTTTTAAGGTATTGTGACAGTTTTGTGTCCCAATATAGATACTGCCTCATTGCAGAACTGTCTTTCTGCTATTTTTTTATCATTGTGATTTAGTTTTGTTACCCGTTACAGGTGTTGCCTCCTTCGAAGGACTGGCTTTTCAGCAAAATTTTTCTCTTTGTGTGTATTACCTTTATGTCCTAATGTGGATACTGCCTTGTGAGAAAGTGGTTTTTCTGCATCATTTTTCTTTTTGTGTGTTTTAGATTCATGTACCAGTACAGATACTGCCTACTTCGAAGGACTGACTTTTCTCTATCGTTTTTATCTTTAGCTGTAGGGGCTTTAGTTTATGTCCCAATAAAAAGTGCCTCCCATTTAATTTGAGAGTATGAAGGAAGGTGTGTAGAGAAAGACTGGATTGTACAACCAGTGGCAGGTGATTGCACGGTATGTGACGATGGATGTCTGTGACAGTGGACCTTTTGTTTCAGGTATGCTTTCTCACCAACTCCTGAAGAATGTGATAGATGGAGAGAAGGCCTTCATTCAGAACCCTTCAGAAGCTCAACGGTACCTTTTTTTTTTTTAACTTGCTTGTTGTGGATAGTTGGAGGGGTTTGGGGGGCCATTTTTGTTTTGGGGGGGGGGGGGGGCAAGTTCAGTAATGAGAGGAAGAAACAGAAAATAAAAATTGCATTAAGACAGTGGCAGTTTTGCTACCATGGTTGGGTTTCGTTGTCACATATGTTGATTTTTTTTTTGTAGGTTAAGTCGGACCCACACCATAACTCGTGAGATTTCCACTTCAGTCTACCATCATGTTACGTGCCAAGTGAAGTGTGACTGAAAGTGCTGTGTTGTCTTGTTTGCGATCTCGCATATGAGTGCGACAGTTTGGAACGCTACACTTTGTCAGAATGCTGCACTGTGTGCGTTAGAGGCCATGGCAGCTGTGCAGACAAACAAAAACGTTCCATTGGGTTGATTTCTGAAGTGCTTCAGTGTGGGCACTTGTACATAGATTAGGCTGAACTGAATTGACAGGTACTTTTCCTTGGTTCTAGTTCACAAGAACATCTCTCAGGAATTGGGTCATGGTCGTCATCTGGACAAATAGAAAGCATTCCTTGTGATGGTGAATATATTTTCATCTCGGTGGCCGCCATGGCACACTGTCTAGCCTCACAGATTTCTAGCTAGCAGGCCATGGGTTTGATTCCCGGCACAAGTGTTATTGTGGGATTTTTCAGCGCGTTGCGTGCTGTTATGCAGAGATGAGTTTGCTGAGGGTTTTGCCAGGAAGATTGGCACCATGCTGTCAAGGTTCATTCACTAGTTAATGGATGCATCTATGCAGGTGTGTTGTCGGACCAGGTTGATGATGGGATATATGAAGAAAGTCTGCATAGAGCACAACTCTGTCATGAGTCTTAGACCAGAATGGCTCCGTACATCTTCACTATCGTCCTCGTCAGTCGACTTTATATAAAAAAAGATTCAGATTTTGTGGCCCTTCATGCCCTGCTCTCATGGTGACCTCAGTTTGTATTTCCTCTCCACGTCTGTTCCCTCGGTGAGTTTTGTGTCGAGGTCACTGGTATTGGTGAGATCGTGGAGGAAGTTGTTAGGGGGACTTGGTGGTGTTGCTAAGGGTCAGACTCCCTCATACTGGCTCCACCCAAAAAAAAAACACACACAAAAAAAAACAGGAAAAATATCAAAGAAAGAAAATTGTTAAATGCGACGTTTCGACCGCTATCGTTTCGGTCAAAGCAGTAAGAAGGCATTTTCCAGCATGCCTTGCGTCTTTTACCTTGTCAAAAATGGCGACAAAGCGGTTTTACGCGCCAATGGCCGGCTCTTTCAAATCTTCGAAAGTATTGCGATTATGAAGATTACGGGTTTCTTTTTTTTTTTTTTTTTTTTTTTTTTTTTTACAAATTACAGGTTTCTGACTGAGGTGTTTGCAGGTACACGAATTTTGGGGTAAACAGGTCTGTAATTTGCACAGAAGAAAAGGCGGAAGAAGAAAATGGATTTATTTCAGTTATATTTTGTGTTGTGAATCGTTTGTGATGGTGTCATCTCAGTGTGTTTGTTGTTGTTCGGAACTCCATTGGATTAATCCAGTTTGTGTTTGTTTTGGAGGATCCGACCCAAATCTTTATGTGTTCTGTTGTCCTGTCAAGGCTGAATTACTGCTAGTCTGATTTTTCTGGTTGGTTGAAACGTCTCTAATTCATCCGTTACAAAAGTACTGAATACTGCTGCCATACTTACTTCCAGGTGCTTTAAATCTGCTCATAAGGCTTCAACTGCTTCATTTTCTTCCCAGACTTCCTGATCAAAAAGTACTGATTGTAACTGCAAGCCATCTTTGGTCTGTATCAGGTCTCTGAAGGTTGAATACCTTTGTATCTTTCTGCACTTTTGTAGCTGTACATTTCTGCCAGGCCTGTGCATTTCTAAGTGATAATGCATTTCCATGTCCGTTGTTCGCATACCAAGAGTGTACATTCTTAGTGGTTAGCGTCGCGGACTCCCGGCTGGGAGGTCGTGGGTTCGAATCCATCAGAGTCATGTGGGTTTTTCTGCCCCGACCGGCTCCTACCCAGAGTTGAGTTTGCTGCGGACTCAGTTGGGAAGACTGGGACCACACAGTCGAGTTTCATCCACTTAATGGATGTGTTTCTGAGAGTGTTGCTCAAATTTCCTGACCAACACTGCAGGTGCCTGTATCTCTCGGGCCTGGTTGACTCCAGGATATATTATGAAAGGAAGCGTAGAATACAGCCCTGTCATGTAGTCTCAGACCGAAATGGAAATCCGTAGCATCATCTTAATCATCCTCATTCCCATTGATCAGCATTAAAAAAAAAAAAGTCAAATTCTGTGGCCCTTCTGCCCGCTCTCATGGTGACCTCAGTTTCGATGTCCTCTCCGCGTCTGTGGCCTTGGTTTGCTTCCGTCGGGGTCACCGGTATCGGCGAGTCCATGGGGCTGTCGTTGGACGGACGTGGTGGCGCCCTCCGGAGGGAGAGCTCACTCACGCCGGCTCCGCGACTAAGCAATTATTGTCGTCAGTAGGGGGCTTAGTAGGTGGTGTCCTGCGTATGTTAGATCAGAACAGGCGCCACTGAACACCACCGAAGTGACTCGGCAGCAGTGCAGTGTCTCCTCCGGTGGGTCGCCTCTTGGCGACTTGACATTGACTGCTCACTGTGGATTGCTGGTGCCGGGGCTGCGGCGGGGCCAGCCGGGCTATGGCTGTGGACGGGGTGTCGGAATGAGCGGCGTGGGTGCACTGCCTCTGAGGTAGCGCAGAGGTTGGGACAGCAAAAAAAAAAAAGAAAAAAGTGTACATTCTTTTCCAAGGTGCTCTCAACATGGGACATGCTTTATTTCTCTGTCTGTAGCTGTGTTCTTTCTGATTATCAAGTCTGCACATTTTGTTGACCCATAGCCTTATTCTGTCTTGCCGTACAGTGGTTTGTGTGTGGTGTGTGTGCATGCGTGAGTGTGTGCTTGCAGGTGTGTTGTATGTGTGTGTAAAAATCTGTGCAAGCATATAACAGGTATTTATAGAGCAAGTGCCATAAAAGGACCTGTTTGCCCATATGAAAAAGATTGTCAAAATGTGGGGGTGCTGGGGGGGGGAATCAAAGTGTTTGGCCTATTTGTGATTAGATCAAATGTTTACCGCTAAGTACAAATGCTGACATTTATTCTTTAGTCTGCACAACTGTAGACATTTATTCTTTCGTCTTGTCTTACAACCTTGATTATCATGGTCATAACTGCAGACAGTGGCAATTCACAAGAACAAAAAATTTACAAATATTGGTACCTAATTGACCAGTCCAACACTTTTCTTCTTCAATCAAGCCAGTCAAGCCAATCTTTGTTGGTCAGCAATTTCATTACATGCTGAGGCGTTGTGACAACGTCAACAGATAAAGAGATCACAAGTTTTTTAATTTGTTTGAGTCGGCTTGTTCAATATTGATCTTTGAGTGTTTTTGCACAAAATACATTCATTTCTGTTCCATAATCACAAAGAAACACATCTTGTGTCATCTTTCTATTTACTTTTTTTTAAAATAAATTATAGTTCGCTTGAAGCATGTGGTGAAATAGCTACTCTTGCTTCTCAACAAAACTTCAAATTTCAATGCTTGCCATTGGAACTGACCTCCCCCATCCTCCTTCCCCCATAAGAAGTCCTCACTGCAACTTGGGATTGAGCCAACAATTGGAGGAAAATTTAAGTGCAACTCTAGTGAGCATATCTTGAAAACAATAATGATGATAATGAATTTTCAAAACATGTTTTATCTTGGAAATCATGTCAGTGAATGGGGTATGGGAAAATAAATGTTCTCAACAAAAGTATTGAAATTTTGATAAAGGAGTGTTTCATGGTAATCCTCTCTCACACACACACACACACACACACACACACACACACACACACACACACCCCACACACACACACACACACACACAGAGGCAGAAGAGCAGGCTATTTCTCACAACAAATGGCTATGCAAATTAGGGTAACTAATGTTGGTTGTTTTACGGCGAGCGACGACATTTGCTTCCTGGGAGGGATAATTGTGGAGAAAGGGATCTGACTGTGGAGAATGTACTTACAGGATGGGCTGTTCTTACTGTTGCGAAGTTAAGCTCTTGGATACATACGAGCTATTTTTACTGAAAAATGATATTCATGTGGTTCAAAAGTTTGAAGTGTTTGCAAGATAGAAATGATTGAATATTTATATATTACATCCTGATTAAGTTAAGGGGATGAAGCATTCCAAAACAAGGAAAACACATGCAGAAAACGAATGAAAGGATGCAAAGGTGTGTGATCGTTAATGAAAAGGCAAAGGTATCAGACTGCTAGGAGCTGCAAGCAGAACGGTTTTCCTCTCAGTTGGTCATTTTTCCTTATGGAGAAAGATATTGGTTAGAAATCACGTAATTTAATGCTGATTGTTAGTTCAAAATCCTGAGACCTTGTGTCATAAATACTGAATAGTTGTGGAAATGTCAGACAGGTCTGGCCATGAATATCCATATGCAGTATGGTGATGAAATGATGATGGAGTGGAATGAAACTCTCTGATTATTAACGTTGCCTCTTCAGGAAAGAACATGAAAAATGCGAGTTTGAGGTTCACGAAGTGTACGCCATCGACATTCTGGTCAGCACAGGAGAAGGCAAGGTACATTGTCTGTTTGTTTTTTCACCTCCCTCAAAGTCTCTCTCATCGTTTCCGTCTTTCCAATTGAATCCCCACACTGTTCTCTCTCTTCCTGTCTCTCTCTGTCTCTGTCTCTCTCTCTCCTCTCTCTCTCTCTCTCTGGTTGTTTGTCATTTTGTATGGCTACACTTTCAAAGTGACCCATTTTAGCGTTGGTGAACAGGTTACCTGACATGCCTTTTTTTGTTGTTTTAAAAACCTGTCATTGCTTCTTGCTTTTGCTGTAACCGTCCCTCGCACTGTCACGGCAAACATTCCAGTGACAATAATTTGAACATAATGGTTTTTAGCAGGTAAACATTATAAAATCGAAGATCTGAAACCCTGAATCATGTTAACACAGAAAATCTGTGAGTTATGGAACGCTGTGCTTTTAGTGACCTGATTTGTAGTATAGCATCAGAAAGGTCGGAGAGGTCAGACGACCCAGCTGAAAAAGATAAGAAGGGGAGCGAAGAATGAATAGCTAATGTTTTTTTTTTCATGCCAGCCAGGCTTGTCATGCTGCCATAGCAACACATTTTATGGCAGTTATTGTCCGTGAATTGTTAACCACTTCTTGCTCGGCCTGCCTTTTTTAAGAAAAAGAAAAAATCTTTTTCATCTGAATCCCACAGTTGAAAGAGCTAAGATTTTGAACTTCCTGACTTGTGTTGTTAAATGTTTTCAACAGATAGGTCATAGGTTAGAGTTCACTTCTTTAGACATATCGGTGAAATAATGACAATAAGGAGAGCTACACTAAGCAGGAAAGTGTTGGTTTGCTTCAGTCAAATTTCTAAAAGGATTGTCGGATCTCAAGATGCAGTCCTTGTGATTAAAAAGTCATTGCAGAAATTACAGTACTTCAGATAACAAACATGTTGTTTTAATTTAAATACCACAATTCCGGGAAGAAAACGGTCGATCACCGGTGATCGAAATTCAAGGGAAAGAACTGAAGAGAGTTAATGAAAAATAAAAGAAAGGGTTCAAAGAAAAGGCTTGCAAGTATTCGGATTGAAAATAATGTTAACATTTTTGTGTAATAGTTTTTTTCTTATATACCTGTATTTTTTTCCCATGAGAACACATCGCACTGAATAGCTTGTATTTCAAATTTTGTATTGACAAGAGTATGTGTTGTCATGGTGTAAGAAAAACTGTGGATTGTTCCAGGGTCGTGAACTTGACACACGGACAACAGTGTACAAGAAGAAGGACATCATTTATCAGCTGAAGATGAAGGCCTCAAGACGTAAGTTGGGTGATGAAGAATGGGTCATGAGATGAAACCCATTTGTGGAGGTAGAGGAATGCATAGGCAGATTCTGTTTTCAAGTTGGCGTTTGTTTGGTGGTTTGTTTTTTTTCCGCCATAAAAATGATAATATTAAAGTGTTCACCTGTTTTTGTGAGATTGAAAAGAGCGTGGGGGGGGGGGGGTGCAAGCAAGTGCATTGTTATGACGTGGAACGGAAAGAAATAGATTGGCAGGATTCACAAGTGTGCCAAACATTACAGCCTGCGTGTTTAGCCATGTTTAGTTTTTTATCATTTGGTGAAGAGATCGGCCAGTGCTGGCATTTATTTGCTCATGCACACAGTTTTTTCCTGGGGTGATAGAGTGCGTATTTTGGGTTTCATATTCACCAGGTTTTGCACAAAGGTAAACCATGGTTAGGGCTTGAAAATGAAGGAAATGCACAAGTCTGATCTCAGGAAGACATCTTGGCATATTCAGAAGAAGTTAGGAAGGATGGCATATATATCTGTCACTCACTCCTACTGCCAGATGTTTAAGGTCACACTGTGACATGATTTAGGAAAAAGGGTTAGAATGGGCATTATGATTCTGCTGCAGAGCTGTGAAGTAATTGTATTTGCAGTTTAATACTAAATTTATTGCACAACTACAAAATTCTGTTTATTAGTCGTTATGAAAATAATTATGGCGGTGTCAACATGATGTCGTGTGTTTTCTTTTTATCTTTTTACCAGTCACCACTTGTGTATAGAAATTTCTGGTAATTTTAGTCATGGAAGAAAAAGGTTGGAAAGTTTAAGCAGGGCTAACGGAGAAGAACCCTCTTCAAAGGTGTTAGTTCCCAACTGTGTACTGGATAAAGAACCCAAATGTCAAAGCTTAGATGATGAGAGAGGTCTGCTCAGTGTGAAATTTACATTGATGATTTTTGAAGGTTCGAGGATCTGTGTTGTCCATATCACAGTGCTGCTGAAATTGTTCTTCTGAAAAGTGCTGAAATTAACTGTAGCTGCTACTTGTATTGCTGAAGGACAGTAAAGAGCTTTGAAGTTGTCAGACTTCGTATTATGAGTGGTAGTGTTCTGAGTAAGCACCCAGTTGAAAGTCCTCTTTACAGCTTTCCATCATAGAGCAAGCTTGCATCTCGCTTGAAGTCTTTTCAAGGTTTTAGCTTGAGGAGAGCATTAATTACAATGAAATTCAAAGGTTGTGAGTCAGACTTAAATGCTGGCTGTACGGAGCTTAGGTAATGGATTCATCGATTGGACATGCTGAAGGCATGACCAGTGGAACGAACACCCAAGGCCAGAGAGTAAGGTCACTGCATGATTCCATTTAGAATGCATGAACTCAATGGAATCCATGGTCTGAGAGCAAAGTCATAACATGCCACTTTTAATATGCTCAGTGTTTACAAATTAATGCTCCTGTTAGTAAGCATTGTTGCGGACGACATTGGAACAGCTCCAGACTTTTTTCCCACATTTTGGTTAGAAATGAGGTGGTCAGAGGGGTGGAGATTGAGCATGTACAGAGGGACGAGCAAGCTTCTAATTTTTTTTTCCTGTTGAGAAGCGCTGTTGGTGAACAGTCAAGAACAGTCATGCTTAAGTATGCGAGGTGCCTTCTTTTCAGATAACTTCTTCTTTTTTCCTTGCGGATTTCCTCTTCTTTTTTTCTTTTTTTTAAAAGCTTATTTCCTTTTTTTTTTTCCCAACTGCTTTCGCTGTCTTTGCAGCTGGAAATCTTTCGAATGCCACCCCAACACCCTGATTTTTTTCCACCACCAGTTGGGTGAATTGTCGATGAAAAGTGTGTTGTAAACATTTGAATTGTCAATGAAAAGTGTGTTGTAAACATGTTGAAAGGAGCAAATCTGTTATTCTGATGTGTCATAAGCGCTGCCTGTTGTTTTTTCTTCATCTTCCATCGCACCTTCCATTCCTCTCGTACTGCGGTTTCTCTTTTCTCTTTTTTTTTTTTTTTCTTTCTTAAAAAAATCTTCAGAAAGTTGGCATGGGTGCATGTTGTGCAGAGCGAGCTTGATTAGTTTCAAGAAAGCTGAAATCGGAGTGAATTCTGGGAATACTAAGAATGAAAGTACGAGAACCTGACGAGTTTGTTCTTGGCAACCTCATACATGCTGTGATATATGTATGCTGATGATTTTGGTGTGGTCGTGGTTGCACATATAAACAGGGCTTACATGGCGGATAGTGATGTGTCTTGTTTTTTTGTGTTTCAGAATTCCTCAGTGAAACAGACAAGAAATTTGGCTTGATGCCTTTCACTCTAAGGTGAGTAGAATTTTCTGGTATCCATTCCAGATCTGTACGCAGTTTCCTAGCCTCTATTTCAGCTTGGTCCCATGGAACATTCAGTAGAAACGAATGTGGTACAATTCAGCTTTCAAATGAATTAACTGCAGATTAAGATATAACTGAACACATCAGACGTCATCAGTGGTGATTTTAACCCAATGCCTACCTGATCGACGGAGATCGACAGCCAGATTTCCTCCTCCTGATACCAGATCGACCGCTGAATACTGGGTCAACTACTGTCACTTTCACCATCGCATATCCCAGAATGCAGTCGCGACAGAAGAGTCTTCCAGTACGGCCCCTTTCTGGACGCCATTTTGGTTTTTGTTGCAGGAGTTTTGGTGGAGTAGTTTTGCTGCTGTGAATTTTCAAAGTTGGCTATTTTTTTCGCAAAGATTTTCGGGAAAATGGCAACTATGCAACTTGTAGAATTCATTTTCTGATGCGATAGTGATGAAGAGAGCGTATTTGAGATCAGCAGTCTTGAAGAAGATTTGAAGCGAGACGATTCTGACGTTGATCTTGACCTAGTTATAAATAAAGATCAACTGGTGACCGATTTTGAGGCTGGAATCAATAATGATTCGGGCGATGATACAGACGATGTCGAACTGCCCATTGCTGCTGGGCCCCGTCCGTCTCCCCCCCCCCCCAAAATTTGCGTTTTGATAGCCAGGAAACCGGGTCAGTTGGAAGGAGTGTCCCATGATTTGCCTTGCCTGTGGGAGCGTCACCTTTAGCCTTTTGATTTCAGAGGAATTTTGGCGGACTTTTAGGGAAAAACAAATTTATTTGCTGCACAAAAGCAAGCAGAAAAGGATGAGCATAAACTCTGGCCTAAATTAAAAACTGCCCACGGCTGTTCAGAGCAAGTTACTTAGTTTTGAGTCATAGGGGGGTTTACAGCTGCAGAGACCAAGCTGTGAATGCAGGTGAGGGAAAGGAATGTTTTCTGCAGGCCGCTCCCCACCAGCCTGCTAACCGCACTGTATTCGGCCAACTGAAATGTCATCTGTGCATAGCTGGTCTGGCAGTAATGTGTTCGGCATGGTTGAGCGGCCATTACAAATGGGGCTATAGGTTTGATAATTAGTTATTGTCATGAAAAATGTGATATATCTGCGCTATTGAGATGACTGAATTGGCGAATTCCCAACAATTCTTTTAATACCAAACTCTACTGGGTTTATTTTCTTGTAGATAACATAGATGCCGCATGAAAGCTTGTACGCGCACGCAAGTGGTCAGGCAATATTAGAACAATGACAACAAACAATATTGTGCAAAAATGACGTCATCACTTTCTGGGAAGTTAATTTTCCATAGTTAAGTAGTACACAAGTTTGATACATGCCTCTGCTCAGACTACAGCAACAAAAATGTTGGATTACAAATGTGTAAAGCCTTGTTTGTTTGCCCTTTCACTAAGTGTCTCAATCAGGACGGAAATATAAAGCTGTGCATGCCTGGTTTATCAAAAGGCAAAGAGGAGACGGACAAGAGGTGTCACCACAGTGTGTGTGTGTGTCGGGGAGAAGGGGTTTGGTGGTGTGATTTTGCTTATCCTTTACAAACAATGCTGAATTATAATCTGTGCAGACCAGTATAATCTGATTTATTTTATTCCTGGGTCAGTATTTGGTTAGAAGAAAATCTTTACTATGTGATCCTAATCCCGTTAAAATCTTTGTAAGTGATTTAGGATGTGTGTTTTCCCACCACAAAAGTTGATTATAAGTGTCAAGCATATAGAATGACTTTATTTTATTCTAGGATCAGTACTTTGGTTAGAATTGGAAAATCATTGTGTTCCATCATGATAGTCTTTGTAATGAATTTCGAATTGTTTTTAGAAAGAAAGAATAGAGTTAGTCTGTTCGTTTTTTTTTTTTGTGGTACCAGTTCACTGTGTGTGTATGGGGGAAAATGGTTGGTTTGCATGGAGTGATGTCTTTGAATTTTTTTTCATTACTTTTATAGAATAGATAAGTTAAAAGCCAATTTTTTGTTGAAGTTTCTTTATGGCAAGTGTGTGTTTGCGGAGTTACCTCCTTGGCATGGTATTCTCATAGTCATGCAGCGGAAAGTCATGCGGCAGGCAGAGGGTTAACTTGTTCCATACCCTGTGCCTGAGCAGTGCTCGGGCAACAGACTTGATGTACTCAGAGTGGTATCGCTCCAAAACAGTGCACGTTACAGTTGTCAAGCTGGACACCGCTAACATAAAAGCTACATTTGTAACTTGTTCATTTTGAAGTCTTTGGACTAAAATTGAGTCTGTCCTTGGCATTCGAACATTTGGAGTTGATGATAGATAGTTTTACTGCAGATTCTGTGTGCTACCTTTAGACATGCTAAAGGAGTGGATGTGAAGTTCAAGTGGTTTACATGTTTGAGTCACGATTTGGGGGGGGGGGGGGGGGGGGGGGGGGGGGGGGGGGGGGTCGTCATGGGTTTGAGCCCCTGCGATACCAAGTAGATGAAGTGTGGACGGATTTTCCCCCGGTCTCTTGGGTCATTGTATTCAGACCCAGAGGATGAACCTGTCTGTGTTTACACAAGCGTAAGCTTAGTGGGGCACATTTTTAAAGATCATGAAACCAGTGCGGTGGTAGTAAACTACCTAGCATACAGCAGAATCTTTGAGAGAGGAGACCGTCCTTACTCAGCATCCCTCTGTTGCCCGCTGCAGTGCTGTAATGAACAATGGAAAATGGCAACAGCATGATTGTTCTGTCTGTCACAGCAACCCTGTGGCCTTTATATTCATGGGACCCGCCCCGCCCCCCCCCCCCCCCCCCCCCCCCCGAAAAAAAAAAAAAAGGTTGATGATTTGAAAGTACAGGTGTTGATCCCATGACGTTACAGGTTGTTTGAGGATGAGAAGAAGGCCAAGATGGGAGTGTTGGAGTGTGTCAAACATGACCTCATGCAGCCGTTTGGAGTGCTGTACGATCGTGAAGGTAAGATCATGCTGCACTAGGCTGTGCACCATCATTTTTTATTTACACAAGGTTTAAACAACTTTTCAATCAACTTGACTTTTCAGAAGTTGGACATGCGTGACAAAAGGTCGCAAGAATGTCCATCAGTTAAAGCAGCTGGCAGTCAGACATGAAGAAGGAATGATAGCGTTTGTTTATTGTATTTGTATATATATATTTCTTTATATAAATCACGCATCAAATTGCTGACTTTTGTTATTGCAATGGTACACGGTGCTCAAGTACCTTGCACCGAAAATGAATTGTAGTTTATTTTCAGCACTGTTCTGATCTGGCAGCCTTGAAAGAAACTGGCCTGAAAGGGTCGGTGTTCTGTGTTTATGTGTGTTGATGTGTCTGTCCTGATCTGTGTGCAGGAGAGTTTGTTGCCCAGTTCAAGGTGACAGTCATCTTGATGCCAAACGGGCCCCTGAAGATCACCGGCCTGCCCTTTGAACCCGAACTCTACCAGACTGAGCTCAAAATAGAGGATGAAGAAGTGAAGGTGAGAGAGGTGACAGTGTCCAGCGATCAAAGTTTGCAGCTTAACCCTTGTCAATCAGGGAATGTGCTGGTGCATAGGCTGTCCAAGACATTGGGGAAATGTGCTGGCATTTAGTCCCTCGCCCATCATATCAGAAACGCATCTGATCTAAGAATAGTGTGCGAGTGTGGTTATTCGAATGAGAAGCAGAAGTTGTGTGCTTGTCGCACAGTTTAGTGGATCGCATCTCTGGAACTGGTGGTCATTCGGCAACATTTGAAAGGAAATGACCATTTTGATCGAGCATGTATTTGACTGGACGATTCTTAACCTTTTGTATGCACTTACCTGAGTTTAGTTACGCCGAAAACCATCGGCAAGGTAAGTAACTCCGTAATTTGAACATGGTTACCCAATTTGAAAATTAATTTTAAAGAGAGGAAAGGAAATAGTGAAATAAAAATAATTTTAAAACTTCCTACGAATATATATGTTGCTATATCATAAATTTGAAGAATATCACATGAGCCATTTATTCGGGGGGGGGAAAATCTTCAGAACTTTCTTCCGAATCGTTGTTAATCATACCTGGAACCTCATCCCAGTTGAAATCTAGGTCACTGTAAGCTTCATCACCCAGCACTTTCACTAAGTCTTATGCCGTAAATCCTACAAATCACAGTATCTTCATCACTAAATCTCGTTATAGAACGGCAGAAATCAAGGTTAGCGATGGTGAAAAACAGCATTTCGACCACAAAACTTAAAAAATTCGTAATTCGAGAACTACGGCACGTATCGACTTTTTTTTTTTTCCAAACAGAAGTAAATGGCCACAGGAAGAAGGAAGTCACGTTCTCGCGAGACTTCCTTTTCTACGAGAAACATGGCAGCGCCCATTGTTGCCACGTGTTTTACCGGGCGCTGGCAGGCACTCAGCCTTTTGGCCGTGTGATTTCCGGTTGGGCGCTAGCAGGTGCGCACTTGTCAAGAGGGTTAAGAAAATAAGACGGCAGGGATTGCAGATAGTGGATGTCAAAATTCTGTCGAGCTGAGGCAGCAGTGGCATGAATTTGATCAAATGAGCAGGTCTGTTTGAACAAATAGCTAGGAACCAAGCAGAAGGAGTGTTTCCTGATGAATCTTGTGCAGAAATAAATATGCTTATTGCCAGTATTGTCGAAGAGAACTGAAACTGGCTACCTCACTGGACAAGGCTCAGATCAGGGGCCATATAAACTCTAAGAGCTCTCAGCATAGCAGCTGGACTTTAAAGAAAGTCGCCTCAGATGGAAATTGGGTGAATATTTGAAAAAGTTGTCTCCAGATGGAAACGGAATAAATATTGAAAAAGATGCCTCAGATGGAAATGGGATAAATATTGGAAAGGGTTGCCCCAGATTATATGGGATAAATATTTTTTTAAATTGCCCTAGATGGGAAAAGTGTTCCAAAAAGTTGCCTCAGATGGAAATGGAATAAGTATTCAGAGAAAGTTGCCTCCAATGGAAATGGAATGAATACTTTTTTTTAAAAGTTGCTTCCTATGGAAATTGGATAAATATTCGAAAAAATTGCCTTGCATGGAAATGGGATAAATATTTGAAAAAGTTGCCTCAGATGGAAATTGGAAAAATATTCGAAAAAGTCGCCTCAGATAGAAATGGGGAAAAATATTCGATAAATTCGCCTCAGATAGAAATGGGGAAAATATTTGAAAAAGCTGCCTCACATAGAAATGGGATAAATATTTTAAAAAGTTGCCTCAGATAGAAATGGGGAAAATATTCGAAAAAGTCGCCTCAGATAGAAATGGGAAAGATATTTGAAAAAGTTGCCTGGGATAGAAATGGGGAAAATATTTGAAAAAGTCGCCTCAGATAGAAATGGGGAAAATATTTGATCAAACCTTCCCCCAAGTCTCTCCCTGTACACTGTTACCATTACAGTCACAGCATACACATTTCTTCCAAACAGATTTTCTGTCTTTTTTTTGTGTGTTTTGTTCGTGTTTTTTTGTTGTGTTTTGTTTTTTGTCGCAACAGCTTGAAGACATAATGGCAACATGTTTACACATTATATCTAAAATGATGTTGCTGTTGTTGTTTTGTTCAGTTGTTGTTGCCACTTGTGTTATTCACACTTTCTAGGTATCTGGAGTAGAATCATGATCTGACCAAGGTGTTGTGTTGTGTCCAGGCTCTGTTGGCAGCATCAGCATCACGGAAGTCGGCCAAGAAGAAGAAGAAGAAGGCGGGCAAGACACTAGGAGAGACGGCTGAAGGAGGTGAGGGCAGCGATTGAAAAACCGGGGAACCAAATGGGAAGAGTGTTTGCTACTGATCTTCGTGTGCACAGATGTCATGTGCCTCAAGTGCCCCTGCGCCAAGTCTGCCCCCGGCCTTTTTTTTCCCTTTTTTTTTTTTCCATTTTAATCGAAGATTGTGTTTTATTGCTTTATTTATGATGTGCAGTGATTTAAGTGCATCAGGCTTCATCTCCATCCAGAGTGACCCAGCTGTTGCCCTGTGCACGGCGTGTTTGCTGTTTGGTCCTGTGTAGTCTAGGGGGTACCTGGAGCTGGCATCTTATGTTTGCGGAAGAGGAATGCTTCTTCAAGGTTCTGTGTCGGTACTTGATCATGTTTTGGGGGGGGGGGGAGTAGCAGCATTGAAAAGCGTCCACTGGGATGCCATTGTATGGGAAATGTCCAGGGTGGTGGGAATGAGAAACGATAGGGGGCAGAAATGGCGCAGAGAACCTTGCTGCATGTGGAATCGGGGGAGGGGGAGAGATGCAGACAGTGTCCTGCCTTGGTGAGTTGGGCTGGTGGGGACAGAACACAGCTCTCTGGAATCCATTGTCAACACCCCCAGCCTCGTGTCTAGGGAACTGTTTAAATTTTAGGGGGGGGGGGGGGGGGATTAGTCCAACTTTTTGCTATCAGCTAGTCCTTTGGCCCTCCTACACTCTCTCCGTGCCTATATTTTTTTTTTTTGTTTTGAATATGTAAGGCATAGTATTCTTGTCACGACTTTCTTTCTCATACCTTGTTTCCCCCCCTATCTTCCCGTCTCTTGCTTCCTTTTGCTGTTTTCAGAGCAATAGGTTGGGGGGGGGGGGGGGGGGGGGGGGATAGGTAGTGTGTAATGCCATGTTGAATTTTGTTGTAGTTGGGTGTAATGGAAATAATTTTGTGTAGTAAGGTTTTAAATAAATCTGTATCAAGAAACAAAAAGGTTCAGTTCATTGAAATCCAGCAAAAGCCGTGGGTGCAGTGTTATCAGATATTGTACAGTGACATTACTGAGATGCCATATTTTATAGCAGAGACAAGGACGACCAATGATCCCCAAAGGTGACTTTTAGTGAGAGCCAGCCTGCCAGTGTTTTAATGGACATTGAAAAGTGTGCATGCAAGACATGAAGGCAGATAGTAATGTTGGGGGCTGCGATGGAGCTATGTTGGAAGGCCAGAACAGCAACCACTGGTTTGCCTAGGTTTTTTCCCCAGTGGTGAATTTCATAATGTGTTTGCGAGTCTTGGTGTGTGAACATGCCAGAACGAGGGATCAGTACTATGGTGGTTCTGTTCTGTGGCTTTGTCATAGTGAACTAATTTGTACAACCCCAGCACCATTTGTTGCCATTTTCTCTCTTTTTTTTTCTTTTTTTTTTGCCCAGTAAGTTATGTCAGAGCCTTGCATTCCCCTTTTCGTCATCTCCTTCATCGTCTCAAACCCTCAGCCATAACTTTGTGCCTAATGTATAACTGGCCATTTATTATTGTTCCCAGTATTGAATTCATCGTCTCAGATATATTGGAGGGAATAAGAAGGAAAAATCCAACACCTTGAAATGTGAAGTTTAGTTGGATGTTACGTTGTCTTTATGAAATTAAACTTGGGCAAGATGTAAGTCATGTTCTGATGGGAAAACTGTATTGAAAATTCATTGTGAAATGGTAATATGTGCATGCGCGTCAATGGCATGTAACTCATCAGTGAAGAATCACTTGGTTGGCCCACAGATCATCAGTTTGGTAGTGTCGGTGATCTGTGGGAAAACGTCTTCAGGCCCTGTTCTGTATACAGGTGTTATTTTGTTTGTTTTACATTCATTCAGGTGCAGGGCTGTCGTTTAAGGGTTGTAGGGATTCATTGATTATCATCCATTTTCAACACACAGAACACATGCATAAGAGGAACCGAAGTCTGTAACCCGGTGGGTCTGTTCAGGGTATGTGCGGTGTGGATGCAGAGCACACTCCATGTTTCCCACAGTGTCGCACTGGCCAAGTCTTCAGCATTTTGGCCTCAGAATTCAACTAGACCAGCTTTTGGTGTCGGTCTTGGGGATGGGCAGGGGGTCTCAAAGGGTTATATTGATGAAACTGTTGTCTTGCCTGCAGAATGTTCCCAGTATTTTGGGAACGTGGATGATGTAATGTTTTCAGGTTTAGAACAACATTTGAGTGTGGGTATGTCTGGATGAGGATTTTACGTTTCCATTTTTATTTTGGTTTTTAACTTCTTTCTTAATGTGTGTCAGAGCTGTTGGGGGTGGTAAGAGCATAAAACACCAGTTTGTTTCTTCCTCTGTCTAGAGAAGTTGACATGGATAACCTGCATTGTGCATATCTTGGGTCTCTCCTGTGTTCTTCAACAGCTCATGTGTCTGTGGGTATTGGTTCAGAGAGCAGGTGAGGGTAGCTGACTGTTTCTGCATTTTTACCGGTTTGTACATGATCGAATACAATTAAAACTGCAGTCTTAAAGATGTCTGATTGGTCACTTTGAACAGGTGTTGATGTGAAAGTGATTTTGTTTGTGTGTGTGTGGTATGATTTGTACCTGTGAAGTGGTGGGTTGATGGCTTGTATGCCTGAAAGGCAAAGGTTCTTTTCCCAGCTCTGGCTCAACATTAGCGCGGGGCCTGGTGATAATGAACTGCTCAAGGTCCGGGGTTCAACTGCAGCATTAGAATGTTGAGTGGAAGCAGAAATAGATTTTCTCCTCTTTAAGTTGATGGCATTGAAGAACCTTAATGAGCTCGTTACATTAGATGGAGTCTCTTGTTTGGATATGGAATCCAAATTTGTGCTTGATCTTTCATTAATTTTGCTTGGCTGTTTTGCAGTCACATGAAGCAATATGCTAATAGGTAACTAGCCTGCAGAAGTCATTCTCATTTCAGCAGTTCACTCATGTGTTTATTTAGTGCCCGCTAGTGTGTTCCATTTTTGTTACCTGCAAGAAAAGTGCCCTTTTTCAGGTAAATCCGACAGCAAAGGGATCTTGATCTAAGGTGCAACTTTAATGAAGAGAACAAAAGGAAAACGGTGTTCCACAGAAACGGTGGGTTTGGGAGTTTCACTTTGCTTTCGTAGGATGATAACCAGGGTTCAACCGTGGTGGTGCGCTCTGAACGCCAGTTCACCCAGTAGCCACACCACCGCTGAAGAAGACGGACGGAGGTCTGTCGAAAGCTTCAAGTAAGTTGCTATTCCTAGCTGAGCGACTTGTTTATAAATCCGGTAGTCGTTATAGATAACCTTTGTTTTTTGTGGGTTTTTTTTTTTTCCTGTCCCATCTTCTGTGCCACCTCGGGGCATTGCACCCATGACACTCATTCCAACCCCAACCCCCCCCCCCACCATGTCCAGAGTTTACCCGGAACTCCACAGTCCTGGCACCAGCAATCCATAGGGAGCAGTGAATGTTGGAAGTCATCAAGAGGCAACCACTGGAGGAGACAATGCACTGCTGCCGAGTCACTTAAACCCAATGCCTACCGGATCGACCGAGATCGACCGCGAGATTTCCTCCTTCTGAATACCGGATCGACCGAGATCGACCGCTGAATACTCGGTCAACGACTTTCGCTTTCACCATCGCATATCCCAGAATGCAATTGCGACAGAAGAGTCTTCCGGTACTTCCGTTTCTGGACGCCATTTTGGTTTTTGTTGCATGAGTTTTGGTGGAGTAGTTTCGCTGCTGTGAATTTTCAAAGTTCGGCTTTTTTTCGCGAAGATTTTCTGGGAAAATGGCGGATCAAGTAACTATGCAACTTGCAGAATTCATTTTCTGAAGTGATATTGATGAAGAGAGCGTATTTGCGGGCTACACTCTTAAAGAAGATTTGAAGCAAGACGATTCGGACGTCAATCTTGACCTAGTTATGAATAAAGATCGACTGCTGACTGATTTTGAGGCCGGAATCAATAATGATTCAGGCGATGATAATGACGATGTCGAATAGCCCATTGCTGCTGGGCCCAGACCCCCAAAAAAAGAAAATTCGAAAAACAAAACTTGCTAGAGATACTTTAATTCTTGACTGGAGTGGTTGGCTACAAGAAGTGAAGCCCCCCAAAAGTTTCCCTTGTTTTGATAGCCAGGAAACCGGGTCAGTCAGTGGGGTGTGTCCCACGATTTGCCTGTAGGAGCATCACCTTTAGCTTTTTGATTTCAGAAGAATTTTGGTAGACTTTTAACGAGAAACAAATTTATTTGCTGCACAAAAGCAAGCAGAAAAGGATGAACATAAACTCTGGCCTGAAATAAAAACTGCCTGTTTATCAAAAAGCAAAGAGGAGCCGGACAAGAGGTACATCATCACCACAGTGTGTGTGTTGGGGGGGGGGGGGGGGGGGGGGTGCTCAGTGCACTTGTGCAAAAGCACATTTTTGTTGAATTCCATCACCAATCTAAAGCCCAGTATTTCAGTAATCTGTTCTTGTTATTTTTTCCCTCAGTAGTTAGAAGACAAATCTTCTTGTATGTGATGCCTTCAGTTTAACAAAATTGTTGAAGTTTGGGTTGTTTTTTGCTTCACAATAAAAGTTGATTATTTAGTGTGCATACCATACAGAATGACTTTATTTTGTTCCTGAAGGTTTCAGTACTTTGTTTAGACTTGGAAAATCACTCTGTGCTCCTAATCCATGATGTTCTGTGGGTACAGTGAATTTAGGGAAAATTGTTTTAGCACTGAGAATACCGAAGTACAGTTAGTCTGTTCGTTTGTTTTTTTTTTCCTCGTGTACCAGTTCACTATATGGGGCGGGGGGGGGGGGGGGGGGGGGGGGGGGGGGGGGGGGGTACAACGTGTCATGCAGTCGGAAAGAAACTGAAGCATCACTCCTGTCCTCGTTGATCAGCATGAAACATACATGCCTACCCTATGGAACTTCCGTATTTTCTACGGCAATTAAAAAAAAAAAAAAAACGAAGTAGCTACAGCGATTACGGAAATTTATTTTTCGTTACGGTAAAAAGATCTTTGAACAAAATTTACTTAAAACGATTGTGAGTTGAAGCAGACGATGCTTTTGAAAGAAGCAGAACACTGAATGGTAAAAGGGACGTGAAGCCCCATCTTCATCAAGCAGACGAATAGCATACGTCTCCAATGCAATAGAGGGCGTTTAAAACTCAGTTATTCAAGCAAGCGATGCTTTTGCAGGGGTGGATTTTTCCGCGGATTTCCGCGGTAGATCCTGTCGAAGAGACGTCTCATGCGGAGAAAAATGTTTCCTGCGACAGTTCTTTGAAGAAACAAGTTAAGTGGAAGTGGGACTGGTTGGAGAGTAAGGTGGATGATGATGAAGTGATAGGCCAGTTCATAGCCAAATTTAATGCCTGTGGCCTTGCTTACTGCAATCTTTGCCGAGTGCAAATAAATTACAGTTCACGTGGAAAAGTTGCTTTGGTGGATCACATTAAAAGCAACAAGCACAAGACAGCTCTGGGTCAGCAGACAAAATTAATGCAAGATGTCTAGCTCCACACTTGAAAGCTGGACATCTTGCATTAATTTGGTGTGCCATTAGGTTGAAAAGCAACTCCTCATTACACTTTGTCCAAGTTGTGAAAGATAGTAAGTATTAGTATAGTTGATTTTTATAGCTTTTTGTGGGGGGGCGGGGGGGGGGGGGGGGGGGTACAACCGTGTCATGCAGTCGGAAAGAAACTGAAGCATCACTCCTGTCCTCGTTGATCAGCATGAACATACATGCCTACCCCTATGGAACTTCCGTATTTTTCTACGGCAATTAAAAAAAAAAAAAAAAACGAAGTAGCTACAGCGATTACGGAAATTTATTTTTCGTTACGGTTAAAAAGATCTTTGAACAAAATTTACTTAAAACGATTGTGAGTTGAAGCAGACGATGCTTTTGAAAGAAGCAGAACACTGAATGGTAAAAGGGACGTGAAGCCCCATCTTCATCAAGCAGACGAATAGCATACGTTTCCAATGCAATAGAGGGACGTTAAACTCAGTTATTCAAGCAAGCGATGCTTTTGCAGGGGTGGGATTTTTCCGCGGATTTCCGCGGTAGATCCTTGTTCGTTCCGCGTAACAGCGTGTCAGTTCCGCGGAAGCGATCTGTGATTCTCATTCATGTCTTCAAAAACATCGGGTGTCATTTATCCACAAACTGTTCGACATTCTTAAACGGCTTGGATTCGCAGTTAACTTGGTAACTTTCTCCTTCCGGTTTTGCAATCTTCAAAATGGCGACATGTCGAAGAGACGTCTCATGCGGAGAAAATGTTTCCTGCGACAGTTCTTTGAAGAACAAGTTAAGTGGAAGTGGGACTGGTTGGAGAGTAAGGTGGATGATGATGAAGTGATAGGCCAGTTCATAGCCAAATTTAATGCCTGTGGCCTTGCTTACTGCAATCTTTGCCGAGTGCAAATAAATTACAGTTCACGTGGAAAAGTTGCTTTGGTGGATCACATTAAAAGCAACAAGCACAAGACAGCTCTGGGTCAGCAGACAAAATTAATGCAAGATGTCTAGCTCCACACTTGAAAGCTGGACATCTTGCATTAATTTGGTGTGCCATTAGGTTGAAAAGCAACTCCTCATCTACACTTTGTCCAAGTTGTGAAAGATAGTAAGTATTAGTATAGTTGATTTTTATAGCTTTTTGTGGGGGGGGTGGGGGGGGGGAGGTAAACAAGTGGGGTAGCGTTTGCTCCCATAAGAAAACCTGACACAGAGTAACTTTTATTCAAGACTGGCACAGCCTTTTAACTTGAATAAAGTCAGACAAATACATAGACAAACAATCTAATAGTGGGGGAAAAAACCAAGCGCAGGCCAACAATGAACTGTCCTCATAATAATGACTTGTCAAAGATTTGGACTTAAGGAGGGGGCAGTTTAAAGATGGAGAAACTGGGAACATGAAATTAAGAAAATATATTACAGATATGAAAACTCTTCACTAGCTGCACAAGGGAACCATCGCAATCCCTTTTGAAGGCAGATATATTTGCCTTTTTTATACAAATATATCTGCCTTCAAAAGGGATTGCAATGGTTCCCTTGTGCAGCTAGTGAAGAGTTTTCATCTCTGTAATATATTTTCTTAATTTCATGTTCCCAGTTTCTCTCCATCTTCGAACTCCCCCCCCCCCCCCTCCTTATAAGTCCAAATCTTTGCCAAGTCATTGTGAGGACAGTTCAGTTGTTGGCCTGCACTTGTTATTTTCCCCCACTATTAGATTGTTCGTCTATGTATTTGTCTGACTTTATTCAAGTTTAAAAGGCTGTGCCAGTCTTGAATAAAAGTTACTCTGTGTCAGGTTTTCTTATGGGAGCAAACGTTACCCCACTTGTTTACTGTTTATTGTTTACTGTTCCCTGCCTCATTTCATTTCCAATTTAGAAAAAAAACCCACAAAAAACAATATTGGCTTTTTCCTTTAAAATTTGTTAATTTCAGTCTCAAAATGCACCAGATTGCACAGAATTGAATGTAGCAACACAAAATTTTCCGGGGGGCATGCCCCCGGACCCCCCTAGACTGTTTCCTCTTTTTCCTTTATGGAGAGTCCCACCCCTGTTTTGAAAGTGGAAGTACTAAAACCGGATATCGCAAGTAATTGAAGTTTCGAGAAATATGGCATCTAATACAAAGAGAAAGCAAATGGATGTGCCGACTGGTGATGCCGATGAACCTGCATTCAAAAGAAAAAAAGGAATGCTACTGATTTTGAGTCTGTGCTACTGAAATTTGAAATCGGTGCTGCTAAATTTCATTTTTAGGGGTAGGCATGTATGCATGAAAGTCCCGATTCTGTGACCCCATCATGCCCTCTTCTCAGGGAACCCTGATTTCAGTTTCCTCTGGGTGTTCATGGGTTGGGTGAAGTTTTGTGCCGAAGTTGTCTGTATTGGCCTGTTCATGAGAATTATCAGATGGACATGGTTAGGATGCCCAGTCTAGACCTGCGGACCCAAAATTTGTCTGTGGTGTACTTTCTCACATAAACAGGTTTGTTTTGGCAAGATCAGGCGTATTTCATTTTCGTCTTAAGCAGTTTCTATAAATACAAACATATTTGATCAGTTTTTAGCATATTTTGCATTTTCACAAACTAATAATTATATGGTGGAGTCGTGCAGACTTAAATGGCTACCAAGTACGAATGGTCAAATGAAGATGCATGCGCTGTCCCTATAAACAGTATCTGATGGTAAGAGTCCAGAGATTCAGAATAAAGCAATTTTTGATTGGTGTACAACAACAACAAAATTGCTAGTGTTTTTGCTTCACATTTTTTTTAAATTTGAGAGGTGTTCTGTTGTATTCTATGTAAAATGACGTACGAAATACACCAAAAGCGCATGGATAGGCAGGTGTGTCGGGCAGGTTAGCTCTTCAACATGGCAATCATTTGTCCAAGGGGGACCTGTTAGTAGCTGGTGGGTCGGAGCAGGTTCCATGGAACACCTTAACCCTCGTGCATATATTTTGCCCACATATGACCACTCTGTTTGTCTCCCCTGGTGTTCGTTACGGCTGCACATGCCACATTACTTTCCCTTACAAATTTCAACCTTGTTTGAAGTCCAGGCTGGTCAAAATAATGGGCATCCCTGAGAGGTGTCCAGTGAAATCTTATCAGTAGTATGGGTTATGGGAAACGATTCATTCACAAAGGATGGGGTCGTGAACTGACCACATTCCATTGATACCTCAAAGAGCATGAATATTGGGAGCAGTTTTGGGCAGGAAAATGCAAATGCAAGAGGGTTACAAAAATGACTCGTCAGTAGTGCAGCGTCTCCATTGGCGAGTTGCTTTATGATGACGTAATTCCTGCCTTCATGGATGCGATGCTGGTGATGTAACGGGGCAAACCTGGAGTGTATGAGGGAGCAGAATATTCTGTGTGGGAGTAATTGGAGGGGGGGGGGGGGGGGGGGGGTGTCGGATCAATGAATTAAGACGAGCTGTTGCAGGTCTTGTCTTGAAAGATTCAAGCAGTGAATGGTTGCTTTGGTATTGAATTCTGGCACTGGACCTGAACCTTGTGCTTAGACCCATGCATACATACAGCACACAAGCCAACCCACGTTGGCCCCAAACACTGGACACGAAGAGGGAAAAAGCATAAAAGGAAACAGAAAGAACAAACAGTTGGGGCTCGTGATTCCGCACCAAACTTGACAAAATGGAACACGCACACAGTGATTGTTTCTCCAGCAACCCCAGTTTAATGTACAGTTTACAGCAATGGGTGTGGTGGAAACACACTGTAAACACTCTGAAAGCGCTTGTAACAGGTAGACCATTACCAAATTGGTTGACAAATCCTGAGATTTAAACTCTGATGTTCTACAATTGGCAGAGCATTTAATCTAGACCCATTACATACCCCTCAAAATTTCGAATGACACTTGCATGAAAAGAAATGCGAACTTGTTCAGACAATACATAGAAATCTGGGTGGAGAAAAGGGGGAAGGGTGCCCATTTCTGTTACGGAAAGAAACGGCTTTGAACTAGAAAGAATGCTGTGCAACATGCACTTGCCTCTGAAAACCCCATGTGAAAGCTTTTTATTTCATTTCATTTCTATTTTCAGCCCATTCTCTGTGCCACCCCATTAGCATTGCACCCATGCATTCATTCCACAGCAAGGCCCGGCCCCCGCCCCGGGTCCGGCGATCCACAAGGAGCAGTCGATGTCAAGTCGCCATGAGGTATCCCGCCACAGGAGATGCAGCACTGCTGCGGAGTGACTAAGGTTTGCGTTCAGTGGGTGCCTGTGCTCTGATCCAACATACGCAGGACACCACCTAAACCCCCGTTTTGTGTAAGTTGCCAAGTGTCCCCCCCCCCCCCCCCCCCTTTTTTTTTATTTTTTTTTTTTATTCTTTTGAATCCTCTGCAAAAATTGATGTATTTCAAAACGGTATGCAGGCACCTGAACTGTGTACCTTTTTTTTTTTTTTTTTTTCCAGTCGGATGTTCAAACCAATAAATACTCCCAGTCCAACAAATAGACTGTCATATGCAAGAGCCATTTAATGAACTGTCTCAAATAGTTGAATATTAGTCGCATTAATAAACTTATAATTTAAAAAAAAAAAAAAAAAACCTCTCCCAAACAGAACTGCCATGAAATGGATAGGAATTCGCCTTTCTTTGAGTGATGTCTTTCCCGAGGTACATTGAGGAAATGTCGATGGTGTGATATGCCGCCCGGTCAGCAGGACAGATCCAGAGAGGAAGAGGGCAGCAGCAACCGTCACCACAGAGAGAAATCACGTCCGGATGGAGTCGCAGTCCATCATGGGATTCCTGAAATGAACGCTCTCGTACATCGGTTACAGATGGGGTTTCAATTCAAAAGTAATAGAAAATCCTCTTCACTTTAACCCCTTTATACTCCCCCAACCCGGGGGGGAAAA
>CM031627.1:8004321-8026821 GCA_018398815.1 Conus ventricosus
CGACCCCAAACCAACACCTTTGCATTCCTTTCATTCTTTTTTCTGCATGTGTTTTTCCCTTGTTTTGAAATGCTTATGCCTTAAACTTAATCAGGATGTAATATATAAATATTCAATCATTTCTATCTTGCAAACACTTCAAACTTTTGAACCACACTGAATATCATGTTCAGTAAAAATAGCTCGTATGTATCCAAGAGCTTAACTTCGCAACAGTAAGAAGCAGCCCATCCTGTAAGTACATTCTCCACAGTCAGATCCCTTTCTCCACAATTATCCCTCCCGGAAGCAAATGTCGTCGCTCGCCGTTAAAACAACCAAACATTAGTTACCCTAATTTGCATAGCCATTTGTTGTGAGAAATAGCCTGCTCTTCTGCCTCTGTGTGTGTGTGTGTGTGTGTGTGTGTGTGTGTGAGAGAGGATTACCATGAAACACTCCTTTATCAAAATTTCAATACTTTTGTTGAGAACATTTTATTTTCCCATACCCCATTCACTGACATGATTTCCAAGATAAAACATGTTTTGAAAATTCATTATCATCATTATTGTTTTCAAGATATGCTCACTAGAGTTGCACTTAAATTTTCCTCCAATTGTTGGCTCAATCCCAAGTTGCAGTGAGGACTTCTTATGGGGGAAGGAGGATGGGGGAGGTCGTTCCAATGGCAAGCATTGAAATTTGAAGTTTTGTTGAGAAGCAAGAGTAGCTATTTCACCACATGCTTCAAGCGAACTATAATTTATTTTAAAAAAGTAAATAGAAAGATGACACAAGATGTGTTTCTTTGTGATTATGGAACAGAATGAATGTATTTTGTGCAAAAACATTCAAAGATCAATATTGAACAAGCCGACTCAAACAAATTAAAAAAACTTGTGATCTCTTTATCTGTGACGTTTGTCACAACGCCTCAGCATGTAATGAAATTGCTGACCAACAAAGATTGGCTTGACTGGCTTGATTGAAGAAGAAAAGTGTTGGACTGGTCAATTAGGTACCAATATTTGTAAATTTTTTGTTCTTGTGAATTGCCAGTGTCTGCAGTTTATGACCATGATAAACACATCTGCTGATTTCAACCAAATCAAGGTTGTAAGACAAGACGAACGAATAAATGTCTACAGTTGTGCAGACGAACGAATAAATGTCTACAGTTGTGCAGACGAACGAATAAATGTCTACAGTTGTGCAGACTAAAGAATAAATGTCTACAGTTGTGCAGACTAAAGAATAAATGTCAGCACTTGTACTTAGCGGTAAACATTTGATCTAATCACAAATGGGCCAAAACACTTTGATTCTCCACCCAGCCACCCCACACATTTTGACAATCTTTTTCATATGGGCAAACAGGTCCTTTTATGGCACTTGCTCTATAAATACCTGTTATATGCTTACACAGATTTTTACACACACATACACACACCTGCAAGCACACACTCACGCATGCACACACACACACAAAACCACTGTACGGCAAGACAGAATAACATGGGTGAAACCTACAAAAACTTGATTTGACTGAAATTAGGCCGGGGTCCAGGGGCCGCCTAGGCCCCGGCGGGGTACAGGGGCAGCGCCCCGTTGGGGGGTCCAGGGGGGCAAAGCCCCCGGGCAAACTGATTTTTAAATGTTTTAGGCCAAAATTTCGTTGGCTCTCCTGCCCCAGAAAAGCTTAATTGTAAACATGATTTCTGCAGTAAAAAGCTTAACTGTAACATGCTTTTGTGAGTTACTGTTAGACTTTATGTTCCATTAATTCTTTTAAATGAATAAAATAAATATTCATGGCTTTTTGTACAAGCTCAGGAAAGTTAAAATCTAAAATGTAGAAAAAAAACCAGAATATAAAAACTCAAAAAGGGAAATTTTTCTCACCCAATCTGAACTGATCAAAACATTCCAAAAATCAAAATTTCCCCCACAAATTGTTTAAAATGGTCATTTTACTATTTGAATCAAGACTGTGTGTAAAAAGAATATACATGCTCACACATTTGGAATGCACAATGAGGAACCAAAGTAGCCTTATTCTTGCTGGCAACCATTTGTCTTAAGTCCAAAGAATCAAACCATTTTAAATAAGGAGAAATCAAAGTTGACATGTTGTCAGCACATTTTGTCTTTCCTAGCAACCACACCACATATAGAAAATGGATGAACAAAGGTGGCCTTCTTATCTTGTCAGTTCCTCTTGTCCTCACTGTCAAAAAGCCACCATATACATGAAGTATAATTCATCCTTTCAATCATTTTCAGAATTGTCCATCAATAAAGTGCAAAGCTGTCATCCACATTTCTATCATTTTCCATGGTGTCAAACAAAGCAAGGACGAGTCATTATGATTCCTGTTGATTTTGATTAAGCAGTCATATATTAATGAAATTCTCTTGCCCTGTTAAACAATGAGTGGTAAAGAAAACTAAAAAAAAGAAGAAAAAAAGAAAAAGAAAAAAGATGAAGAAAAAAAAAGTCTTTCAGTCCAGTAGTGGGCGTTTTGAAAAACTCCCTGATGTCGCAGCACCAGCTTTTCGTTTTTTTACTGGAGCCAGGTTTACTGGAGAAATAATGGAGCAGCTGAAGAACCCAGACTGAACATGACGGGGGCACAGATGGACATACAGATGTAGCAATGTTGACAGGTGGGGCTGCAGCGGGAAATAGGCTAGACGGGGAGAAGACAGTAGCTACATTTTCTTTTTGGCTGCTTGTGATAAATATTCCGAGGTGGGAATTGGTGAAATTAAAAAAAAAAAAAAGTAAAGTGTAGGGAGGATTCAGGTCATTTCTGTTTTCCACCTTTTCTTTCCTAAAAAAAGTATAACAAACATGATTTTTTTTTAAGGAAAAAGGGAAATAAAAAAAAATAAATAAATAAACAAACAAAATGAAAACTGACAACAACAAAACCCCCCCTCACAATAAAAAATTCTAAGAATCCCATCACCTCCCACCTTAAAGTAATTAAAAAAAAGGAATTTACTCTTTAAAAAAATCCAAACAATAAAAAATTGGAAAAATTTCCACCCCTGTTATAGGATACATTTAAAATTTGGCCCTACTCCCACCCACCAAAATATCAACCTATAAGTATAATTAGCTCCCCCCCCCCCCCCCCCCCCCCCCCCCCCCCAAACAACTTTTTTAATTTGATTCTAATTACTTTAGCAAAGAATACAAAAATGTTGACTCGCCTTCATGTTTTTCTTATGCTCTGGGTGTTCAGCATGGCTTCGAAGTTTCTTTTTCCGTTCACTTTCCCTAACTGATCGTTTTTGACAAACGATACAGAAAAAACGTGCCGGCCACATTTTTTTCTTTGCACCACTTGCGATATTTATTGCCGTCGTCATCAGTTTCGTTTAGCCATTGTCTCTCCATTTTTTTTAATTTGGCCCTCGACGCATGCCTTTCTGGATCTCCCTTTTTCAAAAAAGCCATGACTACTTAATTTCTGGAGCACCGTGCAAACTTTCGTTGTCAGTCAGACGCGCCAATGTTAGCCTGTGAAGATGCCCGGGAAAAACAGAAACAGCTACTTCCCGGGATGAATGGAAAAACTTGGATCGAACACAAAATCGGAACCGATAAATCTTTTCTTTTTTTTTTTTAAATTGACGGAAGTTCCGTCAAGACTGAAATCATTTTGACGGAAATTTCCCTCCATAGACGGAAAAGTTTCACCCATGGAATAAGGCTATGGGTCAACAAAATGTGCAGACTTGATAATCAGAAAAAACACAGTACAGACAGAGAAATAAAGCTGTTTCCCCCTGTTGAGAGCACCCTTGGAAAAGAAAGTACCCCTTTTTTTCTTTTTTTTTTTGCTGTCCCAACCTCTGCGCTACCTCAGAGGCAGTGCACCCACGCCGCTCATTTTTCCCACACCCCGTCCACAGCCATAGCCCGGCTGGCCCGCCGCAGCCCCCCGGCACCAGCAATCCACAGTGAGCAGTCAATGTCAGTCGCCAAGAGGCGACCCACCGGAGGGGACACTGCACTGCTGGCCGAGTCACTTCGGTGGTGTTCAGTGGCGCCCGTTCTGATCTAACATACGCAGGGCACCACCTACTAAGCCCCTACTGACGACAATAATTGCTTAGGGCGCGGACCGGCGTGAGTGAGCTCTCCCTCCGGAGGGCGCCACCACGTCCGTCCAACGACAGCCCCATGGACTCGCCGATACCAGTGACCCCCACGGAAGCAAACCAAGGCCACAGACGCGGAGAGGACATCGAAACGAGGTCACCATGAGAGCAGGGCATGAAGGGCCACAGAATTTGGACTTTTTTTTTTTAATGCTGATCAATTTGGGGAAAGAGGATGATTAAGATGATGCCCACGGATTTCCATTTCGGTCTGAGACTACATGACAGGCTGTATTCTACGCTTCCTTTCATAATTTATCCTGGCGTCAACCAGGCCCGAGAGATACAGGCACCTGCAGTGTTGGTCAGGAAATTTGAGCAACACTCTCGGAAACACATCCATTAAGTGGATCAGGGTTCCCACTTCTTCACAGGAAAAAAATTCAAGGGTTTTTCAAGGGTTTTTAAAGGGGATATTTTAATTTTTAAAGGGGCAAATTTAGCCGTACGATGAAAAAAAAAGAGTGAATAATTACCTTACACATGTAATCCAGCCATGATGATAAGGTGATTACACTTCTGTAGTCTTTTCCATGCTCAATATCATATACAAAAAATAAAAAATGAAGTCTTTATACAGAAACTGAGAAATCAGAAAAAGAAAACTTTCAATCTGCTTTCTGGACCGTATCTGACATGGGATGTCCAGCTGCTTCTGTTTCAAGTCCTTATTCAATGATTCATCAAAAAGCATGACATATTCATTAATTCTCTTCCGGCAGCTGCAGCGGAGGCCCCCTCTGGCACATTTCAGGAGGGAGCTCTGCAACTTTACTTTTAAAATACAGCCACTGTATGTGTTGTGTGGAAGTGTGTGTGAATGGTTGGCGGGCCTGGACTAGCCTAATGCTTGTTCTGGGGCAGGATCGGGAGCGGGGTAACCCCTCTTGAAAAGGTGAACGTGGGTAGCCTTCCTGCAGCTCCACACTGAACTGTTTTTTTTTTTGTTTTTTTTTTAAACTTTTTTTAAATTGCTTTAAACAAAATGACAATAACAAATACACAAAAGAAATCATATTCATTAAAGTGAATTAAATATAAAGCTAGAAAAAAAAGTATGAGAGAGAGAGAAAGAGAGAGGGAGGGAGGGAGTGGGGGAGTGAGAGAGAGAGAGAGAGATTGGGTTGGGTTTGTGCGCGACTTCAAATGCTTTCAGTAACATGCTTTAAATCAAGTTTTGGATGTTGGACAAACAAGCTGTAAAACACAGTGGAGAGTACATGGGCAAACAAGACCTATATTAACCATATGTAGTGTAACACAAAATACTAAATACTTGATTACATGCGGGAGCAAAGTGGCCTTTTGAACTGTTTTTTTAGTTTGGTGTGTGTGTGTGTGCGTGTGTATCTCTGTGTGTGTGTGTGTCTCTCTCTCTCTCTGTCTCTTTGTGTGTGTGTCTCTCTCTCTCTCTCTTTCTCTGTGTGTGTGTGTGTGTGTGTGTGCGTGTGTGTGTGTGTCTCTCTCTTTCTGTGTGTGTGTGTGTGTGTGTGTGTGTGTGTGTGTGTTTTCTTTCTCTGTGTATGTGCGTCTTTCTCTGTGTGTGTGTATGTGTGTGTGTGTGTGTGTGTGTGTGTGTGTGTGTGTGTGTGTGTCTTGTGTGTGTGTGTGTCTTCTTCCTTCTTCTTCCTAAAATACTGGTTCACTCAAAAACGAGTAGGTCACCAGCGCGCATGTTAAAAGTAGAATAAAATAACATAAAACAGTGCGACTCAGACTGTTGGCCCCTGGAGCAAACTTGGCAACAAGGGGTCGCACTCGATATTCAATAAAATATCTGGGGAAGTAAAAATAGAAAAACGTCAATATGCAGATCTCAAAACTGTCAAATCAACCTGTTTTTTGAATGAGATTGCACCTGTGGCAATCTTGATGGCACCCGGCAGTGAGTTCCACAGCCGTACAGAACTGGGGATAAAAAGAATGTAAGTGGCTGTCAATATTTGATGCAGGTATGGTATAACATTGACCGCCACTCCTGGTGCTACTTTTATTCAATACTAGTTGTTCCATTGGAATATCAATTACTTTAGCTCTGCCTTTGAAAAAGGTGTTAAGTTTAATAAAAGCTCTTCTCTCTTCTAAGGGTTTCCATTCTAATTTCCTCATGTTCTTCCTAGTATTCCCTTTTTCTCCGATGTGGTTCCCTGTTACGAACCGTGCTGCTCTCTTCTGAATCTTTTCAAGGTTATCAATGTCCTTTAGATGGTAAGGATCCCAAACTGAGCAACCATATTCCAGTACTGGTCTAACCAGTGTTTTGTAGCAGTCGTCTTTAACCTTTTGGGGGCAGTCATTGATATTCCTGTATAAGAAAGCTAAGATGTTATTTGCTTTATTACATACTAAATTGTAATGTTCTTTCCATTTGAGACGACTATCTATAATCACGCCTAAATATTTTGCAGCATTAGTTTCTTTAAGAATAGTATTATGGATAGAATAATCTGATCTAATTGGTGAGCGTTTGTTACATATACGCAACACTTGGCACTTTTGGGGATGAAATTCCATTTTCCAAGTTCTTTCCCACTCTTGTAAAGCGTTTAGATCTTCTTGTAGAATGCGTATATCATTCTTGCTTCTGATTGTTCTATATACTAAACTGTCATCTGCAAAAAGCCTTATAGTAGTTCCAGGAGAGAGATTTCTACTTATGTCATTTATATAAATTAAGAAAAACAAGGGCCCCAGAACAGTTCCCTGTGGTACACCTGACAAGACTGGTTTGTGTGTGTGTGTGTGTAGGCTAGCTGGTAGGTAAGTTGGGGGGGGGGGGTAGGGGGGGGGTTTGTATGAATGCTGTTTTTTAAACAAGAAAGTAGGTTTTTTTTTTTTAATTAAAAATGTGCCACACGAGTAATTAGTGTCTACTCTAGGAGACGCCCGTGACGATTGTTTTTGATATTTCATCTTTTTTCATTTTTTAACAAAAAAAAGGGAAAGCAATGCCAAAAGTTGAAAAATATCAAATTTTAGTTTCCCCACCCCGGGGATACTTCGTGAAATCGATTTTAATATGTTAACTTTGCTGAAAAACATTTTTGGTGTCGTCTTCAGCGATGGGAAAAAACTGTGATGATCTGTTGATGACATGAATCGTCAAAACACTTCAGTTTTTTAATTTTTAAACCATCTGCCCTTCTTGCGGTTATTGGGAATTGGGACGATTTTAAATGAGGAAAGGGTTTTTTACTGATGTTGATGAATTTGATGTTTTGGCCAAAAACGAAGCCCGAAAGGGACTAATAAAGCCTACTGGTTTTTTCCAAATTTCCCACATATTTTTCCTTTTTCCGTGACTTGAAAACCCGCGTTTTCGCCCCTGCCCAAACATAAAACAGTTTTTTGACACTTTAGGGAAAAAAAAAAGCATGTTTTTTTGCCCCTTTGTTAGTGTCCCCTTCGATATTTTCCTTTGAAACCCCCACAAGGATAAAATGCGAAATTTTCCTTTGGGATATGACAGAGAAAACAGTTTTTGGTTCACCAAAAGATTAGGGAGAGGGCCCGCATTTTGGGAAGTCGAACTGGCATGCGAAAAACGATAACAAACTTTTGAATTGTTTCCCCTTTTTTTTTAAAAAATTTTTAAAAAAAAAAAAAGGGGCAAAACGACACACAAAAACAATTGGGAAAAGAGGCAAAAAATTTTTTGTCCGAAGTCTTGTTGGCGTTTGTTCTCCAATTGGGTTTCAAATGTTACGGTCTTTTTTTGGTGGGAAAACGTTTTTTTAGGGATTTAAGGGATGGTAGCGACCTCCCCCTACCTTTTGTTGTGCTCTCAGTAAAAACCCACAAAAGGATTTTCAAAATTTTTTGCTTTTCCCTTCATTTAATTTCCCCGGGAAACGCTAATACAGGGGTTTTTTTTAAAACAAATAATGTGTAAAAAACCCAAAAATACTTTTTAACATTGAACAAATAATGTGTAAAAAAACTCCAATACTTTTTTAAAAAAAAATTTAAAAACAGTAAAAAGGAAAAAAAAAAACAAAAAAAATTTTTTAAAATCCCTTTGGGGGGTTTGGAAGATGAGGACTCGGGGACAGGAGTTTGGTCAATTAAAAAGGTGATATACTTGACTTTTGTAACTTAACACCCATTTCCCCACAGATGAACCCACTGATGAAAAACCCTTTAATTTTAAAAACCCCCCCCCCCCCCCCCCCCCCCCCCCCCCCCCCCCCCCCCAAAAAAAAAAAAAAAAAATATGTGGTGTGTGTGTGTTTTTCCCTGAGCTGTGCTGACAAGATAGGGGCAAAAAATAAAAAGGCCCTTTTCTTTTTTCGCCCCCTTCTTTTTCGCCCCAGTCAGGGACAAGTTTTTTTTGCAGATCAGCTCACAAAAACGTCTTTCTGCGTTGGTGATTTTCCCGTGTGTGGGTCTGACGGCTGCTCCCCCGCTGGATTTCGTAAACCCCGGATGTAAATCTTCTGACTGGAGGAAGGGCGCTGTCTTTTTTTGGCTTTTTCCCCGAGATATGGCGCTTGCGTAAATTTGCTCCCCCATGGTCGATGGAGAAAGTCTGAATTGCACACCGAGCGGAAATGAGTTTTAAAAAACCCAAGGCCCCGGGGAAAAGGGGCAAGTGGGCGTGTATTTATTTGGAAAACCCTTGCTTTTTTTTCGCCTTTTCCGTTGTGGCACAGTGGTTTTCGAACCCTGGGTCATGGTTTCATGAAAAAGTTTAAAAGTTTTCTCGCCATTTTCAAAATCCCCGGGGCCAAAAAATGGGTTTTAAAAAACTTTGTCTTACAATGGTGAAAAAAAAAGCTTCGAATGGGCGCACGGGATGTGTTGGGTGTGTTTTGGGCCCCACAGCACCAGATTGCCCAAAACCGCAAGTTCAACTATCTGGGGTTTTGGGCTTTGGGTGGGGGAAAGTTACTCTGCGGTTCGGAAGGTTAGAAGTCGAAAATTTTTTGGTCTGAAATTTGGTAGTTTTTCAATTTTTTTTTCCCGTAATTTCGCAGGGAAAATCGTACCTCCGTAAGGGGGGGTTAAAAATTTCCCCCCGTAAAATTAGGACGTTTTGGGAAAAGGGTAGGCGGGTTCTGTGGTGGGATATCGGCAGTTTTAAAGGGGTTTTAAAAGGGCCCCTTTTTGCCCCGGTTTGTTTTTAAAAAAAGGGTTTTTTTCAAGGGGTCTTAAAGGGGGGGTACAAACCCCTGGGGGGATGAAACTCGACTGTGTGGTCCCCAGTTTTCCAATGAGTCCGCAGCAAATCAACTCTGGGTGGGGACCCGGTGGGGGGGAAAGAAAAACCACATGTTCTGATGGGTTTCAAAACCCCACGACCTGGGCCCGGGGAGTCCCCGACGAAAACCACAAAGAATGTCCCACTTTGGTATTGGGGAACAAGGCCCGGGGAAATTTGCTTTATCAGCTTAAAAATGCACAGGGCCTGGCGGGAAATGTACAGCTACAAAAGTGCCAAAGATAAAAAGGAAATTAAACCCTTTTCAGAGACCTGATACAGCCCAAAAAAGGCTTGCAGTTAAATCAGTATTTTTGATCGGGAAAGGGTTGGGAAAAAAATGAAGCAGTTGAAGCCTTATGACAGTTTTAAAAGCATTGGAATTAAAATTTATGGCACCCGTACCCAGTACTTTTTGAAACGGAATGAATTAGAGACGTTTAAACCCAACCAAAAAAAAATCAAAATGCAGAAATTTCGGGTTTGGGACAGGAAAACAAAAACACATAAAGTTTTGGGGTTTCGGATCCTCCAAAACAAACAAAAAACGGGAAATTAATGGATTTCCCGAACAAAAAAAACCCACATGAGATGACCCTCACAAAGGAATCCCCAAACACAAATTAACTGAAATAAATCCTTTTCTTATTCCCCCTTTTTTTCTGTGCAAATTACAGACCTGTTTACCCCAAATTTTTTGTGTACCCGGGAAACCTCAGAGAAAAATTTTAATTTTTTAAAAAAAAAAAAAAAAAAAAAAAAAAAAAAAAAAAAAAACAACCCCCTAATTTTTATAAGCAATACTTTTGAAAAATTTTTAAAGAGCGGCCCTTTTGGGGCGTAAAACCGCTTTGTCGCCATTTTTGACAAGGTTTAAAAAACGCAAGGCATGTTTGGGAAATGCCTTTTTTACTGCTTTTAACCCCAAAACGATACGGTTTTGAAACGTCCGAATTTTAAAATTTTTCTTTTTTTTGTATTTTTCCTGTTTTTTTTTTTTTTGTGGGGTTTTTTTTTGGGTTTGGAAACCGTATGAGGGGGTCTGACCTTTTAAAGGGAACACCACCAAGGGGCCCCCCCCCAACTTCCTCCACGATTCACCAAAACCAAATGACCCCGACACAAAAATCACCGAAAGGGGAAAGGGGTGGAGGGGGAAATACAAAAAGAGGTCACCTGAGAGAGGGAAAGAAGGACCACAAAACCCGAATCTTTTTTTTTTTTAAAATCGGGCTGGGCGAGGGCCCAAAAGTGAAGATGTACGGAGCCCCTTGGTCTAAAAATATGACAGAGTTGTGCTTTTATGCAGACCTTTTTTTTTTCATATATCCCCTCATTTAAATTTGGTTTTGAAAACACCCCCTGTTTGATGCATCCATTAAAATAGTGAAATTTAAAACCTTTACAGCATGGTTTCCAAACTTCCTGGCAAAAAAATCAGAAATATCTCTGCATAACAGCCGCCAAAAACCCCTGAAAAAAACCCCCAATAACACTTGTTTTGGGGAATCAAACCCCTGGCCTGTAGGGTAGGGAAACTGTGAGGGGTAGACAGTGGCCCAAAGGCGGCCCCCCGAGATGAAAAAATTTTTTCACCATCCAAGGAATGCTTTTATTTGTCCAGATGACGACATGGAAACCCCAATTTCCCGAGAGATGTTCTTGTGAAAATAGAAAACCCAAAGGAAAAAAGTAACCCGTCAATTCAGTTTTTAGGTTAAATTTCCCTGTACAAAATGCCCCCAAAAAAAGCACTAGAAATAAACCCCAAAGGAAGTTTTTTTTTGTTGCCAGCGGGCCCTGGGGCCCCTTAAAAACAACAGTGAGCATTTGACAAAATTGGGAGCGTTAAAAAATGTCGCACTCATATGCCCGATCGCAAAAAAAGACAAAAAAAGCCTTTTAGTTTAAACTTTACTTGGCACGTAAATTTATGGTAGATGAAGTGGAAATCTCAAGAGTTATGGTGTGGGTCCGACTTTAAATTAAAACCCACCAAAAAAAAAAAAAAACAACATATGGAAACGAAACCCAAATGGTAGCCCAAAAAAAATGTCTTAAAGCAATTTTTTTTTTCTGTTTTTTTCCTCTCATTACTGAACTTTCCCCCCCCCCCCCCCCCCCCCCCCAAAAAAGGCCCCCCAAAAAAACCCCCAATATACAAAAAAGCAAGTTAAAAAAAAAAAAGGGAGTTGGGGCTTTGAAGGGTTTTGAAATTTTAAGGCCCTTTCCCCCCAATCTATCACAATTTTTTCGGAAGTTGGTGAGAAGCTTTCCTGAAACAAAAAGGGCCCTGTCCAGACATCCATGTCACATACCGTGCAAACACCTTTCCCCTGGTTGTTTCAATTTCCTCTTTCTTACAAACCTTCCTTCATTCTCTCAAAATTTAAAAGGAGGCCCCCCTTTTTTTTTTTTTTGGGGGAAAAAACTAAAGCCCCCACAGTAAAAATAAAAACGACAGAGGGGAAAAACCCGTCCTTCGAAAAATAGGGGAGTTTTCCCGTACTGTTAATGAAAAATAAAACAACCCAAAATAAAAAAATGAGCCCGAAAAAAAACCCCTTTTCCCCAAGGCGTATCCCCCATTAGGACCCTAAAAGGGAATACACACAAAAGGGGAAAAAATTTTTTGAAAAACCAGTCCCTTTGAAGGGGGCCCAAAACCCCGTAACGGGTAAAAAAAACTAAATCACAATGATTTAAAAAAAAGCAGAAAAAACAGTTCTGAATGGGCAGTACATATTGGGAACAAAAATGTCACAATACCTTAAAAAAAAAGTTTTTCAGGAAAAAAAATTAACGATCAAAGAAGGCAGTACCTGAAAAAGGTGTATAACTAATACTTTCAAGAGAAAAAAGCTGCAGGAAAAAAGGCCCGATTTCAAAGGAAAAGGTGTTTTGTATCAAGATATCATTTCTGAAAAAATTTAGAAATGTTGCAGAAAGGGCAAGTCTTTTCAGATTTTTTTCTTTTGGATTAAAGCCAAAAACAGAGAAAAAACCCAAAAAATGTTGGGAAAAAAAAATGCCCCGTCTTTAAAAAAAGGAAGCATTAAAAAAAAACAGTTTGTGCACAAAAGTCCCCTCCCTTTTGTTGGGAGATGGGATAAATCCTTGCCCGCCTATCTAAAGGGGTGTCGGGAAAGGAAAAGGGCCCGCCCCGCGTAAGCGGGAGGAAAAAAAAAAAAAAAAAAAAACCCAAAAAGGAAAAAAAAAAAAAAACATTTAATTGGGAAAAATTAAGCAGATATAAAAACCCCGGGTTTAATGTTCCCCGACTCAATTTCTTTTTTTCCCAGTTATCTGAAGATTCCTAAAAAAAAAAAAAAATTAAAAAAAATAAATAAATATTGGGATGTTGTAAAAGGGATTTTAAATCTCCAAAAAAACCTTTCAAATTCCAGGAGGTTAGGGAATGCAAGAATTTTTCATAGAACCTTTTAATATGAATTTTTTTTACAGGGTTTTGATGACTCACTGGGGCCCCAATGGGTTGGGGGGGAAACGTTAAATTTAAAAAGGGGGGGGGGGGGGGGGGGGGGGGTTAGATAGGAAAAAGTAAAGGTGGGCAGCCCAAAAAAGGGGGATGGGTGATGGAAGCACTCACCTTCGATAGGTTTAAGTTTTTAGGATTTTAGCCACCTTCGGGTTTCCCTTTAGTGACCCGGTAATTCTGGAATCGAACCAAAAAAATGTTAAAGGGTAACACTTCAAGTGACAAAACTAGGGATTATCAATGACCCAAAGACATGAAACACAAAACCTATTTTTTATTCACAGGATTTTCATTTTGTGGCCATAGCAGCTGGGCTATGCCCCTAGGGGGTTTTTTTTTTCCCTTTTATGTCTGTAAAAAAAAAAAAAAGCAAAAAAAGAGATTATTTACTAGGTTTAAAATTAAAACAAAAAGTTTTTTGGGCAAATTGTTGGGTTTGCAATAAGTCACTGGGACAAGAGTGGTTTCTTAGCCAAGGCAAAAAAAAAAAAAAAATTTGGGGGGGAAAAACCCCACTGGTCCTTATGCCCCACATTTTTCCCTTTTAAATTTCTGTTGAAAATTTGTTATCCCCTCTGCCCTTCAAAGAAATTGGGGTCTTTTTTTTTCAGCCTCTATTCCTCCCGTTTTTCAGAAAAAGGCAGCACCAAATTTTATGGGACATCCCAAGGGCGGGAACCCCGCGCTTTCTATTGTGAGAAAAAAGGGAGGAGGGGGGACAAACACAAGTGATTCAAAACATTTCCGGAGTAACTACCCCAATTCCCCCAGTCCAAGTGTACACTGTATCCCCTTTTTAGTTTTTCCCTGTTAGTTGAAATTTCTTTTCCCCCTTTTAAATTTGATAGTTTTCTTTTGGGCCAAAAAAAAAGAGGGGCAATTCCCCGAGCTTTATTATCAAAATTCCCCTTCGCCCTTTATGTGAACCAGATCTCTTTAAAAAAAAACAACAAAGAAGAAAAAAAAAAGGACCAACTGAAAAATTTCTACCCCCTTTTAAAAAAATTGAGTGATAGAGATTTGAGACAATACGGAAAAAGGAGGGGGAGAGGAAAAGGGGAAGGGAAAGGGTGAGGGAAAAAGAAAAATGCATGTTGTGTCAGCGAGTGAAGAGAGAGGCGGTTTTTTCACACCAAAAAATTTTTTTTTTAGTTAGGGAAACCAGTATTGGCAAAAAGGGGGGGGGGGGGGGGGGGGGGTTTCACATTTTCGACTTCGGGGCACATGCTATTGAAGTTTTAAAAAAAATAAAAAAAATGAAAAAACAAAACCAAAAAAGAACAATAATGGGTTAAAAATTAAACAAGTCACATGTAAACTACAAATATACTACATTAAATAACCCCCAAAGTAATTTAGTAAACTATCTATTCCCGGGGGGGGAGATCCCCTTTAGACCATCTATCCCCATCCCAACCCCTTCCCCCCCCCTCAGTCCCAAAAAACAGTAAACCCTTCCCCTTTTAAACCTTTTAAAACATGAAAAGGAAAAGGAAACACAAGTCACGTTATCCCTTTCCCCCTTTCTCCAAACCCTAAAACAGGGTAAAACCCCCTTTTTTTTTTTTAAAAGAGGAGATTGGCGGGGATATGGAGGTTCACCATGGGCCCCCAGTGGGGTACAGGGGCAACAGCCCGGCGGGGGTCAGGGGGCGCCCCCTGAAGCTGAAGCATATTTTGTATTAAATATGGCATAAAAATCTTTAGAAATCACTTTCTTGCTTCTAAACAACTCATTCTATAGAACAGCTTTCAACACCATGAAGACTGAGACTGATGTGGAAAGAAACTATGTCAATTGAGACAAACATTTAGTATGATGAATCCTCAGAACTCTAGCTAAAGAAATTTGACAGTGCTTTCAGGACGTAAAGAATAAGGCCTGTAAATAAGTAAATCAGAGTGGGAAATCAAACTAAGTAAATCAGATGTATGAAAACGACTGCTGGACTTCAATAAACACAATATGAAAAATGATTACTTTGAAGTCCTTTAAAAAAAAAAACTGAAGCTTTTGGGCCTTAGACCCTTCGTCAGGAAACACTAAACACAAAAAAGAACATAAAAGAACAAATGACATAAAAACAAACTGATGTCACAACAGTACACCCCCCCCCCCCCCCCCAACTTCCCTCTTACAACTAATCATATCCCCCCCCCCCCTCTTGTGTGTGTGTGTGGGGGGGAGGGGGGGGTGTTTGTGTGTGTGTGTGTGAGGTGGGGACGGGGGTGGGGGGGAGGGGGCGAAGTGTGTGGGGTATGTGTGTTGTGGGGCGAGGGTGGGGGTTGGGGGAGAAGGAGTAGAGGAAGTATATAGATAGTGGGGGGAGTGGGCTGGTGGAAAAGGATTTCATAGGGGGGCTGTTAGCAGACACCTAACAAATGTAGCAAACGTTTGCATTATACCAGGGGAAAAGTGTTACACAATACTGTTGTGACATCAGTTTATTTTGATGTCATTAATTTTTGTTCTTTTATATTCTTTTCGTCACTTTGACGTTTTTCCCTTGCTTTGTAGACTCTACGAGTGGAAGTACTTGGAGTAGGAGTCAAACTATCTTTGGAAATTAAACGTATATTGTTGCATACCCAATGATCTGAAAACATGCTGTAATGGTGTGGGAAACACACACATTTTCTGTTGGTGACTGGGACGCTCGATGTGATCTCTGATTGCCACAAAGCCACGACTACCAAAGTAGACACGTTTTTGGCAAGGCTCGCAAAACACTTCAAATTCGCCGTCTTTGTCATGTTTTCTTATTACATCCGCGACTCTGCGGTCACACACGCCCTTCTGCTGCCACTCGGTCTTCTAGTGGTTCACATACTTCTTTCTTTTTACTTTGTTTGCACTCACTGGCGGCAAACTCTCACTGTGAATCGACGCCATGATGAGAAATGATACTGGAAGGAAACAGAATGAGAACTACGCCGTTTGAGAACATTACCGACAGAGAAGAAATTCGCTGTGCAGACATGTTGAGATCGTTTCTGAGCATCATTGTTCGAATAATTTTTCGGCGGAGACTTTTTCTTTCGGCGGAGATGCGAAAAAATAACGGCAGAGACGGCGGAGGAGTTTTCGTCCCTGCTAATACTCTACTCTAACAGATCCCTGACCACCCTCCCCACCACATTCCCTCACCCTTCTCATCACCGCTATCCCTTATGCAAGCATGCACACACACAAACATCGAGACTGCAAGGCCATCGAAGTATTCCAAAAGAACATAATAATATGAAACAAGGAAAAATGAGATCAGAATATTATTGTTGATTAGGTTCTTATTTCTTTCTAAGAGAGAGAGAAAAAGAGACAAGAAAGGGAAACAGTGATAAAAAAAAAAAAAAACACAAAAAAAAACAAACAAACAAAAAAGAACGGAGGAAAGAAAAACACGGCTCACTTCATTTCCTGGTTTGACCAAGCGGAGGGCAGCCTCGGCCGCCATGTGTGCTGCCGTCATCACATCAGCCTTTCGCCCCGTCACCTTGTTCTCCTGCACAGTGGGTCAGACCAACACAAGGTGGTTCATACATTCAGCATGATCACCACCCACATCCCCTTCAATCATACCGAACACCTTACAGGAATGATGTGTTCTGCACCTTCACAAGTCCAACTTTAATGGTAATGTTGCTTATAGCCCAGCCAACTGCAAAGGGCCATGTCAGGGCTGTCACCATGCTGAAGTCAACTCACAAGTCATTCATTTCACACAACTCTTTCAAATACACCTTCTAAAGACACACCAGAAATTTTGTCAAAAAATCTTTCTTCTGTAAAATCTTACATGAGATGAAAAATGTGAATCTCCTGAATGAACAGAAATTACGCTGAAACATCAACACAGCCACCCAAGTAAATGAAATACGGCACTTGAGGTTAATAAAACACTACACTCAAGGATAACAAGTATGTAACAGATGTGTGTGTGTATAATATATATATATATATATATATATATATATATATATATTTTTTTTTTAATGTATTCGTATGCCACCCTTGAGATTAAGAACTGGCAGGCAATCTTTCAAAATTTTAATTCTAGCAGCCACAATACTTATGAAAACACTATGTGCTTGCTCCTAATTCACAAATACTCGCTTTAAAAAATATGTTTCTACGCTATACTTCAGAAAGTAGTGATAAGTGAAGTTAAGAGATGTCAATGTTTCAGTGTTCCCAATCTTTAAAACCTACACAGAAAATGGACTAGACGACTACACAGACTAAAAGACTAGATGACTATACAGACCCGTCCCAGCTCCAAATCTACCTGTACTCTGAATATCTCCATCTCCCAGTCTCAACGTTAAAGGGTTAAGGCTATCTCCAATGTTTCTGAGGGCTTAATTACTGAATATTATCAGGTGAAATGGGGGGGGGGGGGGGGGGGGTACTCCAATAATGTGTGTGTGTGTGTGTGTGTGTGTGTGTGTGTGTGTGTGTGTGTGTGTGTGTTGCTTTGTTTCAACTTTCCTTTCTCGTTCCAAAAAACAATTACGGGGCAATTTGCACTGAGCGATGCATTTCTAGAAGATGTGTCATCAAAACATACGAAAATTTTCGTAACTGGCCTGCTTCTGATACCAGTACTGAACATCTCTCCTGAACAAGAAAACTTTCCATATACAGATATTGGCTGTTCCCAGAAATGACAGCCATCATCTCAGGAAGGTGGGCCGAGCTGCACTTTACTTCCTCTGATATTCCATTGTTGGTTCACCTCCTCTTTAAAATCAATGCGTGTGTGTGTGTTCATTTAACTGTACATCTTATAAATAAATGCAGAACCTGAGGAGCCCTTTTCGCACACTTGTCTACGCTTTGCTTCATCACATGCACACATGTATCAGCAGCCAGTTCTTACCTTGGAAGCACCAATGATCAGCGTGTGTGCAGCAACAGCGATGAATCCATCAACATGGGCACCCAGGTCACTGAAAGACAAGGTCAATTTGTTGACAAGGTGCCAAGTACGAACTAGACCCAATATCAACATAGCACAAACAACTGAACCAGTTGGCATTTCAACATGGCACAAACTACTGTACCAGATCACAAGATGGTACCAACTACTGAACAGGTTACATCAACACTGTACTAATAAACCAACATGTCAACATGGCACAAACTACTGTACCAGATCACAGATGGTACCAACTACTGAACAGGTTACATCAACATTGTACTAATAAACCAACATGTCAACATGGCACAAACTACTGTACCAGATCACAAGATGGTACCAACTACTGAACAGGTTACCTCAACACTGTACTAATGAACCAAGTCTATGTCAACATGGTAAACAATGAACCAGCTCATATGTCAACATCAACATTATACTAATGAACCCAAGTCCTATGTCAACATGGTAAACAACTGAACCAGCTCATATGTCAACGACATCAACATTATACTAATGAACCAAAACCTATGTCAACATGGTAAACAACTGAACCAGCTCATATGTCAACGACATCAACATTATACTAATGAACCAAACCTATGTCAACATGGTAAACAACTGAACCAGCTCATATGTCAACATCAACAACTTATACTAATAAACAAAACCTATGTCAACATGGTAAACAACTGAACAGCTCATATGTCAACGACATCAACATTATACTAATAAACCAAAACCTATGTCAACATGGTAAACAACTGAACCAGCTCATATGTCAACGACATCAACATTATACTAATGAACCAAAACCTATGTCAACATGGTAAAACAACTGAACCAGCTCATATGTCAACATGATGCTGAAAACCGGTCTCTGTGTCAACATTGTATAACTACATACCACGGTCATGTGGAAAACCAAGTGCTAACTACTGAACCAGGAACTAAGTCTAAATAGTATCAACTGCTGTACCAGGTAACCATGTCAATTTCAACCTGGTGGTTCGATACTAGCAGCAGAACCAGATCAGAAAGAACATCACACCAGCTACCACACAGAAGCAAAGCAAGCATTTCAATTTCACACACAAGTTTCAACAGTTTCCACCCCAACTCCATCCAAATCTATTCAGCTATCACACCATCTGAAAGGCATCAATTTTCAGCAAGAACATTTGTTTCGACTGCCATCATGTTTTAAGTAAGGTAACAGTTGCTGAGCAAAGACGCCCCTCTTCCCCTCCAGACATGCCTACCCCAAAATCTTACTATCAGGAACAGATGTTATAAAAATCAGGAACAAATTGAAAATTTCAAAAATTTTCAGGAACACTCAACCTTCCTTTTGTGGACACAACCACGCGTGTGTAGGTTCACACACACACACACATTCACACACACAAACACCATAACAATTCTGCAAAACCCCTCTCTTTCAGGCAGAAAAAACAACTTACCTTTATTTACACTATGTACATTGCATGTCATGCATGGTTTTCACTGTGCAGACTTCAGAGACCTGTAGTAGGCACTCTTCAGGTCTGCATAGTCCGAGGTCTTCTATTGTTTTCGCCGCTATTTCTTTTATAATGGCTGTCCCCTTACTCCTGCCACACTGAAACTTCTTTGCACATCAGTCTTTAAACATCAGTTTGAACGCTTTTGTAAAGTATCCAAAACGGTGAAAGCAGATTCAGTTCAGCAACAAGGTCGACGAGCATTACTTCGGCGCGAATCACTTCATCTGTTGATTCTGCTTTGCTGGTCGACGAACTGGTGAAAAATCCAGAAATCTTGCGAGTGTGACCACAAGATATCTCCAAGTCCTTGTGTATTTGGATTCGACATGTCGACGACAGTCATCTTGGCCGCCATGTGCGATGGAGAACTCGCACTGGCAACCGTGCACCAGCATAAGTTTTCCCCTTTCCGTCCTTCTTGTAAACATGACCACCTCTCACTGTATTGTTTACGAAAGGTTTGCCGACGGCGATCTTGTTTTTTTCGCGGCTGCCGCTGGGGTCCATTTTGAGGTTCATCATCATCTGTCTCGCACACTCGCTTCGCAGTCTTCATGCTAGCCATGTTTGATAGTCGAGCGCAATTTGTCTGAATCTGGGCCCTTTCGGTATGTTTCGTCGACGGATATGGCAGTGTGAGCATGCGCACTGCGCTTCAATTCAAGCGTCCAACCGTCATCCGGTTTGTCCCTCTGTGAAAAATTGTCCACTCGTTTGATTTCGTTTTTTTTTTTTTTTTTTTTTTTTCCGGAACACGCATCCCTGTCCGGAACAAACCTCGATTTTTATGTTTTTCCGTAACAAATAGGGCATTCCGGTACGGTAGGCATGTCGCCCCCCTAAAAAAAAAAGGAAAAAAAAACCCCAGCTTGCTTTCATCATTAACCCTCTTGACAGGCGAGAACCCGCTAGCGCCCAACCGAAAATCACACGGCCAAAACGTGAGCAACTGCCAGCCCCGGGCCCAAAAACACTTGGCAACAAGGGGCGCCGCCATATTTCTCGTAGAAAAGGAAGTCCGCGAGAACGTGACTTCCTTCTTCCTGTGGCCATTTACTTCCGTTACAAAAAAACCGCAAGTCGATACGTGCCGTATTTCTCAAATTTAAATGAATTTTTTAAGTTTTGTGGTCGAAATGCTGTTTTTCGCCATCGCTAACCTTGATTTCTGCCGTTCTATAACGAGTTTTTGTGATGAAGATACTGTGATTTGTTTGGGTTTACGGCATAAGACTTAGTGAAAGTGCTGGGTAATGAAGCTTAGAGTGACCAATTTCGACTGGGATAATGTTCAAGTATGATTCGGAAGAACGTTCTGAAGAAGATTTTTTTTTTCCCCGAGTAAATGGCTCATATGATATTCTTCAAACTTATGATATTGCAACATATAAATATTCGTAGGAATTTTTAAAATATTTTCATTCACTATTTCCTTTCCTCTCTTTTAAATTAATTTTTAAATTGGGTAACCATGTTCAAATTACGGAGTTTTCTTACCTTGCCGATGGGTTTTCGGCGTAACTAAGCTCAGAAGTGCATACTAAAGACGGTTAAGATTTTACAACTTGGTTAAACCCCAAAGCCTACCGGATCGACCGAGATCGACCGGAGATTTCCTCCTTCTGAATACCGGATCGACCGAGATCGACCGCTGAATACTCGGTCAACGACTTTCGCTTTCAAACCCTCGCATATCCCAGAATGCATTGCGACAGAAGAGTCTTCCGGTACTTCCGTTTCTGGGCGCCATTTTGGTTTTTGTTGCACGAGTTTTGGTGGAGTAGTTTCGCTGCGTGAAAATTTTTAAAGTTCGGCTTTTTTTCGCGAAGATTTTCTGGGGAAAATGGCGGATCAAGTAACTATGCAACTTGCAGAATCATTTTCTGAAGTGAATTGATGAAGAGAGCGTATTTGCGGCTACACTCTTAAAGAAGATTTGAAGCAAGACGATTCGGACGTCAATCTTGACCTAGTTATGAATAAAGATCGACTGCTGACTGATTTTGAGGCCGGAATCAATAATGATTCAGGCGATGATAATGACGATGTCGAATAGCCCATTGCTGCTGGGCCCAGACCCCCCAAAAAAGAAAATTTCGGTAAACAAAACTTGCTAGAGAAACTTTAATTCTTGACTGGAGTGGTTGGCTACACGAAGTGAAGCCCCCAAAAGTTTCCCGTTGTTTTGATAGCCAGGAAACGCGGGTCAGTCAGTGCGTTACCAAGATTTGCCTGTAGGAGCATCACCTTAGCTTTTGTTTTCAGAAGAATTTGGTAGACTTGTAACGAAAACAAATTTAGTTGCTGCACAAAAGCAAGCAGAAAAGGCTGAACATAAACTCTGGCCTGAAATAAAAACTGCCTGTTTTATCAAAAAGCAAAGGAGGAGCCCGGAACAAGAGCGTACATCATCACCACAGTGTGTGTTTGGGGGGGGGGGGGGGGGGGGTTGCGCAGTGCACTTGTGCAAAAGCACATTGTTGTTGAATTCCATCACAATCTAAAGCCAGTATTCAATAATCTGGCTTGTATTTTTCCCCTCAGTAGTTAGAAGACATATCGTCTTGTATGTGATGCCTTCAGTTTAACAAAATTGTTTGAAAGTGTGGGTTGTTTTGCTTCACCATAAAAGTTTGATTATTTAGTGTGCATACCATACAGAATGACTTTATTTGTCCTGAAGGTTTCAGTACTTTGTTTAGACTTGGAAAATCACTCTGTGCTCCTATCCATATGTTCTGTGGGTACAGTGGAATTTAGGAAAATTGTTTTAGCACTGAGATACCAAAAGTACAGTTAGTCTGTTCGATTTTTTTTTTTTCCTCCGGGTACCAGTTCACTATATGTGGGGGAAAATGGCTGTTTTTGGATGGAGTGAAATGGCTTTGAATTTTTTCATTATTTTACGAATAGATAGTTAAAAAACAATTCTATGAGGTTTCTTTAGGCAAGTGTGATGTGTTGCGAGATTTTAACATTTTTTTTGTTTTTTTTTTTTTAAATTTTAAATTTTTTTTTTTTTTTTTTTTTTTTTTTTTTTTAAATTTTTTTTTTTTTTTTTTTTTTTTTTTTTTTTTTTTTTTTTTTTTTTTTTTTTTTGTTTTATTTTTTTAATTTTTTTTTTTTTTTTTTTTTTTTTTTTTTTTTTTTACCTCTCTTGCATGGGTATTCCATAGTCATAAGCACAATAAAGTCATGCGG
>CM031627.1:8031821-8034526 GCA_018398815.1 Conus ventricosus
AGGTATGTTTTGGCTATGCAAGGAAGGACTTCCACTTTCAAAATTTCGCTCACTGATGCAGTTTTTACTGCACCTGAAAGTACCGAATGTTGAGCACTTGTGCTGTAGAGACAAAATCGACTACACTAGTGATTCATCAGCTGACGATTTCCTGAAAGTTTTGTCTGATATAATTGATGATAACATCTCAGAGAAGGCGAAAAGTCCCCTGTCATCACCATTTTTCTGGATGACAGTACCGGTATAGTGGTTCGCCACAAACTTGCTATCAACATTAGAGTTGTTGATCCACTATCTCTGCAGCCCAGCACATTCTTCCTGACTGATGTGCGCTTGCATGATGGCACAGGCAAGGGCATTCTTTATAGGCACACACACATACACACACACACACACACACACACACACACACACACAAACACACACTAACAGAGTTCTTTTTCGAAGGATTTTTTAATTTACTAATAATGGTTACGCATAGCCAAGCAAGTCATTTTAATACCACTTTAAGTCGCCCGTACATGGGCCCATTGAAATGTGGAGGGATGGGCCAAATGCCCCATAGTCATTTCTGACCAGGCTGAACCCTGATCACTGTTCCATCTGAACCGGGGGTTCGACCTCATACTTGGCCAGCGCCACTTTCATCGGCAGTCCAACCTGACCAACGCCAGCGGTCCAGCCTGACCGGGGCCAGCAGTCTAACCTGACCAATGCCAGCAGTTGTGTCGTGTTGTGAAAGTGACAGTGAAAAGAAAAAAAAAGGAAAAGAAAAAGACAGTGATTCGTGAATAGTTAAGATCACCTGGCCAGGTAAAGTAGAAATCTATTTATACCCGGGTTAGTTAATGATGTTTTGGGTAAATGATTTTGTGAAGTTCAGGAAAGAGAGAATGTTTTATTTTGTTTGATTCCATATGCATTGATGTTTCGTTCTATGATCATGTGTAGTAAAGTTATAGACTTTACAAGTGGTTTGATGTGACGAATGCATGATATATGAATGAGATGTAAGCAAGCTGTGAGTGTGTTTGGGCTGTGCGCTAGTCCTTCCTCCACTGACATCACCCGAGGTTGACACTCTGACAGGCATATTTTTCATCTCTGATAGGAAAACTAATCAAAAGCAAGCCTATTATTAAACCATATCAAAGCATGCATATTAGTATGTTGCATACAATGCAATATTTTGTGTAAAAAAAGCCTTATGTAGGTAGCCACCATATTTTTTTCTATAGATTAATATACAAAACACACAAAATAAGACTTACCCAAACAGCTTTTTTATCTTCCATATTGATGTAGGATGAACATAAAAGATGCTCTGCCCTCCCAATAAAACAGCACTCACAGTCCGGGGCTCCATCAGCTACACCCCCCATTCTTCAGTTCAAGTTCCATCAACTTCACCCTTCTGCCCTTTGGATCTCACAACTACACCCCATAGGACTTAATCCATCAACTATACCCCACAGTCATGTTTCATCAACTCAGACCTGTTTACCCCCTTCGAGACCAATGTGTAGTCAGTGACCAAAATGTGTAGTCAGCCCTGTCAAATGTGTAGTCTACTTTTTCGCACAAGATAGTATTACTATTAAAAAAATATTAACATGCACATTAATCTAAATAAAAATGCTAAAAAAGTGTGTGTGTGTGTGTGGTGTGGTGTGTGTGTGTGTGGTGTGGTGTATGCGTGTATGCATGTGTGTGTGTGTGGTGGTGTGTTTTGTGACGCCGTTGGGTCAAAAAGAAATAAAATAAGCTCACCTGTTAGCTGTTTGATATCCAAGCATTGAGTTGAATATTTTTCTGATTCAGGGAACACTACCAGTTCATGTCCTCTCTATACATATTGTCACTTTTCCAGTTTGGATTAATTGTCAAGAACCACAATATATACACATTTACACATTTCACATGGTAGTTTACTGGTTGAGTTTTTTTGCTGTGGCACTCTTCAGTGCAGCAAGATCCTCTGTAGTCATGCTCCTCACAGCATCTTGAGGCTCCCGGGGCACTGACTTTAGGACCGCCAGGCTCTCCATGGTGCTGGGCTGCCAAGCTGGCTCTCTGTCTTTCGGTTCTTCCTCACACAGGAGAAGATGCGCTCACAGTGGGGACTGCTATGGGGATGGTGACAATGCCCCTCATCACCAGAGACAGCTCCTTGAACTGCCCATATTCCACTTCCCCAATGGCCTTCCCAAGTTTCATCGATTCTGTCCTTGCGACAGCTGCTGACATCGGTAGCTTGGTAAAGCGAGAACTGTTCGTGACAGTGCTTTTCAGAAGAAAAGTGACCTACTTTTGGCGATAGGCGAGTTCGGACAAATGGGCCCTTTACCGCCCGAACGATCTTGTCAGCAGCAGACAGCGGCAAGTTGTTCTGTACCACGAGATGGCACCGATGGCTTCTCCTCTCATACATCTTGATTGAGACTAGATTCACTGCTCGAAGGTGAAGGCATTGCAAAAAAACTAGCCAGAGATGACTGCTTTCCTGCTTTACTCTCAAATCCTTGTGAGTCTGGTCTCGATATGCCGTTTGCAGTCAACATGCCGGCAAAGTTTGATCGAGAAATCTTTCCTGCACAATGTGCAAGAGCTAATGCCCGCTCTTCTGGATGAAACAAGGCACGGGTAGCGTTTTATGGGAGGAGACAGAAAGGGTTTTATCGGGAACTTTTTTCTTCTTTTGCTGG
>CM031627.1:8035526-8047491 GCA_018398815.1 Conus ventricosus
GATCCACCATGGTCACAGTCAGATTTACCGGAACTAGTCCTGGCACAGCAATCATAGGAGCAGTGAATGTTGGAAGTCTCAAGAGGCAACCACTGGAGGAGACAATGCACTGCTGCCGGTCACTTAAGTGGTGTCAGTGGCACTTGTTTGATCCAGCTGGGGGGGGGGGGGGGGGGGGGCAGGGGGGGGGGGGCACCACGATGATACCTTTAATGAACGAGTGTGCCACCTGAAAGTGGACGACAGTCTGTTGGAAGTTTTGAACATGAACTGGGAATTGTTTGTGCTGGAAGAGCCTCCCAGCATCTCTGCTGGAAAGAGTCTGAAAGGAAATACTGGGGGCTGAATAAAGGATGTGTTTGGCCTGAAAAGAAAAGCCACACGCAGACCAGCTGCACTAATCAGCAGTCGGCATTGTGGGCGGTGCACACTGGGGTTCGAACCCTCTTGATGCATTGATGGGATCCTTCTGTCCTTGCAGGTGCCAACCTGACCTACCTGTGCTGCAGGTTCAAGAGGGAAGGTGAACTGCACAGTCGAGTTTGATCCAATGAGATAGGATGCTTGTCAGAGTGTTGCTTAAATCTCTGGACCTGCACTCCAACTGTTCATATCCAAGGCGGGATGAAGGAAGCGTCGGGGGGGGGGGGGGGGGGGGGTACAACCGTGTCATGCAGTCGGAAAGAAACTGAAGCATCATCCTGTCCTCGTTGATCAGCATGAACATACATGCTACCCTATGGAACTTCCGTATTTTTACGGCAATTAAAAAAAAACGAAGTAGCTACAGCGATTACGGAAATTTATTTTTCGTTACGGTAAAAAGATCTTTGAACAAAATTTACTTAAAATGATTGTGAGTTGAAGCAGCGATGCTTTTGAAAAGCAGAAACACTGAATGTAAAAGGGACGTGAAGCCCCATCTTCATCAAGCAGACGAATAGCATACGTCTCCAATGCAATAGAGGGACGTTAAACTCAGTTATTCAAGCAAGCGATGCTTTTGCAGGGGTGGGATTTTTTCGCGGATTTCCGCGGGTAGAACCTTGTTCGTTCCGCGTAACAGCGTGTCGGTTCGCGGAAAGCGATCTGTGATTCTCATTCATGTCTTCAAAAACCATCGGGTGTCATTTATCCACAACTGTTCGACATTCTTAAACGGCTTGGATTCGCAGTTAACTTGGTAACTTTCTCCTTCCGGTTTTGCAATCTTCAAAATGGCGACATGTCGAAGAGACGTCTCATGCGGAGAAAATGTTTCCTGCGACAGTTCTTTGAAGAAACAAGTGGAAGTGGGACTGGTTGGAGAGTAAGGTGGATGATGATGAAGTGATAGGCCAGTTCATAGCCAAATTTAATGCCTGTGGCCTTGCTTACTGCAATCTTTGCGAGTGCAAATAAATTACAGTTCACGTGGAAAAGTTGCTTTGGTGGATCACATTAAAAGCAACAAGCACAAGACAGCTCTGGGTCAGCAGACAAAATTAATGCAAGATGTCTAGCTCACACTTGAAAGCTGGGACATCTTGCATTAATTTGGTGTGCCATTAGGTTGAAAAGCAACTCCTCATCTACACTTTGTCCAAGTTGTGAAAGATAGTAAGTATAGTATAGTTGATTTTTATAGCTTTTTGTGGGGGGGGGGGGGGGGGGGGGGGGTAAACAAGTGGGGTAGCGTTTGCTCCATAAGAAAACCTGACACAGAGTAACTTTTATTCAAGACTGGCACAGCCTTTTAAACTTGAATAAAGTCAGACAAATACATAGACAAACAATTAATAGTGGGGGAAAAAACCAAGCGCAGGCCAACAATGAACTGTCCTCATAATAATGACTTGTCAAAGATTTGGACTTAAGGAGGGGGCAGTTTAAAGATGGAGAAAATGGGAACATGAAATTAAGAAAATATATTACAGATATGAAAACTCTTCACTAGCTGCACAAGGGAACCATCGCAATCCCTTTTGAAGGCAGATATATTTGCCTTTTTTATACAAATATATCTGCCTTCAAAAGGGATTGCAATTGTTCCCTTGTGCAGCTAGTGAAGAGTTTTCATCTTGTAATTATATTTTCTTAATTTCATGTTCCCAGTTTCTCCATCTTCGAACTCCCTCCCCCCCCCCTCCTTATAAGTCCAAATCTTTGCCAAGTCATTGTGAGGACAGTTCAGTTGTTGGCCTGCACTTGTTATTTTCCCCACTATTAGATTGTTCGTCTATGTATTTGTCTGACTTTATTCAAGTTTAAAAGGCTGTGCCAGTCTTGAATAAAAGTTACTCTGTGTCAGGTTTTCTTATGGGAGCCAACGTTACCCACTTGTTTACTGTTTATTGTTTACTGTTCCCTGCCTCATTTCATTTCCAATTTAGAAAAAAAACCACAAAAAAACATATTGGCTTTTTTCCTTTAAAATTTGTTAATTTCAGTCTCAAATGCACCAGATTGCACAGAATTGAATGTAGCAACACAAAATTTTCGGGGGGCATGCCCCCGGACCCCCTAGACTGTTTCCTCTTTTTTCTTTATGGAGAGTCCACCCCTGTTTTGAAAGTGGAAGTACTAAACCGGATATCGCAAGTAATTGAAGTTTCGAGAAATATGGCATCTAATACAAAGAGAAAGCAAATGGATGTGCCAACTGGTGATGCCGATGAACCTGCATTCAAAAGAAAAAAAGGAATGCTACTGATTTTGAGTCTGTGCTATCTGAAATTTGAAATCGGTGGCTGCTAAATTTCATTTTTAGGGGTAGGCATGTATGCATGAAAGTCCGATTCTGTGACCCCATCATGCCCTTTCTCAGGAAACCTGATTTCAGTTTCCTTGGGTGTTCATGGGTTGGGTGTGAAGTTTTGTGCCGAAGTTGTCTGTATTGGCCTGTTCATGAGAATTGTCAGATGGACATGGTTAGGATGCCAGTCTAGACCTGCGGACCCAAATTTGTCTGTGGTGTACTTCTCACATAAACAGGTTTGTTTTGCAAGATCAGGCGTATTTCATTTTCGTCTTAGCAGTTTCTATAAATACAAACATATTTGATCAGTTTTTAGCATATTTTGCATTTTCACAAACTAATAATTATATGGTGGAGTCGTGCAGACTTAAAATGGCTACAAGTACGAATGGTCAAATGAAGATGCATGCGCTGTCCCTATAAACAGTATTGATGGTAAGAGTCCAGAGATTCAGAATAAAGCAATTTTTGATTGAGTGTACAACAACAACAAATTGCTAGTGTTTTGCTTCACATTTTTTTAAATTTGAGAGGTGTTCTGTCGTTATTCTATGTAAAATGACGTACGAAATACACCAAAAGCGCATGGATAGGCAGGTCTGTCAGGCAGGTTAGCTCTTCAACATGGCAATCATTTGTCCAAGGGGGGGGGACCTGTTAGTAGCTGGTGGGTCGGAGCAGGTTCCATGGAACACCTTAACCCTCGTGCATATATTTTGCCCATATATGACCACTCTGTTTGTCTCCCCTGGTGTTCGTTACGGTGCACATGCCACATTACTTTCCCTTACAAATTTCAATCTTGTTTGAAGTCCAGGCTGGCCAAATAAATGGGCATCCCTGAGAGGTGTCCAGTGAAATCTTATCAGTAGTGTGGGTTATGGGAAACGATTCATTCACAAAGGATGGGGTCGTGAACTGACCACATTCCATTGATACTCAAAGAGCATGATATTAGGAGCAGTTTTGGGCAGGAAAATGCAAATGAAGAGGGTTACAAAAATGACTCGTCAGTAGTGCAGCGTCTCCATTGGCGAGTTGCTTTATGATGACGTAATTCTGCCTTCATCAGGGATGAAAACTCCTCCGCCGTTTTCCGCCGTCTCCGCCGTTATTTTTTCGCATCTCCGCCGAAAGAAAAAGTCTCCGCCGAAAAATTATTCGAAGAATGAAGCTCAGAAACGATTCAACTTGTCTGCACAGCGAATTTCTTCTCTGTCGGTAATGTTCTTAAACGGCGTAGTTCTCATTCTGCTTCCTTCCAGTATCAATTCTCATCATGGCGTCGATTCACAGTGAGAGTTTGCCGCTAGTGGGTGCAAACAAAACGAAAAAAAAAGAAAGAAGTATGTGAACCACTAGAAGACCGAGTGGCAGCAGAAGGACGTGTGTGACCGCAGAGTCGCGGATGTAATAAGAAAACATGACAAAGACAGCGAATTTGAAGTGTTTTGCGAGCCTTGCCAAAAACGTGTCTACTTTGGTAGTCGTGGCTTTGTGGCAATCAGAGATCACATCGAGCGTCCAGTCACCAACAGAAAATGTGTGTGTTTCCACACCATTACAGCATATTTTCAGATCATTGGGTATGCAACAATCTACGTTTAATTTCCAAAGATAGTTTGATCCTACTCTAAGTACTTCCACTCGTTAGAGTCTTCAAAGCAAGGGAAAAACGTCAAAGTGACAAAAAGAATATAAAAGAACAAATGACATCAAAATAAACTGATGTCACAACAGTATTGTGTAACACTTTTCCCTGGTATAATGCAAACGTTTACTAACATTTGTTAAGTATAACATCCCCCCTATGAAATCCTTTTCCACCAGCCCACTCCCCTCACTACCTATTCCTCTTCTCCTCCTCCTCCCCCAACCCCCACCCTCGCCCCACAACACACATACCCCACACACCTTCGCCCCCTCCCCCACCCCCGTCCCCACCTCACACACACACACACAAACACCCCCCCCTCCCCACACACGCACACAATCACCCCCCCCCCCCCCCCCCCCCACCCCCCCCCCCCCCCCCCCCCACCCCACACACACCCCCATGTACACACACGCACACACTTGTCAAGGGGGGGAGGATGTGATTAGTTGTAAGTGGGGGGGGGGGGGGGGGGGGGGTGTACTGTTGTGGACATCAGTTTGTTTTTATGTCATTTGTTCTTTTTTGTGTTTAGTGTTTCCTGACGAAGGGTCTAAGGCCCAAAAGCTTCAGTTTTTTTTGTTTTTGTTTTTTTCAAAAGGACTTCAAAGTAATCATTTTTCATATTTGTGTTTATTGAAGTCAGCAGTCGTTTTCATACGTCTGATTTACTTAGTTTGATTTCCCACTCTGATTTACTTATCTACAGGCCTTATTCTTTATGTCCTGAAAGCACTGTTTGTCAAAATTTTCTTTAGCTAGAGTTCTGAGGATTCATCATACTAAATGTTTGTCTCAATTGACATAGTCTCTTTCCACATCAGTCTCAGTTTTCATGGTGTTGAAAGCTGTTCTATAGAATGAGTTGTTTAGAAGCAAGAAATTGATTTCTAAAGATTTTTATGCCTTATTTAATACAAAATATGCTTCAGCTTCAGGGGGCGCTGCCCCCTGACCCCCGCCGGGTGTTGCCCATGTACCCCACTGGGGGCCCATGGTGAACCCCCAGATCCCCACCAATCTCTCTTTTTTTTAAAAAACTGTTTTCATCCCTGCTTCATGGATGCGATGCTGGTGATGTAACAGGGCAAACCTGGATGTGTATGAGGGAGCAGAATATTCTGTGTGGGAGTAATTGGGGGGGGGGGGGGGGGTTGGATCAATGAATTAAGACGAGCTGTTGCAGGTCTTGTCTTGAAAGATTCAAGCAGTGAATGGTTGCTTTGGTATTGAATTTGGCACTGGACCTGAACCTTGTGCGTAGACCCATGCATACATACAGCACACAGCCAACCCACGTTGGCCCCAAACACTAGACACGAAGAGGGAAAAAAGCATAAAAGGAAACAGAAAGAACAACATTAGGGCTCGTGATTCCGCACCAAATTTGACAAAATGGAACACGCACACAGTGATTGTTTCTCCAGCAACCCCAGTTTAATGTACAGTTTACAGCAATGGGTTGTGGTGGTAACACACTGTAAACACTCTGAAAGCGCTTGTAACAGGTAGACCATTACCAAATCTGGTTTGACAAATCCTGAGATTTAAACTCTGATGTTCTACAATTGGCAGAGCATTTAATCTAGACCCATTACATACATACCCCTCAAAATCTTCGAATGACACTTGCATGAAAAAGAAATGCGAACTTGTTCAGACAATACATAGAAATCTGGTGGAGAAAAGGGGTTAAGGGTGCCCATTTCTGTTACGGAAGAAAACGGCTTTGAACTAGAAAGAATGCTGTGCAACATGCACTTGCCTCTGAAACCCCATGTTGTGAAAGGCTTTTTATTTCATTTCATTCTATTTTTTAGCCATTCTCTGTGCCACCCATTAGCATTGCACCCATGCAATTCATTCCACAGCAAGGCCCGGCCCGCCGCGGCTCGGCGATCCACAGGGAGCAGTCGATGTCAAGTCGCCATGAGGTATCCCGCCACAGGAGATGCAGCACTGCTGCGGAGTGACTAAGGTTTGCGTTCAGTGGGTGCCTGTGCTCTGATCCAACATACGCAGGACACCACCTAAACCCCCCCCCCGTTTTGTGTAAGTTGCCGAGTCTACCCCCCCCCCCCCCTTTTTTTTTTTTTTTTTTTATTCTTTTGAATCCTCTGCAAACTTGATGTATTTCAAAACGGTATGCAGGCACCTGAACTGTGTACCTTTTTTTTCTTTTTTCCAGTCGGATGTTCAAACCAATAGAATACTCCCCAGTCCAACAAATAGACTGTCATATGCAAGAGCCATTTAATGAACTGTCTCAAATAGTTGAATATTAGTCGCATGAATAAACTTATAATTTAAAAAAAAAAAAAAAAACCTCTCCCAAACAGAACTAGCCATGAAATGGATAGGAATTCGCCTTTCTTTGAGTGATGTCTTTCCAGAGGTACATTGAGGAAATGTCGATGGTGATGATATGCCGCCCGGTCAGCAGGGACAGATCCAGAGAGGAAGAGGTAGCAGCAGCAACCGTCCCCACAGAGAGAAATCCACGTCCGGGATGGAGTCGCAGTCCATCATGGGATTCCTGAAATGAAACGCTCTCGTACATCGGTTACAGACTGGGGGTTTCAAATTCAATAGTAATAGAAAATCCTCTTCACATTTAATGTACTCCAACTATAAGGGTTCCACTGAAGTGACATTTTGGAGGCAAACATTCGAGGCCAACATGAGCGGTTGCTTGATCTTGTCTACAGCCATTCTGTTCTATTTTTGCCAGTAATGGCCTTGCAGCCTTGTATCCTGCAGAATTCTGCTTGATGCTACTTAAGAAACTCCGTACTTGTCATTCGTCTTAGGGAAGAAGAGGGGTTGGGGTAACTTATCTTTTCTTTATCAGGTATGGTTCAAGTTGGTGTAAATGCTGCTATTGTTGTGTTAGTGCTCTCTCTTACTAGCATACATACACACACACACACACACACGCACACACAGGGCATCACTGACCTTTTCTCATCGGGCACCTTGAAGGCGTTACGAGGCACTTGCTTGAGGCCTGAATTCTGCAGATGATTCCAGAGTACCGCGTTCTCTTGATGCTCCGAATCTGAGCTATGAGTGGGGACAAATAAGATGTGCTTTTGTCAGACTCACGGATGACTGCTAAATCTGGAAATACTTGAATGGCTACACTGTTGTATTTGAAATGTGCATGTGTTGCGCATGGTCCATGTACCTGCATACTTCACGTACTGAGTCAAATTTTGCTTGATAGGTGAATTTGGCAATGTTGTCAGGTTCTGTCTGTTGATAATCCTCGCCATCTTCGATGAGAACAAGATGAATGGTAATCAAGACAATTTGAATACAAACAACAACAACAAAACACCAAAACAAACAAACAAACGTACAACAAAACATACAACAACAGCCAGAACTCGGATGCACATCAACTACAACAGTGTGAATATCCTGTGACGTCGACCAACTAGCACAGATTTGATGCAATGGGATCCCCCCCCCAAAAAAAAAAAAAAAGAAAGGGGGAAAAAAGAAAACCACGGGATCACAACCATTATAAACGATTTTTCGTTCAAACGTTTTAGCTCTTCAAGATAGCGTGTATGTGGTTTGAATCGAAGATGATATGAATTATCAACAGAAAGAACAAGGTAGTTCACGGATTAGGTGACAGCGTTTCTCAAGTTAATGTTTTGCACAAAATTTTGTGTAGTTCGTGGATTGCACAAAGACATGGGACTGTCTATGGGTAACCTGTGCATATGAAGGGAAATCTTAAATGATAAGATAAGATAATGTTGCTTATAACCCAGCGAAAATCTTAAATGAGGCAGGGAATAGAAAATAGTAATTAAAGAACAAGTAGGGTAACTGTTGCTCCCATGATGAGATAAATAAATATGGGCGTCTATTTTACTGCATTGAAAAAGCAAGAGTTGCCTAGTAAGCAACATTATCTTATCTTATCTTACTTGTTCTATGTATATGAAGTCAAGAATCGGAAATGGCAATTTTTTTGACAGTATAGCATAACATAACATAGCATGACACACCACAATATAGGATTGTCATTGGTGCTCCACTACACGTACGAGGGTTGTTCAATTTAAGATGACACTAGGCTTGCCGTTTGGAAACGAAGCACCGCACAGAAAAATGTTTATACCAAACACAACTTTAAAGTTTACCTGATTAGAATTGCAGAAAATAAAGTTGACGTCATGACGCAACTCGGAGTATGACGTAATTACAACTGTGTTTTCAAACAGCTGAGCCTGAAAAAAATGGACGTCACCAATGAGCAATTTCGTTTCTACACTTTCACAAGGCTACAACTTGGTGACGATTGTAGGAGGATACACGCAGATTTGCAAGCTGTTTACGGAACGGATTGTGTGTCTTACCGCACAGTTTGCAGATGGGTCAAACAATTAAGAGCAGGTAGGGCGCCATCTGATTGGGGTAATCGTGCAGAGCGAGCTTTACCAGCTCGGAACGAACAAAACATTGCATTTGTGAAAAGACTGATAGAGGAGGATCCACATTCGACTGTGCGGGAATTAAGCGAGGCATGTGAGCTTTCAATTGGCACCATTAACAACATTCTGCACAAAGACCTTCACATGAGAAAAACTGGCTGCAAGATGGGTGCCACATCTCTTAAGCGATGATCAGAAGCAGCAGCGGGTGGCATGTTCACGCAAACTGCTCGACGAGTTTGAGCCCAATGGGCCAAAACGACTGTGTGACTTAGTGACGGGAGACGAGAGTTGGCTGACATTCTACGGCATCCCAACAAACGCTGCAACCGCATGTGGGTTGGCCCTGACGGAGACCGACCAGTTGTTCTTCGCCAGGATTCCAGAGTCGCAAGCGAATGTTTTCTATTTTTTTCAACACGCAAGGCCTTGTGGCAATTGACATTTTGCCTGAGAAATCAACAATCACTGCCTCCTACTATACCCAAGTTGTGCTCCCAAAAGTTGTAGGAAAAATCCATGAGCAGCGCCCAACCGTCAGCACCCAGAGGACCCTTCTTCTGCATGACAATGCCAGTGTCCATAAGGCGAAGGTCACCACGACCTCCTGAGCGAGCAAGGAATCCAAGTTTTGGACCACCCCCCCTACAGCCCCGACTTGGCCCCATGCGACTTCTGGCTGTTCCCTGCTCTGAAGGAAAAGCTCGCTGGGCGTAAGTTTGACCGGGTACAAGACCTCGCCAAAGCCGTAAGATCAGAGTTGTCCGGTCTGCCTAAAACCGACTACCAGAGGGCGCTTGAGAATTGGCGTAGGAGGCTTGAAATTTGCATTCGAGCCAACGGAGAATACTTCGAGGGGATGTAAAAGTTTCAAGTTGCTGAGATGAGAGGTACGTTTTTTAAGGGGGTGGTGACATCTTAAATTGAACAACCTCGTAGCACACCATCACATACAGCATGGGCGCAGATCATATCGTGACAGTATGGCACAGCACGAAATGATGTATCCACATATAGCATGTTTTACATCACAAAGCATAACACGGAACATCATGTATGGCATGGTGTGGTTGAACGCAACAATCAAACCCATAGTACGAGACGTCACATATTGCATGGGGTACCATGCGACATTACATGGCTCGGCACACGACACATCTGATAAAGCATGGTATAACGTCCTATAGCTAGGCACGTGACAATGTTTAAGTGAAGCATTGTGCAACATCGTGTAACATCACATAGCATAGCAGTGACATCGCACAAAGCATGGTGTAGCCTCACATAGCATACCAGTGACATCACAGAAAACATTGTGCAGCATCACATAGCATACCAGTGACATCACAGAAAGCATGGTATAGCCTCACATAGCATAACATGGTATTTATAGCCTCACATAGCATACCAGTGACTTCACATAAAGCATGGTGTAGCCTCACATAGCATACCAGTGACGTCGCACAAAACGTGCAGTATCACATAGCATACATGATACTAGTGACGTCACAGAAAGCATAGTGTAGCGTCACATAGCATACCAGTGACATCACTTGACGCATGGTGTAGCATCACATGGCATACCAGTGACAACACACACAGCATGGTGTAGCATCACATAGCATACCAGTGACATCACACAAAACATTGTGCAGCATCACATAGCATACCAGTGACATCACTTAAAGCATGGTGTAGCATTACATAGCATACCAGTGACATCACTTAAAGCATGGTGTAGCATCACATAGCATACAAGTGACATCACTTATAGCATGGTGTAGCATCACATGGCATACCAGAGACGTCAAGTAAAGGATGGTGTAATTTCACACAGCTTCGCACATGACACATCAAATGATGCATGGTTAACATTGCACAAATTTGGACATAACACAAGGCATAAAGTGTGGTTGTGGACGTCATGTGTGATGTAACATAGCACGTGACACATTACATAAAGCATGGCATAAAATTTGCATAGCTAAGCTCACCGACACGACATCACATGTTATACCACAGTATAACATTATAGAGCATGACGCATTACCACATAACATTACAATCGCTCGTTCCATGCATGATATGATATAGCATGACGTACAGCCTCATATGTAGCATAGTACATCATAATGTTTGTGTGGCACACGACCGTATAACGTGACATAACACTTGTAATAAAATGTCACAAAACACGGCACACTGCAACATTACATGATGTTACATACAACATGATAGACTACCACATAACATGACACTTCAGCGTGACAGTATTATAGCACGGTAGAACATCTTATAGTACGACACACTTCGACACAAAATAACATTGCATATAGTATGGTGCTGGTAACTAAGAATGTTGCTTATAGCCAGCCGACTGCAAAGAGCCATATCAAGGCTGTCACTGCACTGAAGTTAAGTCACACAGTATGGTACAACAACATAACGTGGCACACACCACATAACATAGCATGAACACCATCACATAACATGACCTATAGCATGCATAACATGGTTCACTACGACACAACGTGACACGGTGCATTAGCATGTATAGCATCACATAACACGACACACCACCGCACAGTGGACACATTGCACACAGTGTGGTATGACATGACATCGGATGGTACATCACAGCACAACATGAACCGCATACAACGTTGCTTCACATGGCACATCACATAAAGCATGGTCTAAAATCATCTGTGACAAACCACCACATAATAATATGATCCATACAGCACTGCATAACATCACATAACACACTAATTCAAAACCCAACATCACGCTCACCAGCATGGTAAAAAAAAATCATGTGCTGTGCCAAACCACCACATAATAATACACATCACATATGGCGCTGCATAACATCGCATAACAACACACCACCTCATGACCAACATCACATTGCCATGATATAGCACCACCTGAAAACATTACGTACGGTATGGCTTGACATTATGTTGCCTGAATCATTACCTCATGACATCACATACCATGAATCATTCCCTCATGACATCACATACCATGAATCATTACCTCATGACATCACATAGCATGAATTATTACCTCATGACATCACTAGCACGAATAACTCATGACATCACATAGCATGAATCA
>CM031627.1:8047591-8086009 GCA_018398815.1 Conus ventricosus
TTACCTCATGACATCACATACCATGAATCATTACCTCATGACATCACATACCATGAATTATTACCTAATGACATCACATAGCACAAATACCTCGTGACATCACATACCATGAATCATTACCTCATGACATCACAGCATGAATCATTACCTCATGACATCACATAGCATGAATCATTACCTAATGACATCACATAGCACGAATAACTCATGACATCACATACCATGAATCATTACCTCATGACATCACATAGCATGAATTATTACCTCATGACATCACATAGCACGAATAACTCATGACATCACATAGCATGAATCATTACTCATGACATCACATACCATGAATCATTACCTCATGATATAAACATAGCATGAATTATTACCTCATGACATCACATAGCACGAATAACTCATGACATCACATAGCATGAATCATTACCTCATGACATCACATAGCATAAATTATTACCTCATGACATCACATAGCATAAATCACCTCATGACATCACATAGCATGAATTATTACCTCATGACATCACATAGCATAAATCACCTCATGACATCACATACCATGAATCATTACTCATGACATCACATACCATGAATACCTCATGACATCACATACCATGAATCATTACCTCATGACATCACATTGCATGAATTATTACCTCATGACATCACATACCATGAATCATTACCTCATGACATCACATAATGTGAATCATTACCTCATGACATCACATAATGTGAATCATTACCTCATGACATCACATACCATGAATCATTACCTCATGACATCGCATTGCATGAATCATTACCTCATGACATCACATACCATGAATCATTACCTCATGACATCACATAGCACGAATCATTACCTCATGACATCACATACCATGAATCATTACGTACTATACCTCATGACATCACATAATGTGAATCATTACCCCATGACATCACATAGCATGAATCATTACCTCATGACATCACATAGCACGAGTTATTACCTCATGACATCGCATTGCATGAATCATTACCTCATGACATCACATAGCACGGTTATTACCTCATGACATCACATACCATGAATCATTACCTCATGACATCACATACCATGAATCATTACCTCATGACATCACATAGCATGAATTATTACCTCATGACATCACATACCATGAATCAATTACTCATGACATCGCATTGCATTAATCATTACCTCATGACATCACATACCATGAATCATTACCTCATGACATCACATACCATGAATCATTACCTCATGACATCACATACCATGAATCATTACCTCATGACATCGCATTGCATGAATCATTACCTCATGACATCACATAGCATGAATCATTACCTCATGACATCACATACCATGAATCATTACCTCATGACATCACATACCATGAATCATTACCTCATGACATCACATACCATGAATCATTACCTCATGACATCACATACCATGAATCAATTACCTCATGACATCGCATTGCATGAATCATTACCTCATGACATCACATACCACGAATCATTACCTCATGACATCACATACCATGAATCAATTACCTCATGACATCGCATTGCATGAATCATTACCTCATGACATCACATACCATGAATCATTACCTCATGACATCGCATACCATGAATCATTACCTCATGACATCGCATTGCATGAATCATTACCTCATGACATCACATACCATGAATCATTACATCATGACATCACATAGCATGAACCATTACCTCATGACATCACATAGCATGAATTATTACCTCATGACATCACATACCATGAATCATTACATCATCACATCACATTTCCTCGTGACATCACATAATCGTTGTTTAGCATTACAAAACATAGCATCATATAACGTCACATAACAAGACATCACCTCATAACATCAGATATAGCTTGGTATAGCCTAACACAGTGTGACACACCACTTTATAACACATTATTTACACGTATATAAAATCTATGCATTATTATTATTATTATTATTATTTATCATGGTATAGCATTACTCAGCACGAAACATTACCTTATGCTATCACGTATGGCGTAGCATAGCATCGTATAACATACATCACATGGGGCATCGCCAGCACACACAATGACCCATCACACTGCACCCTGATGTTACACAACATGGCGCACTGTCACATAACTTGACGTGTGGCATAGTAGAACGTCACGTAGCATGGCTCATCCCATGTGAAATAACATCACAAATTGCATGACATAGCATAGTAGAACGTCACGTAGCATGGCTCATGCCATGTGAAATAACATCACAAATTGCATGACATAGCATAGCACGCCATGGAAAACCATCACACTGCATGTAGCATGAAATAACATTACATGGCATCGCACACTATTACATAGCATGATATCACATACAGCATGACAGAACATCACATTGGACAGCACACAACCTCATAAAATCATAGTGGAACATTAAGTAACTCGTTACATCACCATACGACATATTATTATCATAATTATTACTATTATCATTATGAATACTTATATAGCGCCCTCCTCGGCTAGAGACCAAGCTCTAAGCGCTTTACAATTCACACTCGTTTACATAACAGGCTGCCTACCTGGTACTGCCGACTGAAGAGCTGCCAGCTGGCGCTTCATTCGGTCGTTTCCCGTGTCATCCAGTCAATATTGTTCAATATCGTTCACTCATTTTCCTTACTTCTTTCATTCTTTCCATTTCTCAACGCAGGGTGCATGCTATGTGTAACGTGTCATCCATACAACGGCCAAACTGGCCTTCTCTTCCGAAAGTTGGTGATGGGATTTTACGTGTGTGCAAGATGTTATGCGCATGGCATGATATAACATTATATAGCATGCTACACCATCACATAACATGACATCACACATAGCATGGCATAACATTCCGCCTGGTTTACCGCCATATGACACATCACATACACTGTATGATGTGACATGAAGCACGGCTCACCATCAGAAAACATAACACACAGTATGGTGTAGCATCATATTGCATGACACATCATCTAAATAACACCATGTATACTACAGTGTGACATGACCAAGCATCGCACACCACCACTTATAGCATGGTAGAAAATCATATAGCGTGACATAAGTCTCATAACATTACATCAAATGTAGCATAGCATAAGTTAGCATCGGTACACCATCCTATAACATTGCATCTAGTACAGAATGATATCACACACCATGGCTACACTATCGCGTCACATCAAACAGGGCATGGTACAACATCATGCACAATGGAACACCACCACATAACACAACCACACATGTAGTATGGTAAAACATTACATAGCAGGACGCACCACCACGTAATTAATTACACAGAACACGGTGTAACACCACATAACATGGCACACCACCACAAAGCATTTCTCGTTCTTCTTTTTCATTGTCCTGAATGTTGTTTACCTTGCCTGAAGAAGACCTAAGAGGTCGAAACGCGTCGTGTTTTGTTTGTCATTTGTTTCTTGTTTTTGGAGGACTCTCTGAGAATTATTCTTAATAACATTTCAGTCTTCTTTCACCTCGCTTGACTTTGAAAATTACCATTTCTTATTATAGCATGGTGCAACATAACACAGCATGACACCACAAAGCATTACGTATAGCATGAAGCAACAAAACATAGAATGGTACATCAACCCCCACTGTGGCATTACATACAGCATAGTGTAGCATATTCCCACTTCACAAAGACATCACGAAGCATGGCAAACTACCACATCATAATTATGACATCACATACTGCATAATATTATAGCCTGTCCTCACATGACGTACACATCACGTAGCATGGTATGACGTCACATACAGCATAGTATAGCATATCCCCACATCACATAGACATATTGTAGCATGGAAAACTACCACATCATAATTATGACGTCACATAAAGCATAGTGTAGCATATCCCCACATCACATAGACATCACGTAACATGGTACACTACCACATCATATGACGTCACGTACAGCATAGTGTAGCATATCCTCACATCACATAGACATCATGCAGCATGGCACATCGTCATAATTATGACAATAGATACCACATAAATCGCATAGTGTTGCGAACATGACAACACATATAGCATTGTGTAACATTACATGGCATAGCACACACACACACACACACACACACACACACACACACACACACACACACACACACACACCAGTTGTTGTGTGTGTGTGTGTGTGTGTGTGTGTGTGTGTGTTAAATGAAAGACACACACACACACACACACACACACACACACACACACACACACACACACACACACACACAACATGACATGACATCACAAGATGGCACAACGTTACATAGCATGACACAATACTACATGTCATGACATATCACATATAGCATGATATACCTTCAAAGTACGTCACAGTCATAACAGAACATAACATGGTACACCATCACATAACATAGACCTTCGTGTAACCTCACGTAAACAGGACATAGCACCACATGACGTTACATGCAGCACGTTGTAGCATCACATAGCATAGCACATTACTATATGACCACATGTATTGTAGTGTGATATGACACAACATATCACATAATATGGCACACCACTTCATAATATGACATCACATGGCAGTGTACAAATGACATAGCTTAGAACACCATCACACTATGACACACTGTACATAGCCACATGACATTACATTAACATGCGCCATGGTCTAAACATCATAAAGCTTGGCATGACATATAACATGACACATCACACGCATGACACAAATATCACATAGAATGGCACATCACACAGATAACACGACATCGCACAGAGCAGGCATAACAATGCATGGCACACCAATTCACATAGTATACCAGTGATAATACAAATAATACGACACACAGGCACCTGCTCTGTGGAATGGTCTCCCTTCTTCTCTGCGTAACACGGACTCTTTAGAGACTTTTAAAACCTCCCTAAAGACACATCTTTTCCCCCGGACTGATTAACGATATCCACTTATCTCTGTGCGCGTGTTTGCTGGTGTTGACGCGCTCGTGTGTCTGTTTGCGTGTGAGTTGTGTGTGTGTGTGTGTGTGTGTGTGTGTGGGTGTGTGTGTGTGTGGGTGTGGTGTGTGTGTGTTGTGTGAGAGATGAGAGAGAGAGAGAGAGAGAGAGAGTGTGTGTGTGTGGTGCGCGCGCTGCGCATGTGTGTTGTGGTGTGTGTGTGTGTGTGTTGTGTGTGTGTGTGTGTGTGTGTGTGTGTGGTCGTGCGTGTGCAGTATGTGTGTGTGTGTGTGTGTGTGTGTGTGTGTGTGTGTGTGTGTGTGTGTGTGCTCTGAATTAGAATTAGTATTTTATCATGTTTTTCTGTAACATGCGGTTTGGGCTCTTGCGAGGTAAAGCGCTCTATAAATATCCTTTACATTACATGACATTACACACCACTTTTAGATGCTAGAGCATCACACGACATGGCACATTCGTCATTGAGCATGACAGTACATGCAGTTTGGTATACCATCACAGTTAGCATGACACCCCCATTGTATAACATTATGTGTGGGAAATAACATAGCGCAACACACCGCCCCCATAACATCCCAAATTGAGCATGACACCCGTTACATGACAAAACAGTATACACAGCTTGGCGTGGACATCACATGGTACGCTACCCACACGACACTCATATAGCAAAAAAAAAGAAGAAAAACATTGCAAAACACCACTGCGCATAGACTGACACATCACAAAGAACCTAGCAAAAAGAATATCATTATTATATTATCATGAATACTTTTTATAGCTGCTATTCTCGGCTAGAGCCCAAGCTCTAAGCGCTTTACAATCCACACGCGTTTACACAATGGGCTGCCTACCTGGGTAGCGCCGACTGAAGAGCTCCCAAACGGGGCGCTTCATTCAGTCGTTTCTCGTGTCATCCAGTCCATATCATTCAATATCGTTCACTCAATTTCCTTACGTCCTTCATCCTTTCCATTTCAATTACGCAGGGTGCATGCTATGTGTAACGCGTCATCCATACCAACGGCCAAACTGGCCTTCTCTTCCAAAAGGGTTGGTGATGGGATTTTACGTGGGGTGCAAGATGTTATGCGTGCGTTCTCACACGGAACCCGGTTTATATGACAAAGACTGGTGTAACGGGGGCCCCACCCCACACCTAACTTACCAGGGCACACTGCTCTACCATGGCACACACAGGATGCACACCAAAATTAAATGCGGCGAGGCGTTGCTTTAAGAAGTCGAATTTTTTATAGACTGGCTCAATTAGATTGTTCGAGATTTTCTTTTCATTTGTCTGAAGTTGATTCTCCTCATTTTCTTTTTATGGCCATCAAGGTGGTCCATTAAGTAGGCAGATTAAATAAAAGGGAAAATGGACTGTCTGGGCGCTTCCAGCTGGAGCAAAGACAGGGTCACATGTGAGTGCAAGGCCCTGAAATGTGTCGTTTCTAAGGGGAAGGTCATGTCTTTGAAGATTGTTCGTGATTCATCGGTGAAAATCTCGCAAAACAGGGGAAGTAATCGGGGGGAGTTTTTGGGGGTTTTTGGGATCAATTATGATTTGAACATGAAAATTGCTGGGTCCAAATTTATGGTAGGCCTCAAAAGGCTGACTTGGATGATACAGTTTTTTTAGTGCAAATCCTAATTGCGGCGTGTGACTTATGGTAGACCTAAAAACCCACTGACATGGATGATACAGTGTTTTAGTGCCAAATCCTAATTGTGGCGTGTGGCCACCGCATACAGCATAGCGCGGCATCTTCAGAAAACCCTTTTGGAGAAGCCGGCATCAGAGCCCTGGGTGTCGAAAAAACAGGCGATCCCCCACTCGCAGGTTCTTGAACTGCTGACATCAGGTAGGCGAAGACTGGACCCACCTGTCCCCCCGGAACGTGATCCTCAAAGATGCCCCTAGGAACAGGTCCACGTCTTCCACGACCTACGGGGAATGGAATGACAAAGATGGTGTGATGATGGTGATGATGACCACCTTCATTTTCCATTCAGTTCACGTTGTTTGTTAACGTCCAGTTTGGTCACGAGCGGGTAAATCAGAGCTGTCATTTCGTCATAGCAAACCCTGAAATTGTTTTTTTTTTGTTTGTTTTTTTTTCAGAACACGCAAATATTGCAAAACCAACCAACCCAAACCCAACCAACAAACAAACAAAAAACTTTTCTCCCATAAAATCTTAGATTAAATGTACAGGTCCGAGTCCACGATTACAGTCAGGCCAAAACGAGACATACTCAACTATTACACTCAAAGCCGCACCTGGCTTTTGTCAGAAGTCAGCCGGGTACCAGAACATTTTTCATCACACAGTCCAGCCCTTGACCCATACCATACCTGACTCTGAGGCAGATCTCATGTCCGTTTCTTTTTCTATGCAAGCACGATCCACATGCCCCTTTCATTTTCCTGTCGTCTGCTAGATTTTTTACCCCAAAAACCCTTCTGCCCTACCAATGGCGTAGAAACATAAGGAGTCCACAAGTCATGCATCATTCTGCTATTTTCGCTGACATAGGCACTGAACTATTTACTGACCCCACATTCAGGAGAGAATAATCTTTTCCAAGTTTTTTTTTATTTTTTTTTAAATATTTTTTTTAACAGTCAGGATGATTTTCATCTGCTCAAAACTGCCTTGTTAACTACTTGACATTAGCTGTAACCCTGAACTCTGACCGAAGTTTTTTTTTCTTTTTTTCTTTTTAATCTGTCTTGAATGAGACATAAGAGTATTTTTTCCTTTCACTCTGGGGAAGCGTCCCCGGGCCATTCTCTCTGGAACACAGTACACCAGCAGATTGAGCGGGGTTAGTGCTATACTTTTGTTGTTTCAGATCGGTCTTTGGATTTTCAGGATGTGGCTTGGCACTTGATTTACATAACAGTCCTGTTCTGAACTTGCTTGCAGCCACGATGTTTTCCCCCAGCGGCCCGGCTAGGCTACAGGAAACATGTCATGGTACCTTCCCCCTCTCTTTCCTTTGAACAGGATAGGAAGACTGAAACTGAACTGCGGGAATTACCGAAAAACAAACGAAATGCACAAAAACCCTACAAAAACCAAGGTACATAAAAACGCTTATTTCGACACACAATAGGCCCTATTTAAATAAACCCTGTTTTACCCTTTGTTTTGTGTCCTTTGTATGTATTGTGCTTTGTATATAGGTATTGAAATGTCGGTGAGGCGGACCAGTATTCGTTTCTTCCACTTACTTCCGTTAGGAGTGGTGAAGAAACATATTCACACACACACCACACACACACACACACCACACACCCCACACACACACCACACACACACACACACCAGTTACAATACTCACACACACAAACCACACCACGCGCATGCACACATAACCACACCACACACAACCACACACACACACACACACACACACACACGTTTTTTGTTGTTTTTTTTTTCGGGGAATTTCAGGTTATTGCTTGGGGTGTGTTCCCAACAACGATTTCCATTGTGCCTGCAGTTGTTTACTATTTCTGTTTTAGTGTTTAGGGTTGCTAAGTGTGGTTTGCATAGTATTGACCATTTTTCAGTTAAACATAAATTGCATCTTTTTGATGAATACTCTCAACTCCTTGACAAAAAATCCAGAAAAACTATTTTTTTAAAAAGCTGACAAAAGAACACACGATAGCATCCGTGTGAAGAAAAAGAACTTGCACATCGCATAGACCTAAGTGACAGGGTAGAAGCGACAGCAACAAAAGAAGCCTTTATAACACTCAAAGACCAAAAACCTAACTTCCATAAACAAACCAACATGCAGACTAATAAATCCATAAAAATCTGAATTAGGCAAAATAAGTTAGAAACCCTAGAAAAAGTAAAAAAAAAACGTAAAAATCAAACTCTGAATTCAACCTCTGGAAGAACACATACGAAGTTATTCAATGGTTAAAAAAAACTTGACAAACAAAGGGAAACACGTATTTACCCATTTGACATAGTAGACTTCTACCCATCCATAGACGAGGAAATACTCACCAAAGCTCTAAAATTGCTAGTAACCATACAGTTTATAACAGGGTCAAAAAGGGAAATCACCCTCCATACAAAGAAAACGTTATTACACAGCAAAAATGAAACCTGGATCAAGAAAACGAACAGGAAACTCAACATTTGACGTAACCATGGGATCTTATGATGGTGCAGAAACATGCGAACTGGTCGGACTGTTCATGCTATCCAACATCAAGAAGCAACTTGGAATCAAGTCGGATTATACAGAGACGACGGCCTTGCTGCATAGCCAACAACCCAAGAACCATTGAAAACAAAAAAAAGAACTAGGGCAAAATCTTCCAAAATCATAACTTAAAAATAACTATTAAAGGGCAAACAAAAGGTAGTGAACTACTTAGACATAACACTTGACCTCAACAACCACATATAAAAAACCATATAGAAACCCAATGACACCCCCATTTATGTAAACACCAAAAGCAACCATCCACCATATGTTTTTAAAGCCATACCAATGGCATAAACAAGAGACTATCCAACCTGTCATGCAACGAAAGAGTATTCAATAACGCAGCAGTAGAATATCAAGAAGCACTGCAAAGAAGTGGCTCAAACTACAAATTACAATACAACCCAGACAACAACATGAAAAAAAGTAAGAAGAACAGGAAAAGGAAATCATATGGTACAACGCTCCATACGACGGAAAACTCAAAACAAGATAGGGAAAGAATTTTTCAAAATTTAACAACATCGTTCCCAAAGAGCACAAATGTCCAAATTTTCAACAAAACACCGTGAAACTATCATATTCATGTATGCCCAACCTCAAAAACCTAATTATGCACCCAACAAAACAAAAACAACCAAGCAAGAAGGGTAAAGAAAGGAAATCTTGCAACTGCACTAAAAAAGAACAGTGCCCTTAAACAACAAATGCCTCTACAACAATATTGTTTATCAAGCCATTTGTGACACTGAGAATGAAAAAAAAATAATATATAGGGATTACTGGAAACCATTTAAAAACCAGATATGCAAACCACAAACAGTCATTAAATTTAAAGTAAAATACAAAAACCAAACAGAACTTAGCAAAACATTTGGAACTCAAAGATCCCAAAAACAAACTTAATATATCCGGGGAAAATCATAAAAAGGCATCCCCCATACAACAACATTTCAAAAAGTTTGAAAATTTATGTCTAACTGAAAAATGGTTAATACTATGCAAACCCACTTAGCAACCCTAAACACTAAAACAGAAATAGTAAACAACTGCAGGCACAAGTGGAAATCGTTGGTTGGTGAACACCCCCCAAGCAAACCTGAAATTCCCCAGGGGGAAAAAAAGAAAAAAAAAAAACCCAAAAAAAAACCCCACGTGCAATTACCTGCACGTGAAAAACAACAATAACTGGGCCCCACACGCTATAAAACCCCGGCGGGGGGTGACCCAAGTATTCATCCTGACGAGAGCCCAGCTTGAAACAGCGCTGTAGATGATTTTAGACTTCTTTTTTAACTCTTTAATTTTTAAAACAATGTTGCTCCCCAAGGGGGTCGAGCATTTTAATAACCGTTTTAGGTTTAAACAGTTTACACTACAAGGGAGAATCAGGACTCCAAAGCACCCCCAACATTCTTCACGGCAGGGGGCAGCAAATCATGGCCAAGAAACAACAGTGCCACTCGAAACATGCAGGCAGGGGTCTGCTGGATGGGCAGATGACTGGGGGTGCACTGCAGACCTCCCAGAATGGAAGAGTCACCCAGGATCTCAGCAAGAGTGGCATGAGACCAGACATATTTGTCCACTCTAAGTCAACCAAGCAGCTGATCATGATCGAGCTCACGGTCCCATATGAGAACAGAATGGAGGCAGCTCAAATCTACAAGACTGAAAAGTATGCTGTTTCTGGAAAACAGCCTGGGAGAGAAGGCATCAGGTCAAAGTCCTCACTGCAGAAATTGGAGCCGGGGGAAATTTGTAGGAACGTCCAAGCATACAGTCTCATGAAAACAGCTCTCAGTTGCAGGGAAGGAAAAAACCAGAGCCCTGAAAGCAAGGGCCCAGAAGCGGCAGAGAGGTGTTCAAGCTGGATCTGGTCAAGGAGGACAAAAGTGAACTTCATAAGGCTTAATTTCCCTACAAATATCAGGTGTCCCTGTGGCTCAGTGGTTAAAGCGCGAGTCATTAAAGTAGAAAATGAGCATGTCCAGAGGGTCATGGGTTCGAATCCCAGCCAGGGTCGTCCCAAGATGGGGGAAAAAAAAAGGGGGGCAGCGGAGGGACATCCGGAGTCATGAACCGGGTGTGGCCCAACCCCCTAGAGTGTCAGGAGATAAGGGCCGAAACACTTGCTTGAAGGGGGCTTCTCTTCTGAGGACTCTTGCTGCCACGCTCTCCTCACGAGTTTCTTTCAAATGATGCATGGGTAAACCATTGACTTCCGGGGATAGGCCGGGAGGACGTCCGGGGAAAGACCGGAGGACACTGGGAAAGACCAGAACCAAGGGCTCTGTGGGCTGGCCCCCACTTTGCCTTAAAATGTGGCTACTAAGAAAAAAAGGGAAAAAAGATGCTCCCAGGATTCACCGAAAGGGGGGAGAGAATGATGAATCCTCGGTGCTCAACCAATCACGACTGAAAATCCCAAACGGACTATAAAACAGGACCAAATGGAATTTCATGTGTCTGTGGAAAGCGTTTCGCTACCCCCCTTTGGCATGAAGATCCACAGAACAAAGATGGGATGTGTGAAGACTCATCTAAATGGCAGCAGCGCACTGCATCAGCAGAAAAGGGCCCAAGGCCAGGATTTAAACCACAGTGCCATAGGACCAAGGACACCCACGTGTTGGTTGGGATGGGAATTTGCACAGGCCCTCGATGCCGGCGCCTGAAAACTAAACCCTGCCACGAGCAAACGAAACTGAAGATTGGGAGAAAACTGGATGCAAAAATCGTCCAAAGACTCGATGCACTGATGGGGAAAAGCCCCCTGGAACACAAACTAGCCCCCATATGGGGACATTGTGTATGCCACATGTAGAGACGCCTATGGAGTAAAACTCCCCAAAGAGAAAACCCTCCAAAGAAATCCAGACGCCAAGAAAAGATGGACAAGATCAGAGTCCAAAGAACAACCTCATGAAGCAAATGAAACCGCACTGCCAAGCTAAAAAACAAGGCTTGGAAAAAACTGTGGGAAGACCTGAAAGAAAAACACAGCGCCCTCAGAAAAGCGGAATCTGCGAGGAAGAGGAAGAGCAAAAGAAGAAGACACAAGAGCGCTTTTCAGAGACGCCTTCCAGTTTGCCAAACTCTGTTTGAGCAGCCAAATCTGGGACCCTAATGTGGGAAAAAGGAGTTCTTGAGCAGCATCGAGGAAACATACTCTGACTCACAGAGCAAAGACCACTCGACATTCAAGGTCTGGTGTGGCCCCCAAACCTGAGGAACATTTCAAGGGCAAGCCTCCAGCGTTGGCGGAAATCAAGAAGGTGGCGACAAAGCCAGAGCCAAATATCACCAGGGCCAAAGGGAAAATACCTTACCAGCTTTAAAGAAATGTCCAATGTGGCTGGAGTGGCTCCACAGGCTGCTGCGATCGGCTTGGAGAAACCAGAAGATCAGCGGCCAGTTGATGACGGCAGATGGTGTGTACATCCCCAAAGAGCAAACTCAAATGACATCAGCCAGTTCAAGCCAAATCACTACTGAAAGTCGAAGGGAAAATCTTCTTCTCTGTCATGGCAGCAAGGCTGACCAAGTACCGATGGAAAACAAGTACTTGGATGTGTCAGTCCAGAAAGGTGGCATCCCCGTCGTGGCTGGGTGTGTAGAACACGCCACAATGATCTGGGACGCAATCCAAAAAGCAAAACAGAAAAGAGAGACCTGGCGTTAGTGTGGCTTGATCTGGCAAACGCATAGGATCTGTGCCCATGAGATGGGTACAGTTTTGGCCCTTGAGATGGGACCATGTGCCAAAGAATATCCCCGACATGCTCAAGAAATACTTCAATGGGTTCTCCCAAAGCAGTTCTCTACCAAGGAGTACACAACTGATTGGATCATCTTGGAAATTGGCATTGCAATGGGCTGTGCAATTTCCCCCATACTGTTCGTGCTGGCAATTTGGGAAATCATCTTGAAAGCAGCAACAAAAACGCGAGACAAACAGACCTTGGCGATGGATACAAGATGCCTCCCCTCAAGGCCTTCATGGATGACACTACAGTGATTTCATCCAGAGAAGACGAGACACGTCATGTGCTGGAGAGGCTGGAAAGACATAGTTGCCTCATCCAGAATGAAGTTCAAGCCAAAGAAATCACGGAGTCTCTCATGAGGAAAGGAAAAGTGGCCGAATCTGTGGTCTTCAGTGTTGCCAACCAGGCCATTCCAACAGTCACGAAGAACCAGTCAAGAGCCTTGGAAGATGGTATGATGGGTACGCTGAAAGCACACAAAGAGCAAAAAAAAACCAAGCAGATGGCGGAAGAAGGCTTTGGGGACCATTGACCAGTGTGGGGGTCCCTGGCAAATACAAGGTCTGGTGTCTGCAGTTCATGCTGATACCAAAGCTCCTATGGCCTCTGATGATATACGACATCTGCACCAGCACAGTGGAAGCAATGGAAGCCCAAAAACAACAAGTTCCAAGGAAATGGCTTGGTGTCCCACCCTGTCTGACTGACATCGCGCTGTACTGTTTGCCAAGCAAAGCTCAAACTACAACTGAAATCCATCCTGGGGGAATCCCAAAGTAGGGAAGATCAGACTTCAAAGCATGTGGAGGACTCAGGAGACAAGGTGGTAGAAGCAATCAAGCCCAGCTGAAGACAGGCAGGAAAATGGAAAGTTCAAGAGGCGATGGATTCTGCAAAAGAAAGTCTCAAGATCAGAGAAAAAACAGGACACACACAGACCAACAGACAAGGACTGGGGGGGGACCAAAACTGAATGGTGGGCAAAGGCAAAGGAAAAACCAAAAGAGACATGATGTTCAGGAGATGAGAAAAGAACAAGACCAAAAAAGACTCCAAAAGCAGTCCAGCAGAGCCAGCAAGGGCAATGGACAACGTGGGAGAATGCATCCAAAGAAGTCTAACTTGGAATGACATTTGGCACATGGCCCTCTCCCGGATCAGCTTCATTCTCAGATCTGCATATGACCTTCTGCCCCCAAATGCAAACCTGGTGAAGTGGGGGAAACAGACGATCCTGCATGCCCCCTCTGCCATGGAAAACAAAAAGTGGAGCATGTTCTAAGCTCATGTAAAGTAGCCCTGGCTCAAGGAAGGTACACATGGAGGCACAACCAAGGTGCTCAAAAAAGATTGTACAAGTTTGTCTGGGCTAGTACCAACACCACAAAAAGGGAGAATCAGGACTCAAAAGCACCCGCAACATTCTTCACGGCAGGAGGCAGTAAATCATGGCCAAGAACAACAGTGCCCCTCGAAACATGCTGGATGGGGCAGATGACTGGGAGTGCACTGCCCGACCTCCCAGAATGGAAGAGTCACCCAGAGATCATCAGCAAGGTGGCATGAGCAGGGAAAATAGTAGTCCACTCTAAGTCAAACCCAAACAGCTGATCATGATCGAGCTCACGGTGCCCATTGAGAACAGAATGGAGGCAGCTCAAATCTACAAGACTGAAAAGTATGCTGATCTGGCAAACAGCCTGAGGAGAGAAGGCTATCAGGTCAAAGTCCTCACTGCAGATATTGGAGTAGGGGATTTGAGGAACGTCTGCATACAGCCTCATGAAACAGCTCTCAGTTGCAGGGAAGGAAAAAACCAGAGCCCTGAAAAGCAATGGCAGAAGCGGCAGAGAGGTGTTTTAAGCTGGATTGGTCAAGGAGGAACAAAAGTGAACTTCATAAGGCTTGATTTCCCTACAAATTCAGTGTGTCCCCGTGGCTCAGTGGTTAAAGCGCGAGTCATTAAGTAGAAAATGAGCATGTCCAGAGGGTCATGGGGTTCGAATCCCAGCCCTGGCTCGTTCCAAGATGGGGAAAAAAAAAAGGGGGCAGCGGAGGGACATCCGGGAGGTCAAAGAACCGGGTGTGGCCCAACCCCCTAGAGTGTCAGGGGGATAAGGCCCAAACACTTGCTTGAAGGGGGCTTCTCTTCTGAGGACTCTCTGCTGCCCCGCTCTCCACGAGTTTTTTCTACACACACACAACACACCACACACACACCCTATATATAAAATATAATATATATTTATATATTATATATATATATTTATATATGTACACACACATACACACACTCTCTCTCTTTCTCTCTCCGCCAAAAACACAGTTGACTCCTCTTTGCCTAAACTTCAGTTGAATGGCACTTCTATCGAGAGGTAGACGAGCATCCGTTTTTAGGTTAACGATAGATAAAGAATTTAAAGGCAATCTCATCTAAATAACGTATGCAAGGTAGTCTCAAAACACCTTTTCCTGTTATCTCAATTAAAGCGCTACGTCAACAGTAATGTGCTTAAACTTTTTTCAATGCACACTAATGTCACGTATAAATTACGCCTCAACAGTGTGGGGCGGCAGAAATGACGTCAACAAAAAAAGGGTGAATTCTCTCCATAGACGTGCAGCAAAGCTACTCCATTCCCGCTGTATCTCTAACAACAGACGAAAAAACTAAAAGCGCTGAACATACTTCCCCTGAATAGGCAATGGAATTCAACAAGGCATCATTTATGTTTACAATCTTGACAGATACTATGCCAGTTATATAAACGCCCCTTTTTTCAAGATCGAACAGCTTTTCTGGCTCGACGAAATTCCTTCTTCCTACCCACGCATTGATCTATACAAAACAAGCCTAGTTTCTATGGACCATATGTCTGGAAACTCACTCCACCCAATCTACAAAAAAATGAATACTTTAAAACCTTTCAAGGAACATTTGCATAAACATTTTATGTCTCAGTAGTTAAAATTTTTTCGATTTACAATGATTAGGTCCATTCGCTAAGTCTTCTGTGAACCATACTTTGAATAAAAAACGTCTCAACATAAAACCTACTCCGTTAAAATCGCTCATCCCCCCCTCCCACTCTGTCTACCATCCTTTTTCTCCTTCCCCCTACCTACCATTCTCTCTTCCCACCCTCCTCTGACCTCTCTCTCTCTGTAGTTTTTGTTTGTTTTTTTGCTTGAAAGTTTCCTTTTGTTTTACCATCCCCCATCTCATTAGTGCTTTTATGAGCAGTTTGCTTATCATTGTAGAATTAGATTATCATGTTGGTATGTTGAATTGTCTGTATGAATGATAGTGCTGAAATAATGTTGCATGACAAGGCAGATTGTAAGACTAGGCTTTGGCCCCAAAATCTTCATCCTTGGGTATTAAAGATCAATCAATCAATCAATCAATCTCCCCCTCTCTCTCTCTCTTTCTCGCTGTCTCTCTTCCTCTGTCTGTTTCTCTCTCTCTCTCTCTCTCTCTCTCTCTCTCTCTCTCCTCTCTCTCTCTCCTCTCTCTCTCTCTCTTTTTTACCGACCTATACAAGCCCGGTCATACAGCCGGGCAGGACAAAGTGGCGGAGGAGCCTCTGATCTGGAAGACCCTCAGCGCTTGTTTAAGGTAGGGCCCGGTAACTGGGTAGACCATGGTCCCGCCCTCGCTGGATGGAACGTGCGGGGAGATCGCTGCTGTGGCCGGGTGCATCCACCCGAGGAACAGCCGTCCAAAAGTCCTTTGGCGAACTCCCTGTCCACCCTCTGCCCGCGGTGAGTCATCAGGGACAACATCAGGTCTTCGTAGATAGGCTTGCCTGCGAAGGGGACACAAAAGCAAGGGGACAAATGCAAGGGGACGCAATGCAAGGGGACGCAATGCGAGGGGATGCAATGCAAGGGGACAAAAATGCAAGGGGGGCACAATGCAAGGGGGACGCAATGCAAGGGGATGCAATGCGATGGGATGCAATGCAAGGGGCACAATGCAAGGGGACACAATGCAAGGGGACGCAATGCAAGGGACGCAATGCAAGGGGACGCAATGCAAGGGGACGCAATGCGAGGGCATGCAATGCAAGGGGACACAATGCAATGGGACACAATGCAAGGGGACACAATGCAAGGGGACGCAATGCGAGGGATGCAATGCAAGGGGGCGGAATGCAAGGGGACGCAATGCAAGGGGACGCAATGCAAGGGGACGCAATGCAAGGGGACGCAATGCGAGGGGACACAATGCAAGGGGACGCAATGCAAGGGGATGCAATGCAAGGGGACACAATGCAAAGGGGGCGCAATGCAAGGGGACGCAATGCAAGGGGATACAGTGCAAGGGAGCACAATACAAGAGGACACAAAGCAAGGGGACGCAATGCAAGGGGACACAATGCGAAAGGGAACGCAATGCAAGGGGACTCAATGCCCAAAGGGGGCACATACAAGAGGACACAATGCAGGGGACGCAATGCAAGGGGACGCTTGCAAAGGGACGCAACGCAAGGGGACGAAATGCAAAGGGACGCAATGCAAGGGGGGCTCAATGCAAGGGGACGCAATGCAAGGGGGACGCAATACAGGGGACGCAATGAAGGGGACGCAATGCAAGGGGACGCAATACAAGGGGACACAATGCAAGGGGGACGCAATGCAAGGGGGCGCAATACAAGGGGGCGCAAAGCAAAGGGACGCAATGCAAGGGGGGGCAATACAAGGGGACACAATGCAAAGGGACACAATGCAAGGGGGACGCAATGCAAGGGGACACAATGCAATAGGACGCAATGCAAGGGGACGCAATGCAAGGGGACACAATGCAAGGGGACACAATGCAAAGGGACGCAATGCAAGGGGACGCAATACAAGGGGGGGCACAATTTCAAGGGGACAAAAATGCAAGGGGACGCAAAGCAAAGGGGACACAATGCAAGGGGGCACAATGCGAGGGGGCACAATGCAAGGGGACACAATGCAAGGGGAACAATGCGAGGGGACACAATGCAAGGGGACGAATGCAAGGGGACACAATGCAAGGGACGCAATGCAAGGGGACGCAATGCAAGGGGACACAAAGCAAGGAGACGCAATGCAAGGGGACGCAATGCAAGGGGACGCAATGCAAAGGGGGCACAATGGGGAAAAGGGGCACAATGCAAGGGGACACAATGCACAGTCAATCCACAATGCAAAGGGACACAATGCACAGTCAAACCACAATGCAAAGGGACGCAAAACAAGGGGACACAATGCAAGGGGACGCAATGTTTAAGGGGACACAATGCAAGGGGACACAATGCAAAGGGGGCACAATGCAAGGGGAACATGCAAGGGGGCACAATGCAAGGGGACGCAATGCAAGGGGCCCCAATGCAAAGGGGACGAATGCAAGGGGACACAATGCAAGGGGACGCAATGCAAGGGGACGCAATGCAAGGGGACGCAATGCAAGGGGACGCAATGCAAAAGGGGACGAATGCAAGGGGACACAAATGCAAGGGGACACAATGCAAGGGACACAATGCAAGGGGACGCAATGCAAGGGGACGCAATACAATGGATGCAATTTCAGTGGACGCAATGCAAGGGGACGCAATGCAAGGGACACAATGCAAGGGACACAATGCAAGGGGGACGCAATGCAAGGGGGGCAATACAAGGGGACGCAATGCAAGGGGAGCAATGCAAGGGGACGCAATACGAGGGGACACAAGGCAAAGGGGCGCAATACGAGGGGACGCAATGCAAGGGGCACAATGCAAGGGGACACCCAAAGCAAGGGGACGCAATGCAAAGGGACACAAAGCAAGGGGACACAATGCACAGTCAATCCACAATGCAAGGGGACACAATGCACAGTCAATCCACAAGGCAAAGGGACACAATGCAAGTCAATCCACAATGCAAGGGGACACAATCCACAGTCAATCCACAATGCAAAGGGACACAATCCACAGTCAATCCACAATGCAAAGGGACACAATCCACAGTCAATCCCAATGCAAGGGGACACAATCCACAGTCAATCCACAAAGCAAAGGGACACAATCCACAGTCAAAAGGGAGGGATCACACAGTCTGGTTTTGACAGGGTTTCCCCTTCTTACAGTAAAATTGGTAAGTTAAGGTGCAGGTTTGGGTTTTTTTTTCTGCCCCAACCGGCTCCTACCCCGAGCTGAGTTTGCTGTACCCAGGGCTCGTTGGGAGGACTGGGGCCACACAGTCGAGTTTCATCCACTAAGTAGATGCGTCTCTGGAATGTTTCTCACATATCCCGACCAACACTGCAGGTGTCTGTACCTCTCGGACCTGGTTGACACTGGGGTATATTATTAAAAGTAAGCGTAGAGTACAGCCCTGTCATGCAGTCTCAGACCAGAATGTGCAATCCATGGGGGGCTGTCACAGGAAGACGGTCGTGCCACCCTGTGGAGGGAGAGCTCCCTCACTCCCGGTTCCGCGACTAAGCAATTATTGTCATCAACAGTAGAGAACAGGAAAACACGGGGTCTAGCTCAACCGGTCTCAAATCGTTTCGACCGGTTGAATCTAGACCCCGTGTTTTTTCCTGTTCTCTGACAAGTAAAACTTCAATAACCAAAAAAATAAAAGATTATCTACAAACAAACATTACTGTGTAGGGTTATCCGTTTTCAATCTAATTTACTAAACTTTTCAGATTTCAGTTTTTGCTTAATCCTATGTTTTTCCTGATTTGTTTTCAATAAATCATTTTCACGCAAAAATTCTTCAATGAGTCTCTGTCTTTCTGTAAAAAAACCATACAGTCTTTAATTGTTCTCTAAAATCTTTTAAAACTGAGTTTATTTTTGGCATAAAATCCAAAACACTTATCCCAGCATGTCTTCCACTGAAGCTAGTTTCGACAAAGTGTTTTTCTTTTTAACTATGTCTCTTTCTGCTGAACAGTCATCTATAATAAATAGTGTCTGCGTTCCTTCAAACAATATAAAAAGCGCTCTAGACACTCATCAGTTTATTGTAGGATTAACTAAAAAATTGTTATCACAGTCCATATAAACCTTCTATCATGATATGCTTTGTTCCATTTAAGTGTTGGGCAGAAAATCACAATATGATCAAAATTATAACGTTTAAAATGTTTGTAATAGGTCGAGGACAAATATTGTTTTTCCACAACCCGTTTGTCCACAAATTAATGAACAATGAGGGGTTTTTGTCATAAGTTTAAGGTCCATAGTTTTATAATAGAATTTATCTAATCCAGTTATTATTTTTATCATGCTCTCTGTCAAAACTTGTTCAGTATAATAAAATCCCATAAGTCTAAATGCGTAAAATTAATCCAATTCAGTTCTGTAAGATTGTTTGTATTTAGACTATATTGATTTTGTTGCTTGTTGTTATGACTTAATATCCTCACCATTGTGAAGAATGACGACGGTAACTTTAAGTTTTTCAACGTCTAAGTTTTGCCAGCTAATTAGAATTCCTTTTTGAAGGACGTCACTAACGCCCACAACCCCATCCCTCCCCTTATCTTTTAAGACAGAAATTTCAAATATCATTGTGAACGCATCTCCTAATTTCATTTGCGGAATGAACTGTAATTTTGTAGAAGCATCCTTTAAAACCGTTTCTCTTCTGTGGAGGATGTACTGTTTTTTTCCCATACGGCGTTATTTCAATCTCTTTCCGACTATTGTCATCTGGCATAAGACTTACATGTAAAGGGCCAGAGTTGAATGCTTTTCTGAAACTTTTTTGACGGCCAAAAAATGTAAATGGGCTTATGAATTCAAATTTTATTTCCCATTCTAAATATGGTTTCAAGTGCCATTTGAGGTCAGGTTTTCGAACTATTTATATTCATACTGACCAACATTATTTACTTCTAGATTGCGCAGCTGTTCTAGTTTAGGAAACTTTTTACTGTCGCTAACCTCTTTGCGTTTATAATCACCATCTTTAGTGTACTCAAAACCATACAAAGCGCCTATCTCACCATTCTGTTCAAAGTCCACAACGTCTGCAAGGTCTTTTAATTCTAAAGTTATACACCTTACAGGCGCTAATGTAACTCCTGGTTCTTCTGGCCCACGCGACTGTCACGAGTTTGTCACGAGGCCTACGACGTTCGACCCACCTAGGTGGCGGAATTACTTATTTATTTATTGTCGTTGCTGTTGTCGTGTATCCGTCCCTTAGGGTGGCTTGTGGTGCAGTTGCACCTTGGTGTAGTTCAGCTCAACTTCGGTTTGCTTTCTCTCTCTCTCTCTCTCTAATTCCACCGCCCGTGCTATTCATCCTGCAGGTTCACGGGTGGCCGGTACCTTTCTCTCGAACCTTCTGTCTATCGGCCTCTCGCCTGTCTTTTTACCTGTCGCACGTGCTTCGTTTCTTTTAGTTTGAAGTATGCTCACTCTGTGACGCAGCATGGCATGTTGGCTGCCATTGCTGAGGGAGGTTAGCTCTTCACTCGAGCGGAAGATGTCTCTGGGAGCGCCTGCTCCAGTCTTGGTTCTTTACCGTATCATCGAGAGTACAGTCAGTACTTTCAATTCCTGCAGTCGGCCTGTAGGAGAGGGACATCATTTCTTCTGTTTCCGCATCTTCGCCTCTGTCCTCTCGACTGGACAGAGGGTTGAGAGAGTCATTTGACCCGCCTCTTCGGGGTCACCCACGGGTAGCTGGTAAGCATCAGTTTCGTGGTCTGTTTGTTTTGGTTTGTTCTTGTTAGCGGCTTAGTCTTCTCTTTTGCGCAATTTTCTTTTGTTTTCGAAATTGTAAGAGAAATATTGTGTGAGACCTTTCTCTGGTTAATTCAATCTTTAACCTGGCCATTCTAAATTATTTCCAAAATTCTTTCTCCTGTTTATGTATCTGGTGATGCGGTAGTCGGTGGGGAAGGGAGAGGAACCTGGTGATTCAGGGTTGGAACTTGCTTGGTCTCGCTCGTCCGCCCCTGTCACGTTCGCCGGACTCTTATCCTTCGGCCACCGTCTGTTTGTGTGTGCAAGGAGAACGAGTTTTATGTTCGCGAGCGTGCGTACGCATGATTTGTCGTTTGGATGCGTGGTTGGAGATTTGTGTTGTTTCGGAATGTGGTTATAAAATGTGACAATTACGCCATTGAATTGTTGTTTGCAAATGTGGTGACAGTTATTAAGTGATGGTCCGCTGTGTTGGTTTATTTCCTAAGAAGGGAAAAATGTTAAACGTGAGTGAGAGAAGGGTGAAGATAATTCATATTTGTTTTTTTTTTTTAAACCCGTTGATTTTAATGCAGTCTTTTACCTGCATCGTGTGAGAAGACTTGATTCGATGGGTTTACTGTGTACGTTTAATAGACTTCCCCTCGCCCATCATGCGAGTGGCTGTTAAGATTTGACAGCATGGGTCAGACTGTACTGACGGCGGGGTTCCAGTACCCTTCTTCCTTCCTCCTTCCTTTTTCTTTCCTCCTTTTCGACTCTCCTCCCAGCTACGTCCTCCCCTCCCGGGGGCTTCACCTGGAGCACGGACTGGATGGTGCCACGTGCTGGTTGAGGCCACGTTCTGGCTGAGACCATGGACTGGATGGTGCCACGCGCTGGTCGAGGCCACGCCTTGGTCGGGACCGTGGACTGGTAGAGGAGCCCGCGTCTTGACTGGCCGGCCCGGACCCCCGTCCAGGACCTCCAGTAACAGCGCCACGTCCCCCCCCCCCCCCCCCCCCCCCCCCCCCCCCCCCCCCCCCCCCCCCGGGACACGCTCTTCACTGCCCGCTTGGGAGTCGAGGGTTCGGCTTGAGCGACTCCCTGCGAGAACCCACGGCTCGGAGCACCTAGTGCGACAGGGTGCTCCCAGCAGACTTGACAGGGGCAGGGGTTGTGGACGCACTCCATGGTGTTAGAAAGGATCGATGCTGGAAATATTTCTTTATAATTGTGTATATGTCATATGTGCTGGAATGCTGTAATTGTGATTGTGTACGTCGTATGGTGAAATATTTATTTATAATCGTGCATGTTGTGGGTGTGGGAGTGCTTGATTGTGATTGTGCATGTTGTGTGCGTTGGAGTGCTTGATTGTGATTGTGCATGTTGTGTGCGTTGGAGTGCTTGATTGTGTTTGTGCATGTTGTGAATGTTGGAATGCTTATTTTGCTGGTGTGAATAATGGGGTGTTGTATCGTAATCTTTATTGTGTGGTCTCTTGCGGGGCGTGTGAGGTCAGTCACTCCCTTCACTCCCACCTAGACCGATCCTGTCAGGGCAGACCTCCAGGGGTCGGTCGTGACAATTGTGGGGGTCGTCCGGGATGTGAAGGGCTCTGGCTGTCTCTCTCGTTTCGCAGAGTACCTGTTTAGTTTTGTCTGTTTTGTAGCTGTTTAGTCAGTTTGTCGTGTTGTCTGGTGGTTGGATGGGTGACTTCTAGCGTGAAAGGGAGTCTTTGGTGGCCTGAGGGAACAATCCGCGTGACTCGGCGTCGAGGTGAGACCGAGGGGAGTCGACCGCGTCCAGACCGCCTTCCGCCGGTACCTCACGCAGGTACGCGGCCGTAATCATGCCTTCTGTTTGCCGCTCAGTTCTTCCGTTCCCTGTTTTGTATTAGAGCCATTCTTGTTATTTTTCTCCTACCGGGTTTGTTGAGTATAACAGGGTTGTATCGACGCTAGTGTCTTTTTTTTCCTCCTCCGGATTCCGTCTGCCATTTTTGGGGGGGGGTTTTTGTCCGCCAGCCCCACCGAACTGTTGCTCGTGCTGTGGAGCGGCGGTGTTGCCAGAGTGGGGGCAGCCGGAACTTGTCCCGCTCACACGCACACACACACATACACACATATACACACGCCCCTAAAATAGTTGTTTTTTTTAGTGAAATTGTCTTTCCCCTGTATTTGGAAAACCGTAGATATTGTTGTCCATGGCGACGTCCGTCGCTGGTGGTGTGGGACGCGTGCGTCAAAGAAGAAGGGTATTCAAAATGTGACTGTAGTCCCTAGTAATTTTTACCATACTTCGACTACGGTAACTTACTACTTATTCCAGTGCTGTAGCAGTAGTCCAGTGAGTACTTTTACTACCCACTTCGCTGGGGGTCTTCCTGTCGAGACCCCGACTGGCACTTCCGCTCGGAAGCGCCAGAGCATAGCGAAGCAACTATGGGCTTCTGTTTGGTCCAGAGACCGAAACCTTCTCCTCTCCAGCTCCCCTCGTAAGGATATGCCCCGGGAGGACTTTCCTCATGGTAAGTCGAGACCCAAGGGACGGGTCAGACGGGTCATCCTCCCGTTTCCGGGAGTGTGAACCCCACCCAGGACATCACCTCCGTCCTGAAATGTTTTATGAGCGACAGCGACGGAGGATGAGCCCTCCGTAGGGAAGAGGTTTCCAGCACGGGGCCCTACGTAGGAAGAGGCTAAACAGGTTGGAGGCTCTGCGCAGAGAGTAGACTGACAAACAGGAGATTAAGCATAAGAAGAGGCTATTCTTCGTAGGGCGGAAGGCTGCTAAGACAGGAGGCTCAGCGTAGAGAGGAGGCTGCTAGACAGGAGGCTCAGCGTAGAGAGGAGGCTGATCACGTAGGGAGAGGCTGCCTCCTTCGGAAGAGTTGGATCAGCGTAGAGAGGAGGCTGCCAGCCAGGAGGCTCTACGCATGGAAGAGATGGAACAGTTTCTTCCGCGGCTCTCTCCCCTTCTGTAAACCGGGGGTTAATCACCAGTAGGCAGGTGATAGAGTTAAGGCCCAAGTTAAAGCTTCCAGCGTTTTCAACCAAGTGAGGACATTGATAGGTTCTCTAGAGCAGTTTTGACAAGTTGCTTGTTCATACCATTGTCTGAGGAACAAAAGGCAATGCACCTTTTTTTTCTGGATTAACTGGTGCTGCAAGGGAGTTGTGCTCACTCCTAAATGAAGGCGCGTCTTATGCAGACATGCAGTTGGCCTCTGCGTAAGCGTTCCACCTTACCCCAGAGACCTATCAGGAGAAGTTTTAGGTCCATGAAGAAGAATAATGGACGAGACCTTGTGCAGTTTTGGTGATAGGCTGCGCAAAAACGCTAGGGTACATGGCGTCAGTTACTAAGTTGGAGCTGGAGGATCTGATCCTGCATTGAACAGCTCACCGAACATACTGTGTCCCCATAGTTGAGGATCCGATAGGCGAGACAGGCACCTCAGGATTTCGCCGCGCCGATTCGCAACCAGCTGAGTGTTTGCAGAAGCTCGCAGGGCTTATGCATCGCCCCAGATACGAGAGAAGCCTCCACAGGATTTATAGCAATAAGGCGCCGACAACGCTAGTCGGGTCGAATAAAGGCATGGCAGTCCATCGGGACCTCAGCACCTCATTTTGTTTTCCTTTGTGTCGTCCTGCTGGCCACATCAGAAAGATTGCCCAAGAGGCCGCTGGTAGTCATGGGCTAGTCATTCCAGCAATCCCCTCGTGCCTCGCAAACGTGGGTTCCATCCAAGCTTCCTGTGGTACAGAGTGCCCTGTGGTTTCTGTCTGTTGTTGGGTTCATTCCTTGGTCGACACCATCAGGGATTTCGGGAGCAGCTCTTCGGTAGAGAAGAATTGGGTTTCCCCTGAGGCCCCGTCGGGGCCGCTAGTTTGATGTTGCGGGTTGGAATAGCTGTTTTACTTTCCACCCGTCCTTCAGTATCTTATTCCTATCTCCACCCCCTACTCTGTGGCGAAGTATGGGCCATTCGCGGTGAGCGACCTATGTATTCCCTTCCTCATAGGGAATACTGTCACCTTTGCTGACGGACGCAGTCAGTTCCGTGTCTACGGATCTTGCCCGTACAGTCGTTGTGTGGGAGTCACCACAACGCGCCAAAGCTAAGAAGCAGGAACCGAATTGACGTCCGTTCTCGCTGCCGATCTCTGAACGAGGTTCTGGCAAGGGCCGATCACTGCCTAGCAATATCCCGTCTTCAGGCCCCAGGGACTTGGATGTCCAACGCCTACGACAACTTGTGGATCGTCCCGCTCATTCGCCCGACACGCCAAGGTGAGCTTCAAGCTCCACAAGGGATCCTCTTTAGGGTTTCCACTCAGCAGATCGTGTGGCAAACAGCTTGTTGTTCCCCAAAGCTTGAGAGAGTCTTGGTTCTCCCCGGCAGTCCCACGATCCCCATGGGAGGTCATATGGGCCCAACGGACTCTCGAGCGAGTAAGACAGGACCTTCTCTGGCCAGGGATGAACTCGCAGGTTAGGCAGAACTGCCGCAGTTGCGATGTCTTGCCAACGGACAACGCCTAAGGGTCTCATGAAGCGTGTTCCCCTAGGGTCAGTGCACTGGTTGGGAGGCATTGGAAGAAGGTTGGGGTTGACCTGGTGGGACCCTAATCCTCCATCCGATCGCGGTCACCGCTACACCTTCGGTAGTGGTATAATCTGCGAGTCGATACCCAAGGCTGTCCCGCTTAGGACTACTCGATGGCCCCTACTGTTGCCTGAATCTCTCAGGCAGATTTTGGACAACGCACTGGCGAGCCCAAGAAGAAGTACGGCCGGAAGTTAGAACTGGAGAGCGATCATCATCCTCTCCAGTGCTTGGACCGATCCGGCCATCATCGTCGACTCATGGTTGGGCAGTGGAGCAGTCAGTATCATGCGTTCACTTTCCCGTCATATCAAGGGGTTCCTGTAATACGGATGCTGACTATCATAGCCGAGACTCCGTATTAGCACATTGGGAAATCAGTCAGAGGACACTCTCCCCTCAAACCAGGGTTATATCCCTTTTGGTCTCTGTATCAGGTGTATGACAGTTTTCACTTCAGTGATGTTATGGTAGGGAATCACCAATGGTTCGTATTGTTACTTTCATGGTTGGAAGGTTGCTTACAGTTGTTGATATATGTAGTATTATGTAATTTCCTCGGTGGTGATTCTATCGTAGAATGTTTGTAATTGGATTTATCGTACCTGTCGATCACAGAGAGTTGGTTCGGTCCCATGGTTGTGAATTTGCACATGCGTCAAGGTTTTCAAAGGAGCACTGTTCTCCAGAGAAACAGATGCTTTTAGAAGGGGGAGGTTTGTCACGATTTGTCACGAGGCCTAACGACGTTTCGACCCACCTAGGTGGCGGAATTACTTATTTATTTATTGTCGTTGCTGTTGCGTGTATTCCGTCCCTTAGGGTGGCTTGTGGAGCAGTTGCACCTTGTGTAAGTTCAGCTCAACTTTCGGTTGTGCTTTCTCTCCTCCATCCTCTCTCTCTAATTCCCACCGCCCGTTGCTATTCATCCTGCAGGTTCAACGGGTGGCCGGTACCTTCTCTCACAATAATACTCGAACCGTTCTGTCTATCGCCTCTCGCCTGTCTTTACCTGTCGCACGTGCTTCGTTTCTTTTAAGTTTGAAGATATGCTCACTCTGTGACAACAGCATGGCATGTTGGCTGCCAATTGCTGAGGAGGTTAGCTCTCACTCGAGCGAAGATGTCTCGGGAGCGCCTGCTCAGTCTTGGTGTCTTTACCGTATCAATCGAGAGTACAGTCCAGTACTTTCAATTCCGCAGTCGGCTGTAGGAGAGGGACATCATTTCTTCTGTTTCACGCGGCATCTTCGCCCGCTGTCCTCTCGACTGGACAGAGGGTTGAGAGAGTCATTTACCCGCCTCTTCGGGCCAACCCACGGTACTGGTAAGCATCATTATCGTGTCTGTTTTGTTTTGGTGTTCCTTGTTAGCCGGCTTAGTCCTTCTCTTTTTCCAGCAATTTTCCTTTGTTTTCCGGAAATTGGTAAGAGAAATATTGTGTGAACCCGTTTCTCTGGTTGAATTCCAATCTTTAACCTGGCCATTCTCAAATAATTTCCAAAATTTCCCTGGCGCCTTTTATGTATCTGGTGATTGGCGGTAGTCGGTGGGGAAGGGAGAGAACCTGGTGATGTCAGGGTTGGAACTTGCTTGGTCTCGCTCGTCCGCCCTGTCACGTTCGCCGACTCTTATCCTTCGGCCACCGTCTGTTGTGTGTGCAAGGAGAAACGATTTTAAATGTTCGCGAGCGTGCGTACGCATGATTTGTCGTTGGATGCGTGGTTGGAGATGTTGATGGTTGTATTCGGGAATGTGGTTATAAAATGTGACAATTACGCCATTGAATGGTTGATTGCAAAATGTGGTGACAGTTATTACGATGCGCTGTGTTTGGTTTATTGCCTAAGAAGGAAAAATGTTAAACGTGAGTGAAGAAGGAGTAAGAGAATTCCTATTTGTTTTATAACCTGTTGAATTTAATGCAGTCTTTTATCCTGCATCAGTGTGAGAAACTTGATCGATGGGTTTACTGTGTACTTTAATATAGACTTCCACTACGCCATCAATGGCGAGTGCTGTTAAGATTTGACAGCATGGTCAGACTGAACTGACGGGCGGGGTTCCAGTACCTTCTTCTTCCACCTTCCTTCTTCTTTCCCTCCTTTTCGACTCTCCCCCAGCTACTCCTCGGCCCCCTCCCGGGGGCTCCACCTTGGAGCAGACGGACTGGATGGTGCCACGTGCTGGTTGAGGCCACGTTCCTGGCTGAGACCACGGACTGATGGTGCCACGGCGCTGGTCGAAGGCCACGCCTTGGTCGGGACCGTGGACGTGGTATAAGAGCCCGCCGTCTGACTGGCCGGCCCGGACCCCCGTCCAGGACCTCCAGTAACAGCGCCACGTCCCCCCCCCCCCCCCCCCCCCCCGGGACACGCTCTTCACTGCCCGCTTGGGAGTCGAGGGTTCGGCTTTGAGCGACTCCCTGCAAGAACCAACCCGGCTCGGAGCACCTAGTGCGACAGGGTGCTCCCAGCAGACTTGACAGGGGCAGGGGTGTGGACGCACTCCATGGTGTTAGAAAGGATCGATGCTGGAAATATTTCTTTATAATTGTGTATACGTCATATGTGCTGGAATGCTGTAATTGTGATTGTGTACGTCGTATGGTGAAATATTTATTTATAATCGTGCATGTTGTGGGTGTGGGAGTGCTTGATTGTGATTGTGCATGTTGTGTGCGTTGGAGTGCTTGATTGTGATTGTGCATGTTGTGTGCGTTGGAGTGCTTGATTGTGTTTGTGCATGTTGTGAATGTTGGAATGCTTATTTTGCTGGTGTGAATAAATGGGGTGTTGTATCGTAATCTTTATTGTGTGGTCTCTTGCGGGCGTGTGAGGTCAGTCACTCCCTTCACTCCACCTAGACCGATCCTGTCAGGGCAGACCTCCAGGGGTCGGTCGTGACAGCGACATTTTTTAGTAGCGTATTATTTATTTTTAAAACAATGTGCAGGTTATCACATTTACGACTTTCCCTGTTTGTCTGTGATTTTTATATTAAATGATCCGACCCTCCACAAACTAATCTTTTAAACTGTAAATTGGGGAATTGTATAATTTCATAATCGCAATATGCAGCTTTCCCTGATGGAAGAGCTCTTAAAACAGTTGAGGGCCTTCCATCATATATATTTCATCAGTGCTTAGCTCATCTAAATGAACATAGAGTAATGAATGTAATGCAAGATCGAGCGGACTTTCCCCTCATAAGTAGTTTTGTCTGGTGCAACTCTAAAACTATGAACGGCTTGACTGGCAGTTGTAAAGCCTAATATTTTAGCTAGTTTTACATCAAAAGGTAATGTACTACTTCTTTTTCAGGTTTGAAGGTTAACATTGTTTTTAGATTTGCATTGTTAAGTTTGAGAGTAATGTCAAAGTTACTCATTGCTTCTTTAGTGAGCAAAACCCGTAATAACCATCAGGTATTGTTAACTGGCTAACTAATTGTCCTCTATTATTAACTTTTTTAATCTTATTATTCTCCTTGGATTCACTTATATTAAACCATACAACTTTGTAAAATATTTCATGGAGTGCGACCATTTTGGTTCCGCAATCGTTATCAATAGCATGTTCTAAAGACGAAGGACTGTCTTGAGTTGTTATTGTTACAAACATTTTTTTTAACGAATAAAAATGAGCGCGTTCAATATAATACTAATGCAAAAAAATTCTGTTGGGCCGCACTACAATCTTAAAAATATAACAACTGACACCCTCGACATTTCTGTGACCCAGACTGTCGCTTTTCAAGTAAGGTGAGTACTCCATTAAGCAGATATCTTAACCCTCCTATTAAAAAAGACTACATCGCGAAAGTGTGGTTCAGTCATCCGATGCAGTTTTATCAGAACCAGTTAAACTTTTGCTGTGTTTTGGCATCAACTGGGTGTGGAGTGTCGTATGCTGATCATTTAAATCATCCTGATCCTTTGGTGAGGTCAGTGTACAGATTTCATTTTATTAACACCTTCAGACGTATTTTGACTGAACTGCGAGCGCCATTACCAAATGACAAACCGTTTAATCCATTCAGCAACCAAATAGACATGAAGGCTTTTGAAAGATTTGTAACGAATTCAATATTAATGTTAAACAGACTTTAGACAAAAGTCGGATCTTAATCATGGCTTAGCACCCCTTTTTGTGGGGCGTGCACAGAAAGTATAACTATGACTGGAATCCTCCTTACACATCTTTCTCTTTCAGGCACAGGCGTTCACCTCGGGTCATAGAGCAAGAGCATAAAACAGCATGGACAACATTTATCTTAGACACATCTGAGGGCCTAACTCAAGCGGGAATAGTACGAATAAACGACTCTATTCGTACTTACGTTTGGTGTTTGCTAGGTTCGCAAGCACAGACAAGGTCGAGCATAACTAATTCTTCTACTGGCTTTGATGCACAAAAACAATACTTAGCAAATTTAGAGGACGCCATTAATTCTACAGTTGATTTAGATTCAAGTATAAAAAGGTACCAAAATGTTTTACAATACGCAAGATCGAAAGTAGACTTTGCTGTTGGCACTGGTTTATACATGCTACCTTTGACCTTAGACTCCAGGTAGGAACAATAATAAACTACAATAATGAAATCATTGTGGCAGGCAATGAACAGAAGGTTGGGAAAAACGACATAAATTCTGGGCCAGTAATAGTACAAACAATAAAAAACACCCAAGATTAAGTCATCCAATCCCTGAGGCCCAAACCCCAAGTTGAAGACGTGGACTTTGTTCGCGATGACCATGAATATGAAAAGACAGCACTTGTTGTTGGATTAACTGCTTTAGGATTACTTGGTCTTTATCTTACTGAATAGTAATCCAACTATTAAGAGAACTAACGCCCATAAGTGCTCGGCCCATAAAGCCAACTACTTTGCTTGCAGTAGACAAAAGCCAGCTAACAATACTCCCTAATATACCAGGTAAAGAGTCTATAGCTTTACCAGCTAATTTTTTTAATAAACTCGCAAGATGATCAAGCTGTTTTTTTTACCCATGATTTATCAGGCGATGGCGGTGGAGGCACTGAACTTTGCCCTCCACCACCGCCTGTAATAGCCATCACCAGTGTACTTATTGCAAAATCCTAAGGCTGTCATAACGCTTGCTAATGTGACTCCCTGCTCTCTAAACAGTGTTCGTATTCGTTCTGCTAGCGTCGTGTCTTCATATAACATTCTTTGGATAGTTTCTCTTATTCTGTTCACTTGAGTTTGTAATTCTTTTCGGTTAATAGACAACGCTTTTAGTCTTGCTGATCTTTGTTGTTCAAGATCTTTTAGTTTTTGGTTATTCTTTCTTTAACACCACGCCCTAAGTTGGCGTCATCAGCCTCAACGAGTTTTTCTTTTTCTCTTTTTATATCCTCATCTAGTACACCCAGTTTTGCTAAATTGTTTTCTAATTCACCTCTAACGGTTCTTAAAGTACGATCAAGGGCTAATAAGTCTCTCTCAGGTAGCCGTGGTTGTGTATAGTTTTTAATGCTGTTTCTTCTTCTTCAGTGAGTTCTGCTCCTACTGTATTTATTACTTTGACTGCTGTTTGATTTAAATCTTCAAGTTCCATGGTTTGCATTTGGTTATCTGTCGGGGGTTCTTGTAGTGTGTTTTGAAGTTTAGCAACTGCCTCCCTATCTAATTCTGGTTTAGTAAGGCCAAGGCGATTTCGAACTTCCACCTGAAGGTGTTTTTTGATTGTACCCATGCCTACAAACTTTGATGAGTCTCGTTTATGTGTAAGCTGAAAAGGTTGTCCTTGCTTGTTTTTTTACATACAAATGGTCATCTTTTACTTCAAAATCATCAGGGTATATAGTTTCGGGAGGTTCTAGTCCTAAACTTTGGGATAATGATCTGACCTTACTTTCTGTTAATTCACGCCTTTGCGCCCCCTCTAATTCATCCCGCAATGAGAACGTCGAGCGATGCTGTGTCAAAGGAGTCCTTTCATCCATGTCGGCGTCTCTAAGATCACTAATATCATAATCTTCTTCACCTCCAATTCCCGCCATGTTTTTAAATAATTAACTTTTTATTTTGTTTTATAAAAAATGGCACAAGTATATGGCTCGATTCTTGGCCCGAATAGAAGTCTGAAAAAAACCCATGGCGTGAAGGAAATAAACGGAATATTACTGTTCCAAATAATCCATCTACTATTGATGCAGATCAAATTCTTACTGTTAGATTCCAGACCTAGGAGCGGATGATTTGATTGTGCCAGGCTCTGCACGGCTTACTTTTAAAATAGAACTCGCTTCAACAACAGACCCAAAGAGATCAGTTGTCCAGAATTTGGGGCGGGCAATCGTTAAGAAAATTTCTGTAAAACTTGAGGGGCAAGAAGTATTTTCTTTAAACAATGCAGACATATTTTTAACCTATTCTGATCTATGGCTAACCGCGAATGAAAGGGAAGATCTTGCGTTTCAAGGAATCGGCAATGAAGAAGCACTAAAACTTAGAATAGACGCCGAACTCGCCCCAGATGTTAAAAGCAGCAAAAAGGCTTTAGCTCTAAATTTTGCGTATGGAAATCGCTTTTCCATTCCCCTAGATTTTGAGTTGTTAAAAGCGCATGCTCCATACTTTCAAGGAGCATTAAAGACAGATTGTCATACGAACTAACTTTTAATGAATACAAACGTGTTATCAGATCAACAGACGCCGAAGCAAAGTACAGCATTTCTGACATCTCGTTAGAGTTTGATGTTGTTAGCAAAGATAAATTAGCAGGGCTGATTGAGCAACAATATGAGTCACAATTAGTAATATATTACGAAACGTGCGCCATCATTCAACATATCCTAAAAGCAGGGCAGACGCTATATGGAATTTTAATCTTAGCGTCGCAGTAAAATCGCTTAAAGGTATTTTATTGCTGTGTGAAGATGAAGAACCATTCGCAAGAGCAAGTGAAAAGTTTTTAATCCAAAAATAACGAAAGTGCAATGTACAATTGATGGTAGTCCTAACCAAATCTACGCTAGCGGGATTAGACCTTATCATCATTTTGACGAAATAAGAAAATTGTTTGGGGGTGGGAGGGGTAGAAGTCCAACAGCAGACCTCGCGTCTAAAGATCTACACCTTCACAGTGTTAGGCTTGATGATTATTTAACATAAGGTACCTTACTTTCAATCCAACGGTAATAGTTTGCTGGATGAACTGGAGTCTTCAGCACATTTATTGTTTTTCTTTTGATTGCATTGTACTGGTTTTAGCCCTTTAAATTCTTCATTATTCATTGCGCGCAAAACTGAGGGCAGTCTTCTAACCCATTCTGTGTTGCGAGAGTTGTCAATAAGCTCTCTGTGATACTGGTAGGAAAAAAGTCTTTCAGCTAACTGTTTGTTAAAGTTTTCAACTAAAGCCTGTGATCTGTGAACTCCCGGGATGCCTCTTTTAATGGTAACTCTATGTTTTAACAATAATTGATTCACTTGGCCTTTAAATTCTTTTCCATCATCAACTTGAATCATGCGAGGGTAAGTTAAAGGACCTCGTTGGTATATCAGTTGTATAGCGACAGCAACAGCAGAAGCACTCTTTTGTGTTAATGGTTCCGCATCTTTGTACCTTGAAGCTATGTCAATGACTGTGAGTGCGTACTTAAATCTTTTTCGTCTAATCGTATCATGGAGTAAATATAGAAGATCCATTTGATGGGTGTCGTTCTGTATTGTGTTCACAAAGTGTGGTCTCTGTATTCGTCTAGGTGCAGGTAAATAAATTTGCCAAATCGCTTGTTTAGATAACCATTCCTTCGCTGTTTGTTCACTGACTCCGCTGCTTGGCTTAGCTTTTTGATTGCTGTTATTCCCTTCCAATATCCTTTTGGTGAATAATAGATTTTGTTCATTTTTTATTCAGCCAATATTATGCGCAACAAAATAGACAACAGTCATACCAACGACAATAAACGCGATTTCTTGCATCTTTTGTTTTTCTGATGGTTGATAAAAGTTGCTGAATTTTGGTGGGGCAATGTCTCGATTGGTTTGCCTGTTACAAGATAATATTCTTTTATTGCTTGATCAACATCTTTAAATGTGTAAGCTGCATGCCCCTGTTTTTTTCAGTGTGTTATTAATAGAATCTAACTGCTCAATTCTCTGCTTTTCATAGTGATCTTGTGCAGCTGCTAGTTGCTCCACAGCTTTGTTATGTCTTTTTCTCTCGCCGTCATCCCGTAGTTTACTAAATGCGTAATTACTTCCGCTAAAAGCAAGCGCATTCACCACAGCGCCCCCTATCATCATTACGAGTGAAGCCATTTTTTATAAATGTATTTTTTTTTACATATTTATATTCTCTGGAATTATTCCTTGCTTAACTAAAAAATCTTTCGTGGCAAATGAAGCTGTAATAATAGCAATCAGTTTTGCTGAGTCTTCAAAGTCTAGTTTGCCAAGATCTGCCGGTTTTATTTTTAACAGGCTTTTACCAAGCATTGTGTATCCTACACTTAGACCTCCAATAACAGCAGAATGGTATACTAGGTTGGCGACAGTTTTTTCGGTGCTCATTTTAAAAAATAAAATAATTATAATTAATAAAAAACATGAACAGCGATGATCTACTAGAGCTACAGAGCGGCCTACACAGTCTTGGACTTACAAAAGAAGAAGTTGATGATCAAGCTATTATGCCCAAAAAGGAGAGGTTGTATTCTTTGGCAGCATGTGGGAAAACAAAACAGTTCCTCGGAACTGAATTCAGCATAGAACAGATACAACAGATGTTGCCACAAGACATTTTAAAGTATCACAACAGGTATGAAGCGCAGCTGGGGTCGAGAATGGTAAAAAGTGTCGGGCAAACGGTTCTTAGTTTATACACTAAACTAGTCAGTAGATTTGCTCCCATTGATTCTGAACAAGATCTTACGTATGATTTAACGCAAGATCCAGTTTTAACAAAGTCATTAGAGTCTCTAGGATGCGATCTATACTACAGATTTGGAACATTGTTATCGCCATTAATCATGGGATTAATAACTTTTAATCATATAGATTTTATTTCCCTTCAAAATGAACGAGCCGGAAAATCAGCAGAATCAGGAAACATTGAATCAGAAAACACTGAATCAGGTAGAGATAGTGACGAGTGAAAAGCTAAAGCATCCTGGGCGTGTTGCAGCAGGAAAAAGAGTAGCAGAGTTAAACAGACAAAGAAAATTAAAGTTACAATCACAGAATATAACTCATAATGAAAACATAACGCCAAAACAAGTTGATTCAATGCCAGCTCCAGAACAAGAACAAGTTAATTCAAGGGCACCAAAGTCTTCATGGAATATTGAACTTAAAACTGTTGCCATTTTTGGCGTCATTGCTGCTGCTGGGGGTGGTTATTACAGTTATAAAATATATAAACAATGGCAACAAAAACCAAAGTCCGAACAATCTCCACCACTAAATATAGAAGCCGAACACAAAAGCACGCCAGCACCGCCAACAACAAAAAATCATTTTGATCCATTTAAAATGCATTAATATTTTAAAAAATTTTTTGATAAAAATAAAACATGCCGGATTATTATTTGTTTAAAATGATGGAGTCAATAAATAAAGACATGGAGTCTATAAAAGACATTTCCATAGACCAGAATTGTAATCAATGCGGTTGCTTAGGATGTAAGAACTTCATTAAGATTTATGCTGACCAATCTCACGCCAAAGACGCTGAGCAAGACATTCTCGACAATGACGCGTTTTTTGAGGCGTGTGTGTACTATATTAGACATCTGCTGTTTAAGATAAAAACATAGATTGTATTGTTTTTGACAATAATAAGATAACTTGAATAAGAACTTGGTTGTACTTAGAGGATGACTTGAGGATGACTTGAGGACGACTTGAGGTGATTGGATCAAGAACTTATTAAGAACTTGATGTAACTTAATTAAGAACTTAATTAAGAACTTAATTAAGAACTTGAGGATGACTTAAGTAAGAACTTAGAAGTGACTTGAGTGTGTGCATGCGTGGGGTGGGGGTGAAGAACTTGATGTGACTTAAGTAGAAACTTAAAAGAAGTTAATAAACAACTTAATTAAAAACTTATTAAGAACTTTGAGGTGACTTGATTAAAAACTTAATTAAAGAACTTGAGGCAACTTAGTTAACCTTACCAGCTAAGTCGTTCAAATGTGGGTAACAGGTTTCTCTCCCTTGAGGCCCAAGTCCGGGTAATGGACAGACAGCAGTACACACCGTGTTACCCACGACCACACAACGGGAACATAAAAAATTCCAACTCTTTCCATGAAACGGTCCAAGGGAAATAAGCGCTGTGTGTGCTCTCTTTTGCTAGCATATTCAACTCTCTCTCTTATTGTCTGTCTTTGTTTCTGTCTGTCTGTCTGTATCCCTGAGTTCTATATCCATGCTCTGCCTTACTGAAGTGTGTGTGTGTGCGTGCGCGCCCGCGCTTGTACAAGGGAGTGTATGTACGTGTCCGTGTGTGTTTATGTTTTTGTTCTTTTCAGTTTTACGCGTTTCTGTTCGGAGTGGTATTGGACTCTCTCTCTTTCTCTCTGCATGTGTCTGTTTGCTGGGTAGTGTGTGTGCGCGCACCTTTGATTATTTATAAGAAACAGATGTTCAGAATATAATATAGTTATTACCAGTAAAAATGCTATAATTTTAAAAACAACTACAAATTATAATAAACTTACCTTAAATGTCTTGTGAATCCTCTGCCACATCCCATTGAGTATTTAATTCATCAAGAGCAGCTTTCAATTTTGTTTCTTTATCAGTCAATGATTTTAATTTTTGTCCTTCTAGTTTTACTCTTTCTTCTTGTTTCACTCTTTGTTTCTTATCTTTCTCAACTCTTTTTTCTTTTTCACTATTTGCTCTTCCAAATGTTCTTTTTTAAATGGAATGCTGGCTAAAAAACTTTCAACAGTTCTTGGCGTTCCCGATGTTGTTGCCTGATCCGTCATTTTAAAACTAACTGCATATCTCCAAGAACACAAAACTATAAACTGTGTCAATACCTTTTTATATGTCAACGCTAAGAAACAATGTCACAGGTCAAATCAAAAGAAACAATGTCACGCGGGTAAAAATATGTCACGCGGGCAGAAATATGCCACACAACTTGCTTTAACATAAATATTCTTTGAGCTGTCAACGCTAAGGAAAGACTGTTTGGTGTCGCAATGAACCTGGTCATGTGAGCGCCGTATTGTAAGCCCCCTGCTAATTGGCCGGCTGTGACATTGGCCCATCGCGTGATCGTCATGTCTAGACAACGTCTAGAGACGTCCGGTATGTCTGAACACGTAGTAAGTAACCGGATACCTGCCCCACTGTTTGTATATGGGGTGCGTTCAGCGGCTGCTGCTTTCCCCCTACGTTACACTATGGGGTATGTTCAGCCACTGCTGCTTTCCCCTACGTTACTCTCTGAAAAGTTTGTAGATAATCGTTATTTTTTTGGTTATTGAAGTCTTACTTGTCAGAGAACAGGAAAACACGGGGTCTAGATTCAACCGGTCGAAACGAGTTGAGACCGGTTGAGCTAGACCCCGTGTTTTCCTGCTCTCTACAGTGGGTCTTAGTAGGTGGTGTCCTGTGTATGTTGGATCAGAACAGGCGCCACTGAACATCTCCAAAGTGACTCGGCAGCAGTGCAGTGTCTCCTCTGGTGGGTTAAAGCCTCTTGACGACTTGACATTGACTGCTCCCTGTGGATTGCCGGTGTTGGGGCTGTGACTGTGAACGGGAGAGTCAGAATGAGGGGCGTGGGTGCACTGCCATGATGTGGCACAGAAGATGGGACAGCCAAAAAAAAAAAAAAAAAAAAAAAAATAGTGGTCCTTGAATGGGAAAGTCGCCGAATATGGAACAAAGGGTTATTTGGAACACTGCTTTATATTACAAGGGTTGAAAACAGAGCTGAAATGTGATCGTGCGTTCCTGAGAGTTCACTCCCGTTGAGTCGGAACCAATGACAAAATAGTATGGCCAAAGATGCTTACCATTGAGGCTTTTTCATCCTTTTTTTTAATGAAACTATGTTTGAACACGATC
>CM031627.1:8086109-8096109 GCA_018398815.1 Conus ventricosus
TGGAAGGAGTCTCGAAGCCAGCTCACTTCACGCCACGTGACGCTGATGGTGGCGGCCAACCCTGACGTGGGACGACCTCACTCACGCTCCCGTCACACAGTAGGCACCACAGTTCAGCCCAGGACACAAAGAACTGCCTCCTTCCTTCCTTCTCAGCTCCGCACCCTAAACAACTTCCTCGGCCTCAATGACTTTTCCCAAGCGGTTCCCAGTCATTACACACACCGGCGCTCCAGCAACAACTGAAAGTTATAAAACTTTTCTTCACAATGCCGCTCGTTGGACGTTGATTATGGGCCCCCCCCAACAGCCCGTCCGTCGAGACGTCTAGAGCCACACCAGGGGCATCCCCACACAGACACACAGACAGACAGTCAACACCGCTGCCTGACGCCCAAGCCAACTCGGTGCCGGCTAGCAGCGAGACGCCACACAGGTGAAATGCAAGAAGCATGCGAAACAAAGAAAGGCGAGACCATTCCGGCGCTGCGCTGCCAGAGGCTGGGAAAAGAGGAGGAGGAGGAGGAGGGGGGGGGGGGGGGGAGGAGGAGGAACGCGGAGGGAGGGGGTGGGGGGGGTGGGGCAGGAGGAGCGAAGGCACCGACATGAAAGGTTCAGACGGCGGAAAGTGAAAAGGCCGGAGCGCGTTGCTGGGAAAGGTGAGAGACGGGAGGGGGGAGAGAGAGGCTGATGCTGACGCTCCGCGGGCCACACGCCACTATTGGCATTCTGGCACCACAACACTGTATCATCCCGTGCAAGCGTTTTGAGGCCTAGCGTAAGTTTGAGCCAGCACTTCAGGTTAAGATGATAACTGGTCAAAACAACTCCCCCCCCCCAATTTTTTTTTTTGGGGGGGGTGGGGGGGGGGGGGGTGGCGGTGGGGGGGGGGGGGGGGGGGGATTTCCACCGATGAAATCACAATCTTCAAATAACGACCTTTCCCCCCTTATTAGTAGACGCCACATTTCAGGCCTTCGCACTCACCTGTGACCTATCTTTGCGCCAGCTGGAACCCCCCACCCCACCCCACCCCCCCTCCCCAAATCCCGCCCCAAATAGTCCCATTCCTTCGATTTTAATTAATCTGTCTGCTTGGAACCACCTGGCTTGTACCTTGATGGCCATACCAAAGAAAATGAGAAAAATCAACTTTCAGATACGCAATAAAAAAAAAAAGCTTTTTTTTTTTAATTTTCAAAACAATCTAACTGCGCCAATCTAAAATTACTCGGCTCCTTACAGCAAGGCCTTGGCGCATTACTCTTTTTTTGTGGTGTGCAGCCACATATGACGCGCTGCAGCGGGAGAGCCCCCCACCCCCTCCCCGTGACTGACTCACTCTCACCATCAGCACTCTCTTCCTTTCCAATTCCCCTCCCCGCTCTATGACGTTTTCCTGCTATAATAGTCCTCCTATCCCCCCTAACAAAGATGATCAACAAATCTCTTCTTCCGTCATGTCCACGTCATCGTGGAGGTAGGTCACATGGGCGGCTGGCTCAATCTGACAATTACGTGGCAATGGCCTGCCTCATTTTAGTCATGAATGAATGGGCGCGGGAATGCCTCCAGTGCAAAAGTTGCTATCATCTATCCAGATGCTATTTTGTTGGGTTTAAAGAATCTGAAGCAAAACCTTTTTCCTTCTTCTCATCTCATCTCTCTCTCTCTCTCTCTCTCCTTTTTCTCTCCCTCTCTCATCTCAGTATTTCTCCCTCTCTCTCATATCTCTCTCTCTCTCTCTCTCTCTCTCTCTCTCTCTCTCTTCCTTCTCTCTCTCTCTCTCTCTCTCTCTCTCTCCCAAGTAAAGTTTTCCTCCTCCTCCTCCCCCTTCTCTCTCTCTCTCGTCGGTTTACAGTTCAAACGGAAAACAAGATGTACAAGCAGGAGAAAAGAAAAAAAAAAAAAAACGAAGCTCACAGAAGAAGGGGTTGGGTGGTACCACAAAAGTGGAAAGGGCCACACAAGTTCCACCCTTCTCTGATGGTACTGACTGTTGTGGGGGAGGTATTGGTTGGGAAGGGAGAGCTTCCGCCAGACGACGACTGGGACACACACTAGTACTGTCAATAGGCTCAACACGGAACCACCTCGGACTGTTGTGTACTTTCCGCCCTGTAACCTTCAGACAGACGACTCCGTCTGACGGCGCCAGAGTGAAGAGCAAGGAGCAGAGAAAATGGAGCGGGCAGCTGGCGCAGGGAAAAGTGCCATGGGCCCACTCCACTTTCTCTGGTGGGAGTGAAGGGCAGCGGTGGGGTGGGGTGGGGTGGGGTGGGGATGGGGAAAGGGGAGGGAGAGGGGGAGGGGAAGGGGGGGGGGGGGACGAGCCAGCACCCATCTGGGAGTCGACGGTAGTATAAGCCAAACTTTTACACAATGACCGACCCGTGGAAGGTGTACGGCACGGTAAACAAACAACGAAACACAGACCGAAGGCAGGTATGGGACTTCGCTCGCTTCATAAGCCGATAATATCCCGTTTTCCCCCGACCTTGCCGAGAGAGAGAGAGAAACACACACGCACACACACACCTGCACCCACCCACCCACCACTCTCTCTCTCTCTCTCTCTCTCTCTCTCTCTCACACACACACACACACACACACGCACACACACACACACACACGCGCGCGCACACACACACACACATTCAAGGTAACGTTGTTGTGCTATTCCGGAATTCCGGAGGTTCTGCAACTTTTCCCCGGACAATAATCACTGTTTTCCCAGAGGATCACAAAATCACAACTGTCCCCCCCCCCCCCCCCCCCCACCCCCCTCCCCTAGCTATATTCGTGAAGGAAACAACTGTTACCTGTCTACATAAAGACATTAAAATGGGTGTAGTCATATCAGCGCACGTGTATACCTTAGTCACAGATAACTACAGTCATTAATAAACGGTTCCAGAGCAATCTCTTTTTCTGCGGCGACACTCTGGAATTCGCTGCCTTCCCAACTACGTCATACCCCTTCCTTCCAGACTTTCAAGTCTGCACTTAATTAAAACTTGTCCGTTTAAACGCCAGTTGCAGAATAAATACCACCTGAAATATTACTGAACTGCTGTGGGTCACTTGCACACTTGCTCGTGTACGAATGAGCTGTTCATCGTGTTATACAGTGTGTCAGTGTATGTGACACAGTGAGCCAGTATGTGTGTGTGCACCCATGTTTATTATCATCATCATCATTATCATTGTTGTTATCATTATCATTATTATAATGGCATGTTTACGTGATTCGTAATGGCCGTTTCTCGTGATCAAAATGTGACCGCCACATCAGGTCAGAAACTAAAGCAAACGATTAACTATGATGAGTACCTCCACCTACGGATCACTCACCGTTATCCCTGGTCAAACCGGCAGTGTTATCCTGGTCAAACCGGCAGTGTTATCCCTGGTCAAACCGGCAGTGTTATCCTTGGTCAAACCGGCAGTGTTATCCCTGGTCAAACCGGCAGTGTTATCCCTGGTCAAACCGGCAGTGTTATCCTTGGTCAAACCGGCAGTGTTATCCCTGGTCAAACCGGCAATGTTATCCCTGGTCAAACCGGCAGTGTTATCCCTGGTCAAACCGGCAATGTTATCCCTGGTCAAACCGGCAGTGTTATCCCTGGTCAAACCGGCAGTGTTATCCCTGGTCAAAACCCGGCAATGTTATCCCTGGTCAAACCGGCAGTGTTATCCCTGGTCAAACCGGCAGTGCGTGTGGATAATACCAGTGGTACCAGCTCGCACATTCCATATGGGAGAAAAGTAATCCTCATAATCATTTCTCTGTTCTCGTCGAGGCAATACTCCCAGTCTACCTCAGCGAAAACTATAATAATGGTCATTGTCCTGAGATAGATAAGCAAGGAAAAAAATTGTGATTCTGAGTGAAAACGAGTAAACAATTATCATCCAATGGGAAACAGCGACAACAGTAATGATCGGACGGAAATCGGTTGTCTTAAGAACAGTTGTGACGGAAGGAAATCTGTTGTAATCTTAAAAAGAACAATTCTGATCAGAAGGGAATCGGTTGAAATCTTTGGAAAGAACAGTTGTATCAGAAGGGAATCGGTTGTAATCTTCAAAGAACCGTTGTTATCAAAGGGAAAACGGTTGTAATCTTCAGAAAACAACTGTGTTTCGGAAAGGGAAATCGGTTGTAATCTTCAGAACAACAGCTGTGATCGGAAGGAAATCGTTGTAATGTTGAGAACATTGAATGCAATCATCAGGGATAACAGCGGTAATAACCTTTTTTCGCTGCAACTATTTTTCGCTGTTTTCTCTCACTAATAGCAGCTGTCTTATTCAAAACATTTTGGGGGGGGGGGGGGGGGGGGGGGGGGGGGTTCCTCCCCGAGGGAAAAACTGCTAATTTGCCTTTCGTGGCAACGATGCTTCCATACAAAATGTAGGGAATGGAATTATGGGAAAGCACCGTAAGAAACCAGCTGGCTTCTGTTAAAATCCGGCCCTCGGTGCAGGCAAACCACACCAAATTCATTTTCCAAAAAAAAAAAAAAAAAAAAAAAAGAAAAGAAGAAGAAAGAAACGAAAAGGAAAAAAAGCAAACGAATGAAATTTCATCTTTAAAAATTAAAAATAAAGAAGTAGAAAAAAACGGAGAGAAAGGGGTTAAAAAAAAAAAAACTACAAAAACGCAAAGCTGATCGTCAGACATGAAAACAACTGCGTTCACAAATCCCAAATGAGGAGAGAGAGAGAGAGAGAGAGAGAGAGAGAGAGAGAGAGAGAGAGAGAGAGAGAGAAGAGAGAGAGAAAACAGACAGACAGACAGACAGAGACAAAGACAGACGGAGACAAAAGAAGTAAGACAGACAGGCAGGCGGGCAGGCAGAGACAAAGACAGACGGAGACAAAAGAGAGTGAGACAGACAGACAGCAGAGACAAAGACAGACGGAAAAAGAGAGTGAGACAGACAGACAGGCAGGCAGGCAGGCAAGACAAAGACAGACGGAACAAAAGAGAGTGAGACAGACAACAGACAGACAGGCGGGCAGGCAGAGACAAAGACAGACGGAGACAAAAAGAAGTGAGACAGACGACAGACAACAGGCAGGCGGGCAGAGACAAAGACAGACGGAGACAAAAGAGAGTGAGACAGACAACAGGCAGGCAGGCAAAAGACAAAGACAGACGGAGACAAAAGAGAGTGAGACAACAGACAGCAGGCAAGACAAAGACAGACGGAGACAAAAAGAGAGTGAGACAGACAGACAACGGGCAGGCAGAGACAAAGACAGACGAGACAAAAGAGAGTGAGACAGACAGACAGACAGGCGGGCGGGCAGGCAAGACAAAGACAGACGGAGGCAAAAGACACAAAAGAGAGAGAGAAGAGAGAGAGAGAGAGAGAGAGAGAGAGAGAGAGAGAGAGAGAAAAAGAGAGGGGAAAAGAGAGACAGACAACAGACAGACAGACGGGCAGAGACAAAGACAGACGGAGACAAAAGAGAGTGAGACGACAGACAAAACAGGCAGGCAGGCAGAGACAAGACAACGGAGGCAAAAGACAGAGAGAGAGAGAGAGAGAGAGAGAGAGAGAGAGAGAGAGAGAGAGAGAGAGAGAGAGAGAGACAGACAGACAGACAGGCAAGACAAAGACGACGGAGACAAAAGAGAGTAACAGACAGACAGACAGGCAGGCAGGCAGACAGGCAGAGACAAAGACAGACGAAGGCAAAAGACAGAGAGAGAGAAGAGAGAGAGAAAAGAGAGAGAGAGAGAGAGAGAGAGAGAGAGAGAGAGAGAGAGACGACAGACAGACAGACGGGCAGAGACAAAGACAGACGAGACAAAAAAAGTGAGACAGACAGACAGACAGGCAGGCAGGCAGACAGCACAGACAAAGACAACGAAGGCAAAAGACAAGAGAGAGAGAGAGAGAGAGAGAGAGAGAGAGAGAGAGAGAGAGAGAGAGAGAGATAGAAAAGAGAGAGAGAGAGAGACAGACAGACGGACAACAAACGGGCAGAGACAAAGACAGACGGAGACAAGAGAGAGAGAGAGAGAGAGAGAGAGAGAAGAAGAGAGAGAAGAAGACAGAGAGAGAGAATACGGAGACAGACAAACAGCAAGACAAAGACAGACGGAGACAGAGAGAGAGAGAGAGAGAGAGAGAGAGAGGAGAGAGAGAGAGACAAAGAGAGACAGAGACAGAGAGAACAAAAAAAGAAAAAAAACTGCTGGCCTAGCCGCATACTTCCATGTGTGCATACTTCCATGTGTGCATACTACCATTGCGAATACTTCCATGTGTGCATACTACCATGTGCCATACACCATGTATGCATACTACCAGGTATGCATACTACCATGTGCGCATACTAACCATGTGCGCATACTACCCTGTGCGCAAACTTCCATGTGCGCATACTTCCATGTGTGCATACTACCATGTGTGCATACTACCATGTATACATACTTCCATTTCGCATACTTCCATGTATGCATACTCCCAATGTATGCATACTTCCATGTGTGCATACTTCCATGTGTGCGTACTACCATTGCGAAAAATTTCCATGTGTGCATACTACCATGTGCGAAATACTCCCAAATGTATGCATACTACCATGTATGCATACTACCATGTGTGCATACTACCATGTGTGCATACTTCCAAATGTGCGCATACTACCATGTATGCATACTACCATGTTGCATACTACCATGTATGCATACTAACCATGTGTGCATACTTCCATGTGCGCATACTACCATGTATGCATACTACCATGTATGCATACTACCATTGCGCAAAACCACCATGTGCGCACACTTCCAGGGCGCATACTACCATGTATGCTACTACCATGTATGCATACTTCCATTGCGCATACTACCATGTGCGCATACTACCCTTGTGCATACTTCCATGTGTGCATACTTCCATTGCGCATTTTACCATGTTGCATACTACCATGTATACATACTTCATGTGCGCATACTTCCATGTATGCATACTACCATGTATGCATACTTCCATGTGTGCATACTTCCATGTGTGCATACTACAGTGCGCATATTTTCAACGTGTGCATACTTCTTTTGTGTGCATACTACCAGTGCGCATACTTCCATTTGCGCATCCCTTCATGTGCGCATACTACCACGTGCGCATACTACCATTCGCATACTTCCATGTGCGCATACTACCATTGCGCATACTTCCATTTGCGCATACAAACCATGTGCGAAATTTTTTTCATATGTGCATACTTCATGTGCGCATACTACCATGAGCGCATACTACCACGTGCGCATACTACCATGTGCGCATACTTCCATGTGTGCATACTTCCATGTGTGCATACTACCATATGTGCATACTTCCATGTGTCCATACTACCATGTGCGCATACTTCCATGTGTCATACTACTATTGCGCATTTTCTTTGTGCAGACTACCATGTGCACATACTACCATGAGCGAAATACTACCATGTGCGCATATTTTCAAGTGTGCATACTTCCATGTTTCCCTCCGTTCTTGCTATGGCGGATGTGTCCACTTCCATGGGGGTGGGGGTGGGGGGGGGGGGGGGGGGGGGGGGGGGGGGGGGGGGGGGGGGGGGGGGGAGGGGGGTGTAAACAAAATTGGAACGCTCTACTTTTTTCTTTTTAGATGTAATGTTTCACAGTTCATGATTCACTGATCAGTATATCATCAATTAATCTTCATCGCGTTCTGTGATCGTATATTGTCAATTAATCATTCGGGTAACATATTCTCTCTCTCTCTCTCTCTCTCTCTCTCTCTCTCTCCTCTCCCCTCTTCCATCCCGTTTCAAACGTCCCTTCCTTTGTGTATCCTGCAGACAATGTGCCGCAACGCGCGCACACACACACGCACACAAACACCGCACCCCGCAGGGTACTGACTCCTTCCCGTCCCCCCCCCCCCTTTCCCCCTCCCTATTACCCTTTCCCCTCCCCCCCCCCCCCCCCTCCCCCCTCCCTCCCCCCCATCACCTGATCCCCCCCAGTCCCACATCCTTCAACCCCTGCATGACCAACCCCCCCCCCCCCCCCCCCCCCCCCCCCCCCCCCCGCGCTCTCCCCTCCTCTCTCTGCTCCACTCAGTAATACGCCATGAAGTTAACAAGGTGTACATCTCTTAATGTCTCTCTTCCCCCCCCCCCCCCTCCCTCCCCCCCCCCCCCTCTCCCCTCCTCCACTCTGGAAAGTACGCCATGAAGTTTAAACAAGGTTACATCTCTTAATTGTCTCCTCCCCCCACCCCTCCCTCCCCCACACCAAACCCAATTTTTCTCTCCTTCCCCCCCCCCCCCCCTCTTTTCTCCTCTCTCGTAATTTTTCCCTTTTTCTTCCCCCACCCAAACCGTCTGTCTCTCCTCTATCATTCACTCCCTCCCCCCGCCCCCCTCCCTCATCCCCCTCTCTGGCCCCCCCCCCCCCCCCCCCACTTCCATCTCTTCCCTTTTCCTGTCTTCTCTCCTTCACCTCCCTCTCTGTTTCTCTCTCTCTCTCTCTCTCTCTCTCTCTCTCTCGGCCTCCCCCCTCCCCCCCTCCCTCCCCTGGCCGAAGACCCCCCCACTCCCCCTTGGGGCCCCCACACGCACGCATGCGCAGAGAGAGCGAGCGAGCAAGAGAGAGAGAGAGAGGGGAGAGAGAGAAGAGACAGAGACAGACAGACAGGCACACAACAGACAGACAAGCACACAGACAGGCAGGGGCGACCGAAAACACGAACGCACTTCATACGGATGACGTCATGTCTGCGATTATCACGGCATAGTTTCGGCGACTTCACTGTGAGTTGCTGATCTGGTTTCCAATGTCACACACAAGTCTCTATAATAATGACGTCCACAGGAACGCACGGCCCACTTGCGGCGAAGGATCTTCTTCATAACCATCAGCCAACCCATTCACACAGAACACTTTCACTACACGCCTCTGGGGGCTGCAGCTGTCGGTCGGAGCGACATTTGGAATCATTGCAAAACACGGGAGTGGTGTGCGGGTGATGGTGGTGGGTGGGTGGTGGGTGTGGAAGTGGGAGAGGGGTGAAGGCGTGCAGTGGGGCGGAGTCGAAAGACTGGGAGAGACACACACAGAACGTCAGTGATGAGTCTTTTAGCCACCGGATATCATTTTATTTCATTGTCACTCACTACTAAACACCACCCATCATCACCACTTGATTATCACTCACTACCGGGCCAACCCCCCCCCCCCCCCCCCCCCCCCCCCCCCCCCCCCTTCCTGCTGTTCAAAATCGACGAATCTCGCCGCAACTGTTTGAGTGCGCACTTGCCAGAGAGAGAGAGGGGAAAAGAGAGAGAGAGAGGAAGAGAGGCACAGAAAGTGGGGAAGGCGTAAAAAAATGGTAGGGGAAGACGGGAAAGGAACATATCGCGGGGGACTCCCCAACTAGATGGAACGAACCACAGATAAATACCCGACTAACGCAATCCCCCACCTCAACCCTCCCCATTAAAACCCCCCACCACGCCCCTTCCTCAAATCCTCCGCTGGAGCAGGAAAAGAACAAAGGTGGTGAGTACCCATATTTTCGTGGTGTGTGTGTGTGTGTGTGTTGTGTGTGGTGTGTGTGTGTGTATGTTGTGTGTCTGTGGGGTGTGTGTGTGTGTGTGTGTCTGTGTTGTGTGTGTTATGTGTGTGTGTGTGTGTGTATGTATGTGTGTGTGTGGGGTGTGTGTGTGTGGGGGTGTGGTAGTGGGATGTGTGTTGCGTGTATGTGTGTGTGTGTATTGTGTGTGTGTATGTGTGTGTGTGTGTGTGTGTGTATGTGTATGTGTGTGTGTTATGTGTGTGCGTGCGGTGCGTGTGTGTGTGGGGTGTGATTTCCATACCTGAAGGGTTTGCTTGTTTTTCCTGGCTAGCTAGCGTCTTTGGGTTTAAGCCAGCCACAGCTTCGTGCAGCGTTACGCAACACAGTAACTCTCCTCCTCCCTCCCACCTGAACCACCTCACTTCATTGCC
>CM031627.1:8104667-8122167 GCA_018398815.1 Conus ventricosus
GATCAGTAACAACTATCGCATTTATGCATCAATAAGAGACAACATCATATTTTGTATAGATGTTTTTACAAACATTACGTAAAATTGAAATTGAGCATACTGTCTCCTGCCCTCTTTAGTATTAAAATCAACAACATTGTGAAATCAGTTCAGCAGGGTTCAGACTGCTCATTGTTTGTGGATGATTTCGCTGTCTACGCAACTGGAAGCCTGTACCCGAGTGTCCAGCGCAGGCTCCAGCTTTGCGTAGATAAAAATCCATCGATGGGCGGACGAAAACGGTTTTACCTTTTCTCCAAGTAGGAAACGCCAAGAACGTTTGATTTAGCTGCTGCTGCTGCTGCTGCTGCTGCTGCTGCTGCTGCTGCTGCAGATGATGCCGAGAGAACTAATAAATACCAATCCTGACTCACCCCGCCCTCAACAAAGTTTCGGGCGGTTTGAGTCAGGAATTGGTATTTATTAGTTCTCTAACAAGTAAGACTTTAATAACCAAAAAAATAACGGCCGGGGGAGCCAGAATGCCCCTTTTCCTGTTCTCTGACAAGTAAGACTTCAATAACCAAAAATAACGACCCTAAAACAAACATACTGTGTAGGGTTATCCGTTTTCAAAACTAATTTACTAAACTTTTCAAATTTTAGTTTTTTCCTTAATCCTATGTTTTCCTAATCATTTTCGCGCATACAGTCATTTTCAATAATTCTAACATCATTTTTGCGGAGACAGTCACCAAACTAAGACTTGGCTGAGACACTGTGCGAACAACCCTAATTAGTGGGCTTGGGTTTGTGGCAGGCGTACCATGTACCGCGGCCCTGGGCGGATCCTATGGCCTGTAATTAGCGGGACGCCATAAGGTAGGGCTGGCGTCCACCTGACCGTGTGGCGAAGGATTGCTTGTGATATTTTCATTTAGACACGGAGCCATAGACATACGTGTTCTACGTTTCACAAAATACGTCGCCACACACACACACACACACACACACACACACACACACACACACACACACACACACACACACACACACACACACACACTCACGAACATGCATACACACACGTACACACAACACACACACACACACACACACACACACAAAACACACACACACACACAACACACACACACACACACACACGCACGCACACGCACACGCGCGCGCGCACACGCGCACACACACACACACACACACACACACACACACACACACACACACACACACACACACACACACGCACGCACGCACGCACGCACGCACGCACGCACGCACTCGCACACACACACACACACACACACACACACACACACACACACACACACACACACACACACACACGTACGCACGCACGCGCGCACGCGCTCACGCACGCAACACACACACACACACACACACACACACACACACACACACACACACACACACACCACACACACCACACACACACACACACACACACACAGTAGTGTCTGCGTTCCAAGTCAGCTGACAAACGATGAGGCCAAAAATCAATACTGCCGAACCCCTCTTCTTCCCTCCTTTTCACCCCACTTCCTCACGCCGGTTACAATGTATTGCATCATGCCGCGTGATGGCGCTGTCACAGCCCGGCCAATCAGCGAGGGCGCAGTGCTTACGGGCGCTCACATGACTAGGAACACCAACATTCCCCACTGACTCCCGGACTTGCAAGGACGCTTTTACTGCGCTGTGTACTGTGCTTGGTGTGTTATTCTAAAAAAATGGCTACCCGTTTCACTGAAGAGCAGGCTCTCGCCATTGAACACCACAAGTTTTACCATACTTGCATGTCAGAGTATTTGTTGAAAAAAGAACGAGGTGAAGCATGTTCGTTGCCGCCGAAACCGAAAAGAAGTATTGCTTTCCTAGAAGGAACAGAAAAAGAAAAAAGTGAACCGACTGCTTTGGAAATGGACGACTATCTTAAAGGTTTGTTGGTTCAGAAAATGAAAACGTTGAAGGCAATATTGTTGACCAAGATATAGCCAGTTTTAATATGTGTTTGACTATCGATGAGATGGTTCCTTATTTAATAAATGGCGCCTGCATTGTTGAAAGTTGGCCAAAGCAAAACAATCCATCATGCGTTTGATTGTTGGGCGTTGGCTTGAGACAGCCCAATCATGTTTTAAAAAACAAAAAACGCATCAAACATGGCGTTCATTCTTAAGACGCAGGTAAACATGGCTGATTCGCATGCTAGAAAACTTATTCAATTTCTATGTGTTTTTATAATATCCTAAATTTCATAAGCTAGGAATCAGTATAAATGAACTGTGTAGCAAACGCCAAACCATTATTAGACTTATGCAACTGGATAACGATTTTCGAATGTTCTGGCAAACAAACTAGATAGGGCTAGGCGGGCCCTTAGTACATCTACCAGTATGGAGAGGAGTAGTGTGTGGCCAGCACTATTTTCATATAAATGCTCCAAATATACAATGACGGATGTACTACTACTGGCGATTAGAGCCGCCATAAAAGCTTGGCTACAGCAATTACTGCTGTAACTCTGCCAAAGCCAGTTGCAAGCCTGGTTGAGAAAAGAGGAGCACAGCAAACTAGGCCAAGTGATCATAGGTGATCACTTGACCTGCAAAGCGCAGCAGCCTGCCGCCAATGACGTTAGCACGGAGCACCTGCAAACTAGGCCAAGTGATCATATATGATCACTTGACTGCAAAGCGTGGCAGCACCTGCAAAGCTCAGCGGCAAACTAGGCCAAGTGATCATATGTGATCACTTGGCCTAGTTGATTGAGGTTGCGAGCAAGACACAGCCTGTTTAGTCACAAAGCAAGAAGTGGTCCTAGTAGTTTCACTTCTTGTTTGTTTGTTGGTGTTTGTGTGTTTTGTCCTACCCCACGCATGCACACCCCCACCCCCACCCCCGGACTGTCTATGTGTGTTTGTTTGTTGTTTGTTTGTGTTTATTGTTTGTTTGTTCTTTGTGTTTTGTTCTACCCCGCACGCACGTACCCCCACCCCACCCCACGCATGCACACTCAAGTCATCCTTAAGTCATCCCAAGTCACGTCTAAGTTCTTACTTAAGTTGTCCTCAAGTCATCCTGAAGTCATCCTCAAGTCATCCGCAAGTTCTTACCCAAGTTATCCTCAAGTTATTCTCAAGTTACTTCTAAGTTCTTATTCAAGTTGTCCTTAAGTCATTCTCAAGTTCTTACCCAAGTTAACCTAAGATCATAACTAAGTCATCCTCTAAGTACACCCAAGTTCTTATTCAAGTTATCTTATAATTATTAAAAAAAAATACAATCTATTTTTTTGTCTTAAACAGCAGATGTCTAATATAGTACACACACGCCTCAAAAAAACGCGTCATCACTGAGAATATTTTGCTCGGCGTTCTCTGCGCGAGATCGGTCAGCATAGATCTTAATGAAGTTCTTACATCCTAAGCAACCGCATTGATTACAATTCGGGTCTAGGGAAAAATGTCTTTTATAGACTCCATGTCTTTATTTATTGACTTTATCATTTTAATACGCCATGATCTATTTTTATTAAAAAAAATAAAATATTATTGCATTATAAATGGATCAAAATGATGCTTTGTTATTGGCGGTTTTGGCGTGCTGTTGTCTTTTTCTGTATTTAGTGGTTCAGATTTTTTTTTTATTGCTTTTGTTTTTGTTGCCATTGGTTATATATTTTATAACCGTAATAACTGCCCCAACAGCAGCAATGGCGCCAAAAATGGCAACAGTTTTAAGTTCAATATTCCATGAAGACTTTGGCGGCCTTGAATCGCATGGAGTTTTTATAGCCGGCATTGGATCAACTTGTTCTGGCGTTGGCGGTGTTATGTTTTCATGATGAGTTATATTCTGTAACATTAATTTTTTTTGTCTGTTCCACTCTGCTAATTTTTTTCCTGCTTTAACACGCCCAGGATGCTTTTCACTGGCCCCACTTGGTTCAGTGTTTTCTGATTCTGCTGATTTTCTGGTTTGGGTTACGTTCTCCACCTGATTCAATGTTTCCTGGTTCTGATGATTTTCCAGCTCGTTCATTTTGAAGGGAAACAAAATCTATATGATTAAAAGTTATTAACTCCATGATTAATGGCGATAACAATGTTCCAAATCTGTAGTATAGATCACACCCTAGAGACTCTAATGACTTTGTTAAAACTGGATCTTGCGTTAAATCATACGTAAGATCTTGTTCAGAATCAATGGGAGCAAATCTACTGACTAGTTTTAGTGTACAAACTAAGAACCGTTTGCCCCACACTTTTCACCATTCTAGACCCCAGCTGCGCTTCATACCTGTTATGATACTTTAAAATGTCTTGCGGCGACATCTGTTGAATCTGTTCAATGCTGAATTCAGTTCCGAGGAACTGTTTTGTTTTTCCACACGCTGCCAAAGAATACAACCTCTCCTTTTGGGGCATAACAGCTTGGCCATCAACTTGGTCATTCATAAGTTCAGGAAGGTTTAGGCCGCCTTGTAGCTGTAGTAGATCATCACTGTTTCATGTTTTTTATTAATTATAATTATTTTATTTTTAAAAAATGAGCACCGAAAAAACTGTTACCAACCTTGTATACCATTCTGCTTTATTGGAGGTCTAAGTGTAGGATACTCAATGCTTGGTAAAAGCTTGTTAAGAATTAAACCAGCAGATCTTGGCAAACTAGACTTTGAGGATTCAGCAAAGCTAATTGCTATCATTGCAGCTTCGTTTGCTACGAAAGATTTTCTAGTTAAGCAAGGAATAATTCCGGACAATATAAATATGTAAGAAAAAAATACATTTATAAAAAATGGCTTCACTCGTAATGATGATAGGCGGCGCTGTGGTTAATGCGCTCGCTTTTAGTGGAAGTAATTTCGCATTTTGTAAACTGCGGGATGACGGCGAGAGAAAAAGACATAACAAAGCTATGGAGCAACTAGCAGCTGCACAAGCGCCTATGAAAAGCAGAGACTTGAGCAGTTAGATTTTATTATAACACAACTGAATAAACAGGGGCATGCAGCTTACACATTTAAAGATGTTGACCAAGCGATAAAAGAATATTATCTTGTAACAGGCAAACCAATCGAAACATTGCCCTCGCCAAAATTCAGTGACTTTTATCAACCATCAGAAAACAAAAGATGCAAGAAATCGCGTTTATTGCCTTTGGTATGACCGTTGTGTATTTTGTTGCACATAATATTGGCTGAGTAAAAAATGAACAAAATCTATTATTCGCCAAAAGGATTTTGGGAAAGGGGAATCACGGCAATCAAAAAGCTAAGCCAAGCGGCAGGTGTCAGTGAACAAACAGCAAAGGAATGGTTATCTAAACAAGCGATTTGGCAAATTTATTTACCTGCACCCAAACGAATACAGAGACCACACTTTGTCAATACAACTCCAAACGACACCCATCAAATGGACCTTCTATATTTACCCTCTGATACGATTAGACGAAAAAGATTTAAGTACGCACTTACAGTCATTGACATAGCTTCAAGATACAAAGATGCGGAACCATTAACACAAAGAGTGCTTTTGCTGTTGCTGTTGCTATACAACTAATATACCAACGGGGTCCCTTAACTTATCCTCGCATGATTCAAGTCGATGATGGAAAAGAATTTAAAGGGCAAGTGAATCAATTATTGTTAAAACATAGAGTTACCATTAAAAGAGGCATTCCGGGAGTTCACAGATCACAGGCTTTAGTCGAAAACTTTAACAAACAGTTAGCTGAAAGACTTTTTTTCCTACCAGTATCACAGAGAGCTGATTGACAATTCTCGCAACACAGAATGGGTTAGAGGACTGCCCTCAGTTTTGCGCGCAATGAATAATGAAGAATTTAAAGGGTTAAAACCAGTACAAGCAATCAAAAAACAAACAATAAATGTTGCTGAAGACTCCAGTACACCCAGCAAACTATTACCGTTTGGTTGAAAGTAAGGTACCTTTATTTACCGGGGGAAGCAGAAGGGGGCACTCGCATCAGGGCAACCGATCCAGTTTGGAGTGTTGATCCATATGAAATAAAAAGAATTGTAAAAATGAATCCGCCCGTTGTATTATTTACGAGAAACTGACACAACAAAACAACCAGCTCCTCAAAGATCTTTTGCGAAAGAAGAACTGCAGATAATCCCACCAGACACAGTTCCAGTTGCTTAGTTAATTTACGTAAATATATTTGAGTTTAAAATGGAAGCTCAGAAGGAAGCGCAGAATGAAACAAGAATGGTAAAGGAAGAGACCTTGAAAATGATACGGGAATCATTTCATGCGTGTAATGCTATTAAGGAAACATTTTCGGGGATTAATCAATGCATGCTAAATCATCCAGATCACCTACAACTCAAACCCCCAAATTGGGAAAAAGAATGTCTTGAAATAATAAAAAAAATTCGAACGCATCAAGCAAACATGAGAAAAGATTTAAATGAATTGGATGAAGCTATGATTGATCTTATAACAAAAATTGATGAAAAATATAAACCCCCCTGTTTATGCGGTCCTCCAGTGCCCGATTGCATATGAAAACTCTGGATTAACAAACCCCCCGTTTTGTGTTTGTTCTATCTAACGACTTCTTTGTTACAACTGTTGTGCTGATCTCATGTAGATTAGATCGCAGTTTTACGTTGTCATGATGAAAAGTCTTATTGCCAAACAATGCTTCTTTGTAGTTGTCATGTGATATGTTTGACTGCACAACGCTGCGAGATATTCCCTTTGCTTCTTAATGATTTTTTCCTGGCTCGAAATACTGTACATTTTCGACCTTAAACCAACAAACTCCTTGATCACCTTTCCAGATAATTCATCCTTCATCTTTCCTAAAACCTTCTTGTTAGTAATTGAATGCAAAGGGGAATCTTTAGGGTAATCAGATGTATCATACCATCCTGCATGCCCTTTAGCCACTTCCATTTCCATGTCTTTATAGATGTCTTCAGTAAGGATATCTATAACAAAACTATCTGTATCTGTGTAAAGTACTCTGGACTCTGGATACAAGGGTTTAAAGTAGTCATAAAGAAACTCTAACATCAAAAGCTTTGATAATTCTAAAACAGTAAACCCAATAAATACAGGTTTGTCTATTTTTACTTTCTTTTTTTCATCATTATGCCAAAAAGCTGATCATGAAATCTTCTAAAGTCCTGATAATTAGGTTTTGAAGTCAGCTTAATTGCTTCGTTCTCTTTGGTGACTAATCTGACATCTTTACGCTTGTGCGGATTCTCCATAGTCTTTCCAAAACAGCTGTTGTTCATCAGCTTGAAAAAGTATTTTTCTGAAGCATCTGTGGATTTAGTTCTAAGATCAGTGTTCTTCATGATGTATGGTTTCATGAACTGTTCTTGATCAAAAGCAATTATGCGATGAACTGCTGTCAACTTCGAACCATGTCTTAAATAAAATTGTAGAAGTCTGTAATGACAGACATAATTTTTTTTGCCTCGAAGATTAGGCACAAGTTTAGGGGGCTCTCTTGGATTCATCTTTAGACTTTCTGCTGCTAATGGATAGTCATTATGCATGTCTGGAGTTTATTAGGATATTCTAAGTCAACTTTCAGAATGAAACCACGCTGTTGATCAGGCGTTAAACTGCCCAACCACTTTAATGCTTTTGAATATTATTCGGATCGCCGCCTGTGTACATTTTAAGTTGCGTAATGGAAGTGATTGCGCCATTGCCCATCCATACAGATTGTTTGCGTCTAAATACATGAGATAGTTAGACCTTTTACTTGGATCATAGTCGTCCAAGTATTTGTTGTTTGCTTTACGTAATGATGCGACGCCATAAATAATTCCCCCACGCAATCCGTTTTCAATCATCTGAATCATTGGTAGGTCAGACAATAAATCAATCTGTACTCCAGTAAACTTTAAGAAAGCATCCCAGCTCATCCCGGGCGCAGAAATGTAATGCGCGGGATCCAGGCTATAATGTTTCATGCAGGTCTTTCTATAATTTTCAAAATATCCGCCAACAAACATGTATCTGCCATTAAGTAGGAGTCATGATAGTCTCCCATCGTTTTACAATCTAACTTCTGCCACGCATCTTGAGCATGCTGGTAATCAGAATCACTGATGTCCTTTCCTCTGAGACTGGAAAAGAACGCGCCTTTAGGTGGAAGTGTATCTTCATCAAACCTTTCCAACTGTTCATGTACTCATAAGGGTAAACGCCCTTTCTAACAAGAGTTGAGTCAAAATGTTCTTCCGTTATTGGGCAGGACTTTAAGGACATAGCCAGTGACTCTAATGAACCCATCATGTGTTGCATAGAGTCATAAAAAGACATGTTATTTAGATTAAAGCACATGTACTTTTCTGATGACTGTGCAATGCATGACACCCTGAAGGCATCGTCCACTGCTTTCATTATAAGATGAGAGTCGTAACCTCGCAAGTTATGAAAGAATATGGGCAGCTTCCATGTCTTTGGTTCAAACTTTAGTTGAAGATTGCATTTACTGTGGCGCTGCTCCTCTGAACTTTCCGCTAATGTGATCATGGTCTCTTACTGTTGGATTTGTTGCTTCTTCACTAAGTTCTAAACCGCAAATCCTACAGTGAGTGGCTGAGTCATACTGTTGTTGGTCCTCAGGCGTCATCATGATTTCAGATAAATTCAGATTATTGAACAGTCATTACGCACTTTCTGCATGCGTTCTAAGAAGTATTCTGCGGCATTTGGCCCTCTATATAATTCTGGCTTTGAATGAACGCCATCCGACCTGACAATAATGAAGGCAAATGAACAAATCTGATGATTACTCATTAAGACTGTTTTTTCGAAGTTTTTGTGGCGCTGGCCCTTCATAAGGAACAATGAGCGATTCAAAGTCTGCGTAAACAACATATGGAGAATTTTGCATCCGCTTCCAGTTCTTAAAACTAACTTTAGATCCGGGGGGGGCGTAATTAGTTCTGTATTACAGTCAACTGGACCAATACAGTGTTTCTTATGTTCACTCGCCGCTTTAACAGACGGAATTCTTGTTAAACATTTTCTACAGAATTCTTGTTTATGTCCATCTTTTGAAGTATGCTGCATTAGTTTACTCATTGTTCGTATCAATGTGTAATGCGGCAGCCCTGCAGGTGAAAACATCAGTAGTAAGTCAACATGATTTTTGTCTGGTTCGCCAATTGTGGGGCTGTTCTTAGACACTTTAATCGGCAGTAGATTTGTTTCCTCATCCCATGTGTATACATTAACAGTTATTGGTTTGTTTTGTTCTTCAAAACCGATCAATGGAATCCACGCTAACAGGAAAGGGCACCCCACTAAAGTTAAGATCATCGATGTAAGGCTGATAGTTAGATACTCTCTCTGCGTTTTTGCGGATATAATGCAGCCTTGCGAGAACACACCACATGAAGCATTTGTTGTCTGAATTCTTTATGTTTAGAACTGCTCTTTTCGCTACCAACTCTCGAGGCAGTGGAATGTAAGACTTGCCAACAATCGGTGCATACTTAGCCTGTTTTAATCTGATCTCTAAAAACTTCGCCCTCTGACCAACCAGAGCCTCTCATTTTGGCTTCTTCAGCGGCAGCGCCAAACTGTGCAAGCAGTTCGTCTGCCCAACCAGGTGTTAAGTCGTATGAGAAAGAATAGTCTGTTGTTTAGTTGAGACCCAGACTTCTAGATTTTCTTCATTTATTGTTACATAGTCAATTAAAACAGCTAACATTACTTTAACTGGCGGGTCTATTGTTAGTTTACCTGGAACTTGAGAAATTGCATGAGAACACTTGCCTGTATGCTTGCTGGATCAATGACTTCTAAATCAATATCATTCAGTGCTCTTGATAAACGCTCTCTCTCAAGCATTCCTTCAAACAATTCGTCTGTCCTTCATATATCTTAGCCATGTTGAGTTTCTTTTCTAACTCAAAATATTTATTTAAATTAAAAAAAAAATTAATCAGAATCAATATCAACGGTCTTTTTGTGCTTGGACTCATAAACTAAAGTATAAACACCCTTCGTTGTTGTTACTGTGAGCTGTTTAGAACAGAGTTTAATGTTTCGTTTACTTTTTTTAAGCATTCCTTTTTATCTGCTCGGGGTCTGGCTGTTGAGAAAAAAGTTGTCCTCGCCTTTCTTTGAAGATCAAACTTTTGTCTTTTGTAGTCATCAAAATCGACCTGTAAACGATTAAATTCTTCATCCGTGATGTTTGAGTCAACAAGTGCTTTATTTATTGTCAGTTTGAACGAAAATAAGTTTAGCCGTTATTAGTTGAACCATAGCTGTGTGCTTTTGGAGTTTAGTTTTTTAATTTTTTGCTAGCAGCACCTACAGTAATGAACACAGGCCAAGAGCTAAAGACAAGCCTCCTAGAGGTAAAGCCGCGGGTGCGCCTACGCCCGTTGCTAAGAGGCCTCACTTGTTCCTGCTGATAGAGCGCTTATAGTCGATGCTCCAGTATTAACATAAGTAACAGCATTACAGGCAGCAGAATACCTTCGTTTGGTTTTGCTGTATTTGAAAGTCCTGCTCTAGTTTTTGTTGCATTTGTGTAATATTGGTTAATCTGAAGGTTTTTTATGCTAGGTTTTCTACTATCTTTCTCTTGCGGCGCTGTAGGCACATTGGATAAACCTGAACAGACATGCTTTTTATAAAACAAAAATAATTTAGTATTGTATATCTTTTAATCTGTTATCTTGAATATTCAGCGCGCATCATATATTAAAAAACAAATGTACATTAAGCGGTTTATCGGCTCTTCTTCTTTATCAATTTGAATGTTTATATTACGTGACGGTCGGGTGCTCAGCGTGATGTGTTTCGTCCTCCCGCTTCCATGCAACTGATTATCCTCTGTTGACCTTAGTCAACCCATAAACCGTATTTTGTTGTTTAAATAATCATCAAGCTAACATTGTGAAGATGTAAATATTTTAGACACAAGGTCAACTGTTGGACTTCTACACCACCCGCGCCCCAAACAATTTTTCTTATTTCGGCAAAATGTTGATAAGGTTTTGAAGCCCGCTAGCCGTAGATTTGGTTAGGACTACCAGTCAATCGTGCATTGTACTTTCGTTTGATTTTAGGATTAATAATCTTTTCACTTACCTCCTTTCTAATGGTTCTTCAATCGTCACACAGCAATAAAATACCTTTAAGCGATCTTGCTGCACAAACTAAAACTAAAATTCCATATAGCGTCCTGCCCTTCTTCTAGGATATGGTTGTATGAATGAATCACTCTTTTCGTAATATATAGCTAATTTTGAACTGGATATTGTTGCTGCTATTAGCCTTGCTAACTTAGGGTTGCTAACAACGTCAAACTCTAACGGATGTCAGAAATGCCTGTACTTTGCTGCGTGTCTGTAGATAAGAATATCCACGTTTGTATTCTTAAAAGTTAGTTCCATATGACTGTCAATCCTCGGTGTAAGGTCAGTGGAGGAAGGACTAGCGCACAGCCCAAACACACTCACAGCTTGGCTTACAACCTCATTCATAGATCATATGCATTCCGTCACATCAAAGCCACTAGTAAAGTCCTATAACGTTACTATAACATGATCATAGAAAGAACATCAATTCAATATAGAAATCAAAACAAAATAAAACATTCTCACTTTCTTGAACTTCATCCAGAATCCTTTATCTAAAACTCATTAACTAACCCGGTATAAACAGATTTCTACTTTACCTGGCCAGGTGATCTTAACCTATTCACGAATCACTGTCTCTTTCCTTTCTTTTCTGTTTTCTTTTCACTGTCACTTTTCACAACACGACACAATGCCGGCACTGGTGTTGGTCTATGGCGCCTGGTCAGGTGAGACTGGTGGCGTTGTCTGTGGTTCTGCGTGGCGAAGTGACGCTGCCAGGTAATGCGGTCGAACCCCCGTTAGGGTGAGAACATGATTAGTCTACACGATCTGTTCTCCTTTATTGCTTCCTGCATTAACGCGATTGCACTCTCGCTCTCTCTCTCTCTTCTAGTCCTGCTCTTATCAAATGGACATGGTTGCTTTTCTTTTTCTTTTTTCTTTTCTTTCTTTTCTTCTTCATAAATAGCAACTATCTCTCCTCCTCCACATCTCTCCTCAGTCCTTCCTGCTGCTGACTATCTCATGCTAATCGCTCAACTTGGTCGCTTCTCACCTCGCCCTCACTCTCTGCTTTTCGCTCAAGCAGAACCAGAACCTCTCCCTCTCTCTGTCTCTGTCCGTTCCTTCCCCTCGTTCTCTCCTCTCTCAGCCTTCCTGCCTTTTTCCCCCTCGTGCAGAGACTACAACCTAAAACCTCCTCATCTCTCTGTCTCTGTTCGTTCTCATGCTCCCTGGCTTCCTGTAGGCGAGAGCCTACTCTCCCGAACTTCCCTCACCTCTCTCGGTCTGTTCGTTTTCCTCCCCTTCGCCTCCACACACATACCTTCTATCCTCTAACAACCACCCCGTGTCCAAGGCCAGTACCATTGTCATATTTTTACCCCTGACACCCTAAGTTATCTCCTCTAATTCCAGTGATATTCACATCACACGACAGTCCCCCGTCGACAACGCCTTACTTCTCTGTGGTGGTCCAATTGGTCATTTAAATTGATTTAGCTAATTTCAACCCCCACTCACACACTACCTTCCCCCCCCTTCCGTACTGGACCCTGGCCCGGGTGGGCTCAAGTCGTAGACATCTGGTCAGTGTAAAGTGGCTAGATGAGTCTGGGTAGGCGCCAAGACTGCGGTCTGGAAGACCACCGAGACATCTGGCCAGACAGCTAGTCCGTACGGCAGACTGTGCTGCGTCTCACGAGAGCTAAAAAATAGCCATTAATTGGCTGAGGCGACAGGTGAATGATCGGTCCAGGCTATTTAGTCTCGTCGGGAAGGGTCGACTGTCTCCTGTGAAGATGAGGATTACCTCCCCCTCTGCTCAAAGCTGGCTGAATCCGAACCATGGGGGCCGTCCGCCTGACGCCCAGAATAATTTGCGTTTAGGCTTAAGTCCAACTGGGGCTGGTGGCGCATTGGACCACGAATTTTGGTGAGTTGAATTTTGACCGTGACAATTTCCGCCCTTGCAAAAGACGATGCATCCGCATTGTCCAAAACAACGGTACAAAAAGACAACAACCGAATTTGCTGAGAGCGGCACAGCTACACGGCAAATTTGAAAAATAACTTTAACAACAACCGGTTTACAAATTATAAAATATAGCATGAGTGGGATATCATCTCCAAGAGTTTATCATTGACGTGCGCTCTTGCGTTATTACACAGTCTTTATAAACGACCTCTGTGCGACTTAAGATGCGATCCCCTACCGTGCGGATTTGCCACATCTTCTCTTCACAATTCGTATGAAAAGCACAATATAATATGATCACGATCCATGACACTGTCACTGAGGAATCTCCATGCCCGCACGTCATTGCAAATAAGGCATCACTACCACAACGACTGTTCTGCTCCAAGCTAACTAACATTTACATGAACAAATCTCACAAAGAAAGTATAAACAAGTCTCACACAAAAAATATGAACCTAGCCAAAAACTAGGGATTGACCCATATCCAATCAACATAACTGTCAGCAACACATATTATCAACAATGCCCACCGCGGATATGACTGACTTATCCTCTGAGTTGCACTTGCTAGGACTACACGACTTAAATATCACTCCGACAGTGTCTGTCGACCTGGAATTTACGGCACTCGTACCTGGTAAAGGGCTGCAGTGCCATTGCACAATGCGGCAGGAACTCTCTGCGTTTGTGTTCAGCTGTGGCCTCCTGCAGGAATTTGAGTGGTTGGGGAGCCCTGGGGGGGGTTTCTCTATCACGATCTCTTTTGCCCATGACATGTATTGTGGAACTTCTGCACGGCCCTCACAACAGCTAAACACTCCTTCTTCTCTATGTGGCGTACCCTTCTTCACACTTTGGTCAACTTTCCTGCTAGCATTTCTCACAGAAACCTCGACCCTCTTCATGCTCCTGCCCAACAATACTGCAACCTATCCCGCCCACCACCTGAGGCAGCTGTCCGCAACAAAAATGGTTTGGACATATCGGGTAGCGTTCAAGATGGGGACGGGAACCTAGTCTTTCCAACACCGTCTGTGCCATGCTTGCTCCCTGCAGCGGGTCTGACCATGTTCGACCACTGCCGGTTTCCCTCCTTGACCATATCACTGAGAGGACTCGTGATTGCTGCGAAAATTTGAACAAAACTGTCCCTATAAAACCCAATTTAACCTAGCAGACGTCCTGAACTTCTGTTTTGGTCTTTGGTCTCTCTGAATTCATCATCATCTCTTCTCCACCTTTCCTCGTTCCGCTGCTTTGTGTTCGCCCTTCCGACATCAAAACCTAGGAACTCCTCCTGTCCTAGCCCTTCATACAGTGACCATCCATGTAATGACTCTTCTGGAAACCTTAGGCAACAAAATCCCCCGCCTGCTTCTGCTTGGGTCTCTTTCACCAGCAGACCCTCATCACTGATTGCTGCTGCCCTATGAAATCATCAAAGACTCGGTCAGCCGTTTTAAACCGGTGCCGAGATGACGGTCGCCATGAGCGACATCGTGACCCACTGACATGACAGTGTCACGATAACTGCTGGTAACCTCTAACTGAGTGGTCCACCTCACCTGTCTTCCCCTTGGTGAACACTCGTACAGACAGCCCGCCTTGTCACAAGAAATTCTGGCTCACCTCCACTATCCTCCTGTTTCTCTCACACCTCTTGCCAACTCCCAAGACTTTCACGAGCGAAGGGTCTTGTTCCTGTGCACCCTAAACTCATCAGCGACACATCTATGCCCGCTTCCGTCCTGGAACAACTAAACGGTTTACCAACCGTTTTCCTCCTTTCTTGCTCCGTGTCCTAACTGCAGCCCTGTACAGTCAACAACTCAGGATCCCCTATCCTGTTGCACTGGAATATTTTCCAATGATCAAACGTGAGGGGTTTTCTCCATTACCAACGCGACAACGCGCCTGAGAAGTAAAGGGTACTCACTCTATCTTAGCAGAACTGGGAAACTCCCTCACAGTGCCATCGACTAGAGATAAAGGTCCGGATTTGCCCTGCCAAATCCCCTTGTAGACCAGTTTTTGTCCGTTACTAACTACCCCGACCCGCCGCAGACCAACCGAGTGTCTCGTAACACGTTCAACCCGTCTGCCTGCCAATCCCCCGGTCAGTCCTCTGTAACGAACCACTCAGCCTAGTGCCCTCCACCCTGACACTGACAGCTGTCCAGTGCTAGCCCATAGGCTGCCCTCCACCACTTCAGACTGAATCCCTTTTGGGTTCCAACTGCAGTCGTTTCCCCTTGACGACCCTTATCCCCCTCTTGCAAGCTGCTGCCTCTGGAACCCATGCGACAATCCCTCGCCAGCATGTCCCTTCTTGTGACAAATGAAACACCAATTCCCTTTTGCCCGTCCTTCTGCCCGTCCACGGTTTGCAGACTTGCAGAAAACTCCCTCTGGCTCCTTGCACTCTTCTCACCTGTGGCCAAGCACCTGTTTCTCGCTCACCTTCGTGCCCAAACGTGCCTCTCTATACACTCTGCGAACTTCACAACTCTCCCTGCTGTCTCTGGCTGTCTCTCTTTCAATATGGTATGGTTAACTCAGGGGGTCCCGCAACCTGACAAAATCTGTTTCTGTTTTCATAACTAAGCTCTTTCAATTCAACGTAACGCCTTCTTGTACCACCAACTCTAATTGTTGTTCAATAGGGTGTTGCTTTTCGTCCGCCGTTAATCTCTTTTTTTTATTTTTGAACAAGATTTTATTACTACGAACAGCCAAACGGTGGTTTCCGGACACGAGGGACGTATATAGCACAATCCTATGAAGATAATTTAGCTTGGGACAACGTAATTAGTTTTATATGACGCCCAGCGCCTGACCCACTATGAGAGCGAATTATAGAAATCTGTGCGAAATGGTAGCTCTGGGGCTGAAATGCCAAGGCCTAGTATTAGACTATCTGGAAGCCAGCCAAGCCTAGTATTTTAACTATCTGGGAACATTACATAAAAACAACCCCTTGTCTAGGATTACAACAACTTGAATCCCACCCCAGCTTCCTCTTCTGAGAGTTGAACATTAAAATAAATGGGCCAATATCTGGGGCAGGCCCGCCAATAAATGGTCAACCTCGTGTAATGTCAGTGGAGGAAGGAACTAGCGCACAGCCCAAACACCTCACAGCTTTGCTTACAACCTCATTCATAGATCATGCATTCGTCATCATCAAACCACAGTAAAGTCTATAAATTATACTATACATGATCATAGAAAAGAACATCAATGCATATAGAATCCAAAACAGGCAATAAAACTTCTCCTCTTTCCTTGAACTTCACAAAATCATTTAATCTATAACATCATATAATCCCGGGTTAAACAGATTTTCTACTTTACCTGGCCAGGTGATCTTAACTAGTCACGAATCACTGCTTTTCTTTTTCTTTTCTTTTCTTTCACTGTTCACTTCACAACACGACCCAGACTGCCGGCACATGGTGTTGGTCTGATGGCGCCGGGGCATATATAGGTGTGACTGGTGGCGTTGGTCTGTGGTTCTGCTTGGCGAATGACGCTGCCAGGTATAGGTCGAACCCCCGGTTAGGGTAGAACAGAGTGACTATCTACATCGTTCGGTTCTCCTTCTTTCTTCCTGCATTAAAGCATTGCACTCTCTCTCTCTCTCTCTCTTCTAGTCTGCTCTTATCAAATGGCATGGTTTGCTTTTCTTTTTCTTTTTTCTTTTCTTTCTTTTCTTCTTCATAAATTAGCAACTAACTCTCTCTCTCCACATCTCTCCTCAGTCCTTCCTCTGCAGACTATCTCATGCTAATCTCTCAACTTGGTTCTCTCTCTCTCCTCCCTTCATCTCTCTCTCTCTCTGCCCTTCTCTCCTGCAGAGCTCCACTCAGAACCTCTCTCTCCCTCTCTCTCTCTGTTCGTTCTTCCCCTCGTTCTCTCCTCTCTTCATCTCTCTGCCTTTTTCCCTCGTGCAGAGACTACACCTAAAACCTCCTCATCTCTCTGTCTCTGTTCGTTCTCATCTCCCTGCCTTCCTGTAGGCGAGAGCCTACTCTCCCGAACTTCCCCTCTCTCTCTCTCCTGTCTGTTCGTTTTCCTCCCCCTTCTCTCTCCCTCACACATTCCTTTATCCTCTAACCCCTGTCCAAGGGCCAGTACCATTGGTCATATTTTTACCCTGACACCCTAAGTTATCTCCCTCTAATTCATTTTGGATATTCACATCACGACAGTCCCTCTAACACGCCGTACTCTCTGTGGGTGGTCCAATTGGTCATTTAATTGATTAGCTATAATTTCACCTCAGTCACCCCCACCACACACTACCTCCCCCCCCTTCCCCCTACTTGAACTGGCCCGTGTGGCTCAAGTCGTAACCCTGCAGTGTAAAGTGGCTAAATGATCTGGGTAGGCCCAAG
>CM031627.1:8139667-8159667 GCA_018398815.1 Conus ventricosus
ATGTTGTCAGAACTCAACGTCAGCTTGTCTTTCAGCTGGTCAGACAAAATCGCACACACTGTTCTTAAAAAAGGAATTCCAGATCGTTATGACTTCAGTGTCGTTTCCTGGCACATATCAAATGTGTGATCAGACCTCTGAGAATTTGAATACTACTTTGGGGGGGGGGGGGGGGGGGGGGGGGATTTGTTCTTTTTTGTTTGCTTGTTTTTGTTCCTTGGGGGGGGGGGGGGGGGGGGGGGATCTTGATTTCCAGTTTCAGTTTTTTGTTGAATTCCTCAAATTCGTGTTGAAGTGGAAGCCCTGGTCTTTTATTTAAAGGGATTCAGTCCACACAACAACCGACAATGCTAGCAGTGCTCGTGGACTTAAGTCATCATTGTAGCTGTTCTCAGTCATGCATCAAAAGAACTTTTTTTTCACTCTTTGTATCAGGTCGAAAAGCAAGCAGTGATAATGATGAAAAGGTGGGAGGAAATATTTTTGGCTACACTGAACTGTTAAACAGCAAGAGTAGAAAGAAGCAAGAGGGTGAGGGGGGGGGGGGGGGGGGGTGATGGCAAGACCTCGTGTTAGAGGCAGGCATGTCAAAAAATAGATTCTACCTTCAATCCCCCCCCCCCCCCCCCATGTCCTCCCTGCTCCTAATGGCGGGCTTCATCCTCCCAAACGAGTGGTTGCACTCTGCCGACGTCCTAAGGCAGCCACCCCCACCCCCCCCCCCCCCCCCCCCCCCCCCCCCCCCCCCCCCCCCCCCCCCCCCCCCCCCCCCACAGAAAGGCAAAGGGAGAGAAATACACAATCCCACAGGGTGAACTGAACCAATGTGCACGCAAAAAAAAAAAAAAAGAAAAAAAAAAGCGGCCGCGAACTTGAGTCAGCCAGGGGTTAAAAAACAACCAAAAAAAAAAAAACAAAAAAAAAAAAAAAAACCCAGCCTCAATATAAAACGGAGGCGAGGCAATCACGGCCTCCAGCCGTGACAGAAATTGCTGCGCTATCAGCCCCGGCCGGTGTGAAGGCAAACATGACTGGTTTTTGGGAGGGCCGGCGATCACTCGAGAGTGAATGATGATTAAGCCGTGTCCCTCCCACGGCCACCCTCTGCTGCACAGCGCCGTGTGGAGCGGGTGGTGGCGGGCGCGCTCTTCTGCCGTCTCAGTCCCTGGACCGTGCTGGAGTCCAAAGAATGACTCACTCCCCACCTTCAGACTGTCTGCCGGTCACCGAGGCACTGCTGATGCCACCACCGTGATGTCTACACACACACACACACTGGCTCTCTGAGTTCACACTTCATGTATCTCCAATTACAAAAAAAAAAAAAAAAAAAGAGAAAATCTTAGAACTGTAAACCTTCCCAACAACGGAATCCCCCCCCCCCCCTCTTCCAGCTCCCCCCCCCCCCCCCCCAAAAAAAAAAAAAAAAAAAAAAACCACCTCCTGATGAAGACTGTTTGTCACATATTTCTCAGTGTCTACATTACATCCCCTCCAAAAGAGGGCTCCTTCTGTAATGAGGCTTGGTTTGCCCTGCAACATTCTTCTCTTTGTGCCACATTTGCCTGCAAAATAAGACTCCCTTGGTCTAAAGACTTCGGTGGGTTTTTTTTTTGCTGTAATATTATTCTCTTTGACCCTACCAGACAGGCCTCCCAAGAATCTCTCCCTCTACAGACTTGTCTTTGTCTGAAAAATGGCCCGTCTTGTGTTTTGTGGAATCTACCACTTCTCAGACAGGTCGTCCTGCAATCTTCTTTTCCTCCCCTGATGTATTCTGGAATCGTTTTCCTCCTATTTTTTTTTTCAATTGCTGAGAACTGAAGGTATCGTCTCCAGGCACGGTCTGCATTTCAGCACCTCAAACAATTAATTTGTCAACTTGTTATTCTTCCCTTCTCGGAATCCTAATAAAACCCATCAATATATTGTTATTCATATTTATCCTTTGGAGTTTTCAATTTATGGGTCTGACTGTATGTTACATGTTACCAATGCACACACACATGCCAGCGCTGCACCCCCACACACACACACACACACAAACGCATGCACACAAGCAGACAAAGAGACAGAGACAGAGACAACAGAAGAGAGAGAGACAAAGGAAAGAGGCAGGCAGGAAAGAAGAAGAGAGAGAGACAGAGAGAGGAGAGAGAGAGAGAGAAGAGAGAGAGGAGAGAGAGAGAGGACAAAGAGAGAGAGGAGAGAGAGAAAAGAAAAGAGAGAGAAGAAGAGACAGGACAGAAAGAGACGAGAGAGAGAGAGAGTGAAACAGAGACAGTGTGTGAGAGACAGCGACAGAGAAAAAGAGAGAGAGAATGGCAGAGCTCAAAACATAACCAAAACAACAACAACAAAAATCCAGTGATCAAGATCAAGGTGACCCTACAGAAGTAGCATCAGCTCAGTCCTACAAATACATGTAAATGCAGGATCAGAAGGCAGCAGGTGTGTGACCAACGTCATCAAGGGGGAAACAACTCCTAGGGACAGGAGCACCGTGAGACCACCGACCACACCCACGTCTTCTTCCGCCTGACCCTTCGCCGGCCCGTCTGTCTCGGTGTCTTATATGTCGCTCTGATTACGTAGTTCTCTTTTACAATGTCGCCTTTGCCCGCCAGTCTGTCTGTCTGTCTTGTCTCCTCTCTCTGATTATGCTGTCCTCTCGTACATGACCAAACAACGAAATCAATTCATTCGAAATAGATTTACCCTTCTTACTTTGGACTGAATGTCTGTTCAATTAAACGAGACAGCTCTTTTCAGTCTGGCCATGGATTTCCTCAGGCTCAAATCTAAAGAGGCCGTGTGCTTTGATACCTCACATGTTGTCATTCATAATCGCTCTTACAGAGTTCTTTTGTGTTGAGTGTTGAGTGTGTGTGTGAGAGAGAGAGAGTGTGAGAGAGAGAGTGTGCGTGTGTTTGCACCAAGATTTAGCGTTCTCGTGATAACTGAGGCTTCCACAATGCTTTGTATGACATGACGACTCCCTTCAACCAGCGGCTTTGGCTTATACCTGATGACACATTCATAACTCTCTCTCTCTTCTCTCTCTCTCTCTCTCTCTCCTCTCTCCTCTCACTCTCCTCTCACTCTCTCTCTCTCTCTCTCTCCTCCCTCTCTCTCTCTCCCTTCTCTCTCTCTCCCCCTACAGTTGAATGCACTTTTGTCAATGTTCCGCTCTCTCTCTCTCTCTCTCTCTCTCTCTCTCTCCTCTCTCTCTCTCATTCTCTCTCTCTCTCTCACTCTCTCTCTCTCTCCTCTCTCGAGCTCTCTCTCTCTCTCTCCTCGCCCCATCCCTCTCTCTCTCTCTACACACACACCACACCACACACACACCACACCTCACATATATATCTATATTATGTTATTAATCTTATAATTATATTTCTCTCTTTCTCGACTGTGTTCTGTGAGTTTGTGTATGTGTTGTGTGTGTTTGTCGCCCGCGACGCCCCGCGATGTGTGTGCATGGGTTTGTGTGTGTTGTGTGTGTGTGTGTGTGTGTGTGTGTGTGTGTACATGTGTGTGTTGTGTCGTGTGCATGTGTGTGTGTGTGTAGTTGTGTGTGTGTGTGTGTGTGTGAGTGTGTGTGTGTGTGTGTGTGTGTGTGTGGCGCGTACATGCGTGCGTTTATCAGCTCCCTTTCCTCCCTTCTCTCTGCCTCTCTTCTCTTCTCTCCTCTCCTCTTCCTCTTCTTCTCTTTCTCTTCTCTCTTCTCCTCCTCCTCCTCCTCCTCTCTCTCTTTTCTCTCCTCTCTCTCTTCCTGCCTCTCTCTTTCTCTTCCTGCCTCTCTCCTCTTCTTTCTTACTCTTCCTCTCTTTCTTCCTCTCTCTTTTTCTGCCTCTCTCTTTCTCTTCCTGCCTCCTCTCCCTGCTCTCTCTCTCTCTCTTCCTGCCTCCTCCTCTCTTTTCTCTCTCTTTCTCTCTCTCTCTCTCTTCCTGCCTCTCTCTTTCTCTTCCTGCCTCTCTCTCTCACTTCTGCCTCTCTCTCTCTCTCTTTCTGCCCTCTCTCTCTTTCGCCCCCCCTCCTTCTCTTCTCTTCTCTCCTTTCTCTCTCTCTCTCTCTCTCTCTTCCTGCCCTCTCTCTCTCTCTTCTTCTGTTCCTGTCCCCTTCTTTCTGCTCTCTCTCTCTCTCTCTCCTCTCTCTCTCTCTCTCTCTCTCTTCCTGCCTCTCTCTCTTCTCTCTTCCCCCCTCTTCTGCCCCTCTCCTCTCTCTCCTTCCTTTTCTCTTCTCTCCTGCCTCTCTCTTCTCTTCTGCCTCTCTCTCTCTCTTCCTGCCTCTCTCTCTCTCTCTCTCTCTGCCCCCCCCTCCTCTCTCTCTCTTCCCTCTCTCTCTCTTTCCTGTCCCTCTCTCTCTCTCTCTCCTGCCCCTCTCTCTCTCTCTTCCTGCCTCTCTCTCTCTCTTCTCCTGTCCTTCTCCTCTTTCCTGCCTCTCTCTCTCTTTCTCTGCCCCCCTCTCTCTTTCCTGCCTCTCTCTCTCTCTCTCTCTTCCTGTCCCTTTCCTCTCTCTCTCTTCCTGTCTCTCTCTCTTCTCTCTCCTCTCTTCCTCTCCTCTTCTCTTCCTTCCTCTCTCACTTCCTCCCTCTCTCTCTCTCTTTCCTGCCCCCTCTCTCCTCTCTCTCTCTTCTCTCCTCTTCTGCCTCTCTCTCTATCTTCCTGCCTCTCTCTCCTCTCTCTTCTCTCTCTCCCCCTCTCTCTCCTTCTCCTTCTCTCTCTCTCTCTTCTGTCCCCCTCTCTCATCTCTTCCTGGCCTCTCACGATCTTTTCTGCTCTCTCTCTTCTCTCTTCTGCCTCGCTCTCTCTACTCTCACTCACTCCTCCTCTTCTCCTTCCTGCCTCCTCCCTCTCTGCCCTCACTCCTCCCTGCCCTCCTCTCTCTCTTCATCTCTACCCTCCCACCCTCCTCTCTCTCCTGCGCCTCACTGCTCTTGCCTCTCTCTCATCTCTCCCTCTTCCTGCCCACTACACTTTTCCTGCCCCTCCTGAGCCCGTCTCTCTTCCTCTACCTCATCCTCTCTTCTTTACACCTGTCACCACACACCATGCCACCATCGCTCACTCACATCCATGCACACGACCCAACTAGTGCCTTTTTCGTTCCTTGTCTATCACACCCAGCTCTCCCACTCTAGCTCTTAGCCCTGCGTCTCTCTAGACATCGTTCATCCCCCTTCCCTGCCCCCCCCTGCCTCCTTTCCTCAACCCCTCTCCCAATGTCCCAACCCCTCAGTCCCCTACGCACCTCAAGCCCCTGCGTCTCTAAATCCGTCCCCACAGCCCCCTGGTCTCCTAGCAAGCCTCAACCCCCGCTCCCCTATGCCAGCCCCCGCACCCAACACTCACACACCTGCGTCCCACGAACACACCACGACACACTCACAACAACTCACACCACGCGCTAGCAAGCCAACCCCACCCATGAATTCACAAAGCACAACACACTCACCTAAATTCAACCACATGCCGGCACACACACATCAACACACCACACACATGCGTACGCCCTGATGCCTCAACCACACTGATCACACCCACAAGTTCACACCCCCTCACTAAATCTCAAGCCCCCCTGCGCTCCTCCTAACATGCTCAACACCCCTACTAGAATGCCACTCCACCTTCTCCTAGATGTCTCAAGCCTCCTGTCCGTTTCCCTTGAATTCTCAAGCACCCCCTGCGTCTCCCTAGAATGTCTCAATCTCCTCCCAGCGTACTCCCTAAATGATCTAAGCCCCCTCGCCTCCCTAGAATGTTCGAAGCCCCTGCGGTCTCCGCTAGAAGTGTCTCGGCCCCCCTGCGTCTCCCTAGATGTGTCTAGCCCCCTGCGTCTCCTTAGAATGTCTCAAGCCCCCCTGCGTCTCCCTAGAATGTCTCAAGCCCCCCATTCGCCTCCCTAGAATGTCTCAAGACCCCTGCGTCTCCCTAGAATGTCTCAAGCCCCCCTGCGTCTCCCTAGAATGTCTCAAGCCCCCTGGTCTCCCTAGAATGTCTCAAGCCCCCCCTGCGTCTCCCTAGAATGTCTCAAGCCCCCCTGCGTCTCCCTAAAATGTCTCAAGCCCCCCTGCGTCTCCCTAGAATGTCTCAAGCCCCCTGCGTCTCCCTAGAATGTCTCAAGCCCCCCCTGCGTCTCCCTAGAATGTCTCAAGCCCCCCTGCGTCTCCCTAGAATGTCTCAAGCCCCCCTGCGTCTCCCTAGAATGCTCCTCTGGTCAGCTAAGTAACTACAAAAAAGGTGATTTATCGCACATTATTTTGTGTGTGTGTGTGTGTGTGTGGTGTGTGCGTGTGTGTGTGCGTGTGTGTGCGTGTGCGTGTGCGTGTGCGTGTGCGTGTGCTGTGGTGTGTGTGTGACTCATCACAATGAAGAAGTACAACTACAATGAGCGGCAGCCATCATTTCAGACAACATTCTCAGAACAGCCAATGACCTGATGTGCTTTTATCACTTTTATATTCCAATGGAGTAGGTACACTCTCTTCCTTATCTACCAACTCCACGAGTATTTCCCTCTAAACCTTTATAAAAACAAGGCTGAATGTCTTCTAAGAACCTTGTGAGCAGGTACACAGCTAATCTTTCCGAACCATGTCTTAAAATGGCTGGTAACTAACCAGTCTAAAAATTTTCTCTTCCCCCACCCCCCCCCCCCCCCCCCCTTCCCCATTATCAGGAAGAGTTTTCTCACATTTTCATTCATAAGCTAAAACTGACCTAGCAGACAATGTGTTGCCATGTCACATATATAAAGAAATTCAGAAAGACACATCAAATCCTGCAATTTAGACCAATTTGATCACGACATTCTATAATTGGTAGCAGGGCTGACACAACTCATAATCCTGAGTCTGACGTACGGAGAAAAATAACGTAAAGAGACCAACAGTTTTAGCTGCTCAAAATCCTGTCCAAGCTGTTGCTAGTCATGAAAACGTTCGTGGGGGTGGGGGTGGGGGGTGGGGGGTGGGAAGCCACCACAACATACATGTACATAAATGCAAATATTTCAATCAACTCATAATAGCTTGACTTGGCTTCTTTTATGTGATTTAAAAAATTAAAAAAAGGCAGCACAACATACTCATACATACATGTAAATATTTCAATCCACTCATAATACCTCGACTATGTCTTCTTTAATGCAATATCAAAGTTGTTGGGTTTGGGGTTTGGGTTTTTTTGTTTTGTTTTGTTTTGTTTTTTTATTACTTCGCTCATTTGTTTTTGGGTTTTTTTCCATACTGCATGACAGAAACCTTGGCCAATCTGAACACTAAATGACTGCCCATTCAAAAAGTTTCTGATGCTTAAAACAAGCCACCTGTCTCCATGGACAACATAGTAAAACTACAATTTGTTGGTATTTATCAGTAAAATAAAACGTCAAAAAAACATGTTGAATAGATATAGATGTGGCCGAGGAATACTGGGCACTGTTCAAACTCAATACATTCTTATCTCCACTCAACCTCTGGTCGTGCGTAAGTAGATAAGAATTTCTGTTCGTCTGACCAATTCCCAATATAGTCCACAGCCAGATGTCGGTAAAGTATCGCAGCTGAACTGCTGACCTCCTTCAGGTAGATAAACTTAAGCTCAGCAAGGTGAGGTGAGGGCACGGAGCCATTCCACTTTCGGTCTCAGAGTATCACAATGAGCACCATATCAACCCAAAGCATAACAGTTCCACACATAACATATCTTTAAAGAAAAAAAAAAAAAAGGGGGGGGGGGGGGGGGGGTTACAGGCAAATAAGACACTACCCAAATAAGAACTAGCGTCCATTCTGGACAACCTTTACAGTCTTTCTTACTACCTACTCCTTAAAATCGCCAACAGAAAGACTGACATATAACAAATAAGGGGAAGTGGTGGGGGAGGAGGGGGGGATGAGAGTTGGAGGGGTTGGGAGAAATGGGGGAGGGGGAGGCAGTGAAGTTGGGAAAACACCCACATCCTCACACACACACACACCCTCCACCCCCCTTTTTTTTTAACTCAAATCTCATCATGTGGCAAAACCATGGGATGCAGGAGGAAGGGAACCTCAAGCTGTGGTGCCAAGCCCACCTGTGTATGTCTGGTGGATGGGGAGGGGGGGGGGGGGGGGAGGGGAATGGGGAATAAATCAAACCACAGGACAGAAGAACCGAATCTGGCATGGTACCAAGCTAAGCCAGGGGTTGGTTGACCCTTCTAAAACTGCTTCGGGTAGGTAAAAAATGATCTAACACAAGTCACCCACTACATGTTCATGCAATCCCCATCCCCATCCACCCACCTTCCCACCCCCTACCCCTCTGCACGAGCATATATCCGTGCATACTTCCAGGCATGAAACACATCCGAGAAGAGAGAGATCAAAACATCAAGCACCACTGCCTCTCTATTTTTTGTTACAAGAGAGACAGAGACAAGAGAGAGGGAAGGAGGGAAGATGAAAGGGGGGTGGGGAGACATACAGAGACAGAGAATGAGAGAAAAGGTGAGAGTGAGAAAGATAGAGACAGAGATTTAGAATCAGACACATGCGTTTTATTCAAGAGAGGGGGGGGGGGGGAAGAGTCAGATCCAAAAACACAGAGAGAGAGAGAGAGAGAGAGAGAGAGAGAGAGAGAGAGAGACAGAGACAGACAGACAATCAGATCCAAAACTACATAGAGAATCAGTTCCAAATAGAGAGACAGAGAGAGAGAGAGAGAGAGAGAGAGAGAGAGAGAGAGAGAGAGAGGAGAGAGAGAGAGAGAGAGAGAGAGAGAATCAGATCCAAAACTACATAGAGAGAGAATCAGTTCCAAAAATAGAGAGAGAGAGAGAGAGAGAGAGAGAGAGAGAGAGAGAGAGAGAGAGAGAGAGAGAGAGAGAGAGAGAGAATTAGATCCAAAAATACAGAGAATCAGATTTAAAAAATACAGAGAGAGAGAGAGAGAGAGAGAGAGAGAGAGAGAGAGAGAGAGAGGAGAGAGGGAGAGAGAGAGAGAGACAGACAGACAGACGAGGGAGGATGGAAGGACAGCTAGTAGGGGGAGACTACCCATCTCCAGGTTTAAGATTGCAACAGACAAATCAACATCCCAGTCATTTCCACTGCAGGAGGCAGTCGGTGCTGAGCCTGTGCACTCAACGTCCTTCACACCTCATACCCTCCCCCTCCACCCTCCCCCCCCCCCATCTTCCTTCTCCCCTCCCCCCTCCATCACTGCACACTTTGCTTCAACTCCAAGCTGACAAGCCGTGAAGCCTGTCTACCACACTGACCTAGAATATAATACCATGTCTGCAAGAGTTATCTTTCTTGTTAGATATCACTATAAATAAACATCAATCCCACCCCCCCCCCCTACTCCCTCCCCTCCCCCATACCCCTCCCCCCCCCCCTCCCGCCCCTCTTCCACCCCCCCCCCCCCCCCCCCCCCCCCCCCCCCCCCCCCCCCCCCCACTGCCACCAAAGTGTACCACATGCCACGGAGGGAGGGCGAGACGAGAGGGCAGAGCAGGTGAAAGCTCTAATCTCCCCTCCCCTCCCCTCCCCCCAGAAAAGAAGTTTAAAACATAAAACGTCTAAAAAAAAAAAAAAAGAGAGACCAGGAAAAGTCACTCAATTACCCTCAAGATAGCACCTGGAGTCTTAAAATAACACTACCACTTTGTGACTGATAAATCAAAATTCTCTTTCAGCATTTTTTTTCCCTTTAAATCACAAACGAAGAAAAGGAGGGGGAAAAGGGGGACGAAATAGATTGGGATCTTAGCAAAGGTGAGAAAGAAGGTAAAAATGAGACTGGTGGGGGGGGGGGTGAAGGGGGGGGGGATGGAAGCAGAGAGAGAGGGAGAGAGAGGGGGGAGAGAGAGGGAGAGAGAGAGGGGGAGAGAGAGAGAGAGACAGAGAGGGGGAGTGAGTGAGAGAGAGAGAGAGAGGGAGGGAGAGAGGGAGGGGGAGAGGGAGGGGGAGAGAGAAAGGAAAACTTTACTTAGGAGAGAGAGAGAGAGAGAGAGAGAGAGAGAGAGAGAGAGAGAGAGAGAGAGAGAGAGAGAGAGAGAGAGAGAGAGAGAGAATGAAAGCCAGAACAAACAAAAAAAGAAAGTAAGAAAAGAAGAAAGAAGGAATGAATAAAAGGAAAGGGAGTGCAAGTCTGTGGGTTCATCACAATAAAATATGGTGGGGGATGTGGAGGGGGGAGGGGGAGCTTGGGGCGGGGGGGGGGGGGGGGGGGACGGAGGAGTCAAATTAATGTGTCTTGTACGAAAACCCGACATCTTCATGCTGCAAGGTGTACCCGACATCTTCATGCTGCAAGGTGTACCTGACATCTTCATGCTGCAAGGTGTACCCGACATCTTCATGCTGCAAGGCCAAGCAGAACGATGGTCTTTACACATAGCATGAGACCAGAGACGGGAAAAGGAATCGGGCAGTTTGCTTCAGATCAAAGAGACTGACACTGCGACCAAACGACAGACCTGCCAGGACAGAGAGACTGACACTGCGACCAAACAGAAGACTGCCAGGACAGAGGGACTGACACTGCGACCAAACAGACAGACCTGCCAGGACAGAGGGACTGACACTGCGACCAAACAGACAGACCTGCCAGGACAGAGAGACTGACACTGCGACCAAACAGACAGACCTGCCAGGACAGAGGGAAGCTCACTTCAGTCGCTGTCTCTACCAAGTCTCTTCTCTACCAAGTCTCTTCCTCACAGGTGATAATGACAGACCAGAACATAAACGCACCAGGCTAACATAAGATAAGATAATGTTGCTTATAGCCCAGCCGACCGCAAAGGGCCACATCAGGGCTGTCCAGGCTAACATACACATAAACACACACCACGCCAAAACAGGTCAAGTTATGACCCATCATATCTTGGGAATTCCTGCACCATATTCATGCCCACGATTTTGAGTTCGTCTGTGTCAATGTGGGTGGTATATTTGCGAGGTCAACGGGGAGGGGGGGGGGGGGGGGAGGAGGGGGCTGACGTTGGATGGAGGAGATGGTGGCACCAGAGAGAGTGGAATGGGGAGAACGTCCACTCTGCCGCTGCGTGAGGCACCGCTGCGCGTGGCGCAGTTTGTGCTAGCACCACCTTCCCCCTCCAGGCGAAGAGTAAACCCTGTCTGAGAACGATGGCGAACAGTAAAGGCGTGGCAAGGGTGTGCAGCTCCAAACTGTATGGAACTTTCTGAAATGACAGTATGAAATAACGGATTGCTTGGTCTTTTTTTTTTTTACAATATTTTTCAATTGACGTGTTTCACTTCCTGCTCTGTGTGGTCACTTTTAAGATCTTAAAGCTGTTTGTCTTGCGTATCTTGTATGTTTACTATACGTTTATTGTAACTCTGTTTGTTGGATTGTTTATTTTAAATGTTACTTATCCTTTTTTTAGCACACAATGCTAAAATCATAATGTTATCAAAAACCTTGGGATATATATATATATACATATGATATATATAGATAGATAGATAGATAGACAGATAGATAGATAGATATGCATGCAGGCTGAGTGATGCGAGTGCAGTGCCAGGTCATTTTGTTTTAGAGAATTGTTCAATATTTTCATATACCGACCCCTGTTTCGTCTATTTTTAATTGTTGCACGTGGTATTCATTTCTCGTTTTTGAGATAATAAACATTAAGTGATTCTGACTTTTGACTTGGACTTGCGTGATCAGTTCTGATAACGGCTCCTTTTTAAAGTGTGTTTGAAACTACTGAACATTAGGGCGGGTGGGGGGGGGGGGGGGGGGGGGGGGAAGGAGGTCATTGGTAAAATGAGCGCTAATAATCCACGATTTTGATGTTGCTGTGGTGGTCCCCATAGATGGTATTGTCAAAACGTAATGAAACAACATTATCATTCTCAATCTGTCATTGTAGCATTTTGTGTTTTTCTGTGGCAAGCTAATTATAGTAGTCAATAAAGCAGATACCGTCTCTTTACTGCCTCTTTTTTTTTTTTTCTGTGTGCGTCTGCTTTAAGCGCCACAGTTCTCCCTGCTGGCAGGAGGGTGGTGAGCACATTCCACCTTCTCACCCCCCCCCCCCCCCCCCCCCCCCCCCCCCCCCCCCCCCCCGAGCACATGGAGGTGAGCACATTCCACCTTCTACCCCCCCCCCCCCCCCCCCCCCCCCAAGGGCTGGCTTCAGCAGCGTCAACAAGGAAATACTGCAGGGCTCGGCGGAGTGGACGTTCTCCCCTTTCCACTTTCTCCGGTGGCACGCTCTGAAGGAGAAGGTTCGCCCGCCCACTGACTATGATGTCAGGAGGGGGAACCTCAGTACATAGTGTCCAGGAGATGTCAGATTACAACAAGCACCAGTGAGCACCAGCACAGCCATTCCCAGCAGCCAGTGTTTCCTCTGGCTGGCTGCCTCGTGATGAACCCTGGCAGGACGGTCACGGCTGCCCAGCTAACCTGGGGCAGGTCAACGTTCATGTTGGGCGTGTGGTGAATGCTACTACACAACCTGCCAGCTACACAAGAGCAGTATTTTTTTTTTCAATCATCTGCTGTGGAGAAACTGAAGTTCTGCCTAATTTCACTGATATTCAGCGATTATTGTAAAAAAAAAAAATTCGTTTTGTGAAACTACCGTAATAAGATCCTGTTTATGACACTGACATCATTATATATTGTGCCAAGTAAGATAAGATAAGATAATGTTGCTTATAGCCCAGCCGACCACTGAGGGCCACATCAGGGCTGTATTGTGCCAAGTGATTGGATCAGTAAGATTGCATTAGCCAATGAGAATGGAGCACACTGGCTGCCTAGTGTCATACACCCACAGACAAAACGGCTGACGATGCCAACTCAACTTATGTTTTACGGTTTCTTTGTCACTTAGTACTTTATAGAATTTAAAATCACCACCCATTTACAGACTGGTAATTTTGCATGAGAGCGATTAAAAAAAAAAAAAAAAAAAAAAAAAACCTTTCTACTGTGGCCCCTTTGCAGGTAAAAAAAAACAAACCGTCTTACCCTGTGAAGTCCTACCCTGTGAATTGATATCAATTATCGCCTTCAGACTGCTGGTATTGAGGTTTTGACAGTATGGACATGGGTATGACGGTATACGAGGGAGACAGAAAAAAACAGCAAAGGGGGGTGGGGGGAGGGGGTTCCTCAGTATATATTCTCTCTCCCACATCAAAAACCTTTACAGGATTTCTAATGTACCTTTGTGAACAGGTTCCACTGTGTTACAGTCCAAAAGATACCTTTAAAACTGATGTCCTATCAGTTCCGCTGTTATCTTCCCATCCCCACTCCCTCTCTTCCTCTCTGAACTAAAAGAGAGAGAGAGAGAGAGAGAGAGAGAGAGAGAGGAGAGGAGAGAGAAGAGAGAGAGAGAGACAGACAGACAGACAGAAAGACAGACAGAGACAGAGAGAAAGAACGCCAGTGCAGCTTTCACAAATTCCACCATTGGTAATCAACACCAAAAAACCAAAACCAGAAACATGCCACAAAGAGAACACCCGAACTTGCAGGACGATTGCACTGTGTGGGCATTGAACACATCTCCTATTTCTGACCTCAACGGCATAACACAGATTTGAGTTTTTTTAGCAGTTGGGTCTCTGCCAGAGAGAAACAAGATGCAAAACATATAAACGTACTCCAGTTTATCTTGAATACACGTGCACATGTCAAAAGCATGTTTACTATGAAAATACCCATGATCTACCGTTCAGTTCTTAGATCTAAAGCTATCTTAAAATTCGTCAAGTACAGTACTTTCATAGATATTTGTCAAATAAAAAAAACGTCACAATCAAACATGCGCCATAATGTATTTCGTCACTGAGATATTCCATAGAGAAGATAAACCGCATTGGACCATTACAGTCGTTAGTAACGGCTATTCTGGTAAAATAAAACAATGGGCATCATCCGTGACCCATAATGAACATAAGATAAGATAAGATAAGATAATGTTGCTTATAGCCCAGCCGACCGCAAAGGGCCATATCAGGGCTGTCATAATGAACATACCTAGTACATATTTTCAGACCTAGTACATATTTTCAGAAAGGTGGGCCCAGAAGTTTTGTATGGAGCGAATGGAACACATTTAGACCACAGACAGACAGCATTTCTTAGTTCCCACTGTAAAGTACTCCCTGTTCTATAAGAACTAGGAGTACAACAACAAAAAACAAGATGCAAAGCATATAAACGTACTCCCAGTTTATCCTGAATACGCGTGTGATATTCCATAAAGAGGAAAAACCGTCTTGGACTGGTGTAACCGTTAGTAATGACTATCCTGGTAAACATCGACCATCGTCTGTGACCTATAATGAACATACTTACAAATTTTCAGAAAGATCGGCCAAGAACTTTCTGAGATTTTCCATAAAGAAGAAAACCATTATGGGCCGTTAGTAAGGGCTATAACGGTAAACTTAAACATCGGGCATCATCCGTGACCCATAATGAACATACCTACAAATTTTCGGAAAGATCGGCCAAGTGCTTTCTGAGATATTCTATTAAAAAAAGAAAAATGGTTACAGGCCGTTACGAACAGCTATAACGGTAAACTAAAATATCAGGCATTATTCGTGACCCATAATGAACATGCCTACAAATTTTCAGAAAGATCGGCCGTTGTACTTTCTGAGATATTCTATAAAGAAGAAAAACCGTTAAAGCCGTTAGTAACGGCTGTAACGGTAAACTAAAACATCGGGCATCATCCGTGACCCATAATGAACATACCTGCTAATTTTTACAAAGATCGGCCAAGCACTTTCTGAGATATTCCATAAAGAAGAAAAACCGTTACAGGCCGTTACAGCTGTTAGTAACAGCTATAACAAGGTAAACCAAAACATCGGGCATCATCCATGACCCATAATGAACATACCTGCTAATTTTCACAAAGATCAGCCACGTACTTTCTGAGATATTCCATGGAGAAGAAAAACCGTTACAGGCCTTTACAGCCGTTAGTAACGGCTGTAACGGTAAAATAAAACATCGGGCATCATTCTTGACCCATAATGAACATATTTACAAATTTGCAGAAAGATCGGCCAAGTGCTTTCTGAGATATTCTCTAAAGAAGAAAAACCGTTACAGGCCATTACAGCCGTTGGTAACGGCTGAAACGGTAAACTAAAACATCACGCATTATTCGTGACCCATAATGAACATACTTACAAATTTTCAGAAAGATCGGCCAAGTACTTTTTGAGATATTCTATAAAGAAGAAAAACCGTTACAGGCCATTACAGCCGTAACGGTAAAGTAAAACATCGGGCATCATCCTTGATCCATAATGAACATACCTGCAAATTTTCAGAAAGATCGGCCCAGTAGTTTTGTCTGGAGCGAGTAGAACACATTTTTGACCACGGAACACACACACACAAACACACACACACACACACAACACACACACACACACACCACACAGCATTTCTTCGTTCCCATTCTAAAGTACTCCCTGTTCTATAAGAACTGGGAGTACAAAAACCAAGATGCAAAGCATATAAACGTACTCCCAGTTTATCCTGAATACGCGTGTGATATTCCATAAAGAGGAAAAACGTCTTGGACTGGTGTAACGATTGTAATGACTATCCTGGTAAACATCGGCCATTGTCTGTGACCTATAATGAACATACTTACAAATTTTCAGAAAGATCGGCCAAGAACTTTCTGAGATTTTCCATAAAGAAGAAAACCATTTTGGGCCATTAGTAATGGCTATAACGGTAAACTTAAACATCTGGCATCATCCGTGACTTATAATGAACATACCTACAAATTTTCGGAAAGATCGGCCAAGTGCTTTCTGAGATATTCTATTAAAAAAAGAAAAACGGTTACAGGCCGTTACAGCCGTTACTAACAGCAATTACGGTAAACTAAAACATTGGGCATTATTCGTGACCCATAATGAACATACCTACAAATTTTCTGAAAGATCGGCCAAGTGCTTTCTGAGATATTCCATAAAGAAGAAAAACCATTACAGGCCGTTACAGCCGTTAGTAACGGCTATAACGGTAAACTAAAATATCAGGCATTATTCGTGACCCATAATGAACATGCCTACAAATTTTCAGAAAGATCGGCCGAGTACTTTCTGAGATATTCTATAAAGAAGAAAAAACCGTTACAGCCATTAGTAACGGCTGTAACGGTAAACTAAAACATCGGGCATCATCCGTGACCCATAATGAACATACCTGCTAATTTTTACAAAGATCGGCCAAGCACTTTCTGAGATATTCCATAAAGAAGAAAAACCGTTACAGGCCGTTACAGCTGTTAGTAACGGCTATAAAGAGGTAAACCAAAACATCGGGCATCATCCATGACCCATAATGAACATACCTGCTAATTTTCACAAAGATCAGCCACGTACTTTCTGAGATATTCCATCATTCTTGACCATAATGAACATATTTACAAATTTGCAGAAAGATCGGCCAAGTGCTTTCTGAGATATTCTATAAAGAAGATAAACCGTTACAGGCCGTTACAGCCGTTACCAACTAAAACATCACGCATTATTCGTGACCCATAATGAACATACTTACAAATTTTCAGAAAGATCGGCCGAGTACTTTTTGAGATATTCTGTAAAGAAGAAAAACCATTACAGGCCGTTACAGCTGTTAGTAACGGCTGTAACGGGGTAAACTAAAACTTCGGGCATCATCCGAGACCCATAATGAACATACCTGCTAATTTTCACAAAGATCGGCCAAGTACTTTCTGAGATATTCCATGGAGAAGAAAAAGCGTTACAGCGTAACGGTTAAAGTAAAAACTCGAGCATCATCCTTGATCCATAATGAACATACCTGCAAATTTTCAGAAAGATCGGCCCAGTAGTTTTGTCTGGAGCGAGTAGAACACATTTTTGACCACGGACACACACACACACACACAGCATTTCTTCGTTCCCATTCTAAAGTACTCCCTGTTCTATAAGAACTGGGAGTACAAAAACCAAGATGCAAAGCATATAAACGTACTCCCAGTTTATCCTGAATACGCATGTGATATTCCATAAAGAGGAAAAACCGTCTTGGACTGGTGTAACCGTTAGTAATGGCTATTCTGGTAAACATCGGCCATCATCTGTGACCTAAAATGAACATACTTACAAATTTTCAGAAAGATCGGCCAAGAACTTTCTGAGATTTTCCATAGAGAAGAAAACCATTATGGGCCGTTAGTAATGGCTGTAACAGTAAACTAAAACATCGGGCATCATCCGTGACCATAGTGAACATACCTACAAATTTTCAGAAAGATAGGCCAAGTACTTTTTGAGATATTCTATAAAGAAGAAAAACTGTTACAGGCTGTTACAGCCGTTAGTAACGGCTATAACTGGGTAAACTAAAACATCAGGCATCATCCGTGACCCATAATGAACATACCTGCTAATTTTCACAAAGATCTGCCAAGTACTTTCTGAGATATTCCATGGAGAAGAAAAGGCGTTATAGGCCGTTACAGCCGTTAGTAACGGATATAACGGTAAACTAAAACATCAGGCATCATCCGTGACCCATAATGAAAATACCTACAAATTTTCAGAAAGATCGGCCACGTGCTTTCTGAGATATTCTATAAAGAAGAAAAACCATTACAGGCGTTACTAACGTCTATAACGGTAAACTAAAACATCAGGCATTATTCGTGACGCATAATGAACATACCCACAATTTTTGAGAAAGATCGGCCAAGTACTTTTTGAGATAGTCTATAAAGAAGAAAATTCGTTACAGGCCGTTACAGCCGTTAATAACGGCTGTAACGGTAAACTAAAACATCGGGCATCATCCGTGACCATAGTGAACATACCTACAAATTTTCAGAAAGATCGGTCAAGTACTTTTTCAGATATTCTATAAAGAAGGAAAACCGTTACAGGCTGTTACAGCGTTAGTAACGGCTATAATGGGGTAAACTAAAACATCGGGCATCATCCGTGACCCATAATGAACATACCTGCTAATTTTCACAAACATCGGCCAAGTACTTTCGGAGATATTCCATAAAGAAGAAAAGGCGTTACAGGCTGTAGGTAAACTAAAACATCGGGCATCATCCGTGACCCATAATGAACATACCTACAAATTTTCAGAAAGATCTGCCCAGTAGTTTTGTCTGGAGCGAGTGGAAACATTTTGACCACGGACACACAGACACACACACGCACACACACACACAGACAGCATTTCTTCATTCCCATTCTGAAGTACTCCCTCTTCTTTAAGAACTGGGAGTACAAAAAGGGAATGGATTTTTAAAAAAAAGAAAAAAAAAAGGGAATGGATTGGAAGAAAGACAAAGGGAGGCAAGGAACAGCAACCAATGGGAAGCCGATTGGGGGGAGGGGGGGGGGGGGGGGGGGGGGCAGCAGGCGGTGAACAGCACAGGGGGAAGACAAAGAGACCACACCACACATAAAAACCCGACTCTCAGCCGTAACTCCTAGCTCACCCCCCATCTTTCAGCATGCTTACCCATCCCCCCCATTCAGCTGGAATACATCTCCATGAATTAATCCCTCTGGGGTGCAGCTCACAGATTTACACCGACACTCGTCTACACTCTGTAGACAAACAGCTGTTGGCATCCCAAGCCTTTGTGGCCTGGTGGGTTAAAGCCTCCTTGTTCTCTTCATCCAAGGATGCTTGGTTCAGTCCCTGCTCAGACAGCCAGCAGGTCACAGGAGATTTTCTCTCAGACAGCCGGGTTAGAGATTTTCTCCAAGGCAGCTAGGTCAGAGGGAATTTTCAATCCGACGGTTCAGGTTAGAACAGATTTTCTCTCAGACAGCCAGATTAGAGATTTTCTTATCAGATGGTCAGGTTAAAAAAGATTTTTTTTCTCAGACAGACAGGTTAGAGGAGATTTTCTATCGGACAGCCAGGTTAGAGGAGATTTTCTATCAGACAGACAGGTTAGAGGAGATTTTCTATCAGACAGCCAGGTTAGAGGAGATTTTCTATCGGACAGCCAGGTTAGAGGAGATTTTCTATCAGACAGACAGGTTAGAGGAGATTTTCTATCAGACAGCCTGGTTAGAGGAGATTTTCTATCAGACAGCCAGGTTAGAGGAGATTTTCTATCAGACAGCCAGGTTAGAGAAGATTTTCTATCAGACAGCCAGGTTAGAGGAGATTTTCTGTCGGACAGCCAGGTTAAAGGAGGTTTTTTTTTCTTTCTCTGACAGCCAGGTTAATAAAGGAGATTTTTTTTTCTCTCAGATAGCCAGGTTAATAAAGGAGATTTTCTTTCTCTCTCAGATAGCCAGGTTAATAAAGGAGTTTTTTTTTGTCTCAGATAGCCAGGTTAATAAAGGAGATTTTTTTCTCTCAGATAGCCAGGTTAATAAAGGAGATTTTCTATCGGACAGCCAGGTTAGAGGAGATTTTCTATCAGACAGACAGGTTAGAGGAGATTTTCTATCAGACAGCCTGGTTAGAGGAGATTTTCTATCAGACAGCCAGGTTAGAGGAGATTTTCTATCAGACAGCCAGGTTAGAGAAGATTTTCAATCAGACAGCCAGGTTAGAGGAGATTTTCTGTCGGACAGCCAGGTTAAAGGAGGTTTTTTTTCCTTCTCTGACAGCCAGGTTAATAAAGGAAATTTTTTTTCTCTCAGACAGCCAGGTTAATAAAGGAGATTTTTTTTTCTCTCAGACAGCCAGGTTAGAGGAGATTTTCTCTCAGACAGCCAGGTTAGAGGAGATTTTCTCTCAGACAGCCCGGCAAGAGGACTTTTTTTTCCCCTCTCAGACAGCCAGGCTAGAGAACTTTTTTTCTCTCAGACAGCCAGGTTAGAGGGTTTTGCTTTTTTTCTTCTTCTCAGCCAGTTAGCTTCAAGGAGATATGCTCCAAGACAGCCTGTTAGAGGAGATATTTTTTCTCAGACAGCCAGGTGAGAGGAGATTTTTTTTTTTCTCAAACAGCCAGATGAGAGGGTT
>CM031627.1:8162167-8167167 GCA_018398815.1 Conus ventricosus
ACAGTGTATGTGTGCGTGCATGCGTGTGTGTGTCCGTGCATGTGTGTGCGTGTGTGTGCAACTTCCATTTTGTTACATGTCAGGAAAAATTTTTACCTAAAAGTGCAACGTACTTAAAAATGATCAATTTCTGCAAGCATTTCGTCCAGGCTCTTTTCTGTCAATCAGTCCTATTCTCTCTCTCTCTCTCTCTCTCTCTCTCTCTCTCTCTCTCTCTCTGTGCTTGCATGCATTTGTATATGAGATACAGACAGACACAAAGACAGACAGAGACGAAGAAAGAGGGAGGATAACGGATGGAGAGAGAGAAAGCAGAAGGAGGGAGATGGGGGGTGAGGGATGGAAAGAGACAGACAGACAGAAAAGAAGAAGGTACAGGTGAGAAGCGGCAGAGAGAGACAGGAGAAGAGAGACAGAGACAGACACAAAGTAGAGACAGAGACAGAGACACTGAGACAGAAAGAAGACAGTGGCCCTTAAACACAGCAGAGCTGCAAACACCCCAAAAATAAATTTAAAAAAAATCAAAATAAAAAATAAATAAATACACCACCTCTCTGACCTCCCTCCTTACCCGACACAGTTTGCCTCCCCTTCACCAGCAGACAGACCCACTAGCAACACCTCCCCTCCCCCTCCCCACCCCCACAGCCCAGACACGGCACCCCCCCCCCCCCCCCCCCCCTACCCTTCAAGAGCTCTGAAACACCAGGCGGCGGCTCCTCCTGTTTGACCGCATAGTGCCTGCCACCCACAATGCCAGGTCTGACACCCTACCAAGTCCCCAGGTCCTTGTCCTGTCGATGACGAGCGGACCGGGGGGGCAATTAACACAAAAGGACTCCACTCCAAAACATGTCCTGTCGAAGATCAGCGGACAGGGGGCGGGAATGATGGGGACAATTAACACAAAAGGACTCCACTCCAAAACATGTCCTGTCGAAGATCAGCGGGGGGGGGGGGGGGGGGGGGGGGGGGGGGGGGGAGACAATTAACACAAAAGGACTCCACTCCAAAACACCCCAGGGTTGGTCGGGTCGGTCGGGGGGAAAGGAATCACAAGACCTCCCAGCAAGCGCTCAGTTATCCCGTCAAAGGGGCCCAAGTTGGCATGAAAGAGTGCCAAGTCCCATCAGTTGGCAAAATACTGGAACTGTTTGGGTTTTTTGTTTGTTTTTGTTTTTCCCTCCACTAATGATGGCTCCAGAATTTAACACACACAAAAAAGTGCAAGGTAAAGAATGCTGCTTCCATCTGGGCTTATCAAAAAAAGAGAAGAAAAAAAAAGTGAAGACAGACAAAGGATTAAGTATGGGACAGAAAGACACACACACAGAGAATGAAGTGGAAACAAAAAGAAGAAAAAAAAAGAGTGGTACAGACAGAAAGAAAGAAAAACGAAAAAAATCTTTTTTTTTTTTAATGAGGCAAAAACCAAAATGAGCATCAACAGTTGTTACTTTTGTTATGTTTCAAATCCAGCCCCTGGATAGGGGGGGGTGAAGAAAAACAGTGATGATTTCATACTATGATACAAAGAAATGACCAAACTGCACGAAGTAAACGACAAGCAAAGAAAGAGAGAGAAAACTAAAGAAACAGAGCAAGAGAGATCAAGAGAGAAAGACGAAGTAAAGCACAGAGAAAAGGGAGACAATAACAGCAAGGGAGACACGAGTCAGACAAAAGTAGAAAGGAGCGAGAAATAGCTATAGAGAAAATAATTATCAAATTAATAATAAATAAATAATGTTGATAATAATAATAAAGGAAATTTTCCTTCTAAAATTAAGTCTAATCTAACATACTTACTGTGGCTCATGCATTAGTGTGCCACACGGTGCAGTGTGTGCAATTAAAAGGAAACTTTCCCTCTGAAATTACGTTTAATCTAACACACTTACTGTGGCTCACTAATGCGTGAGCCACGGCATAGTATGTGTAATTAAATGAACTTTTAATGATAATAATAATAATAACATAGGATTTACATAGCGCCTTGCCAACAGGGGCCGAAAACACACACACACACACACACACACACACACACACACACACGAGAAAGCAAGAAAGGCGGATGAAGAGCATGGCTGGCCGGTAAGACGGCAGTGAGCAAGTAGTGGAGGCCAAAGGGAGATTACTCTTGCTGCCTGCCCCAAGGGATCAAAAGATGGTTGGACCTATGACTGATGGGCTGACCGCACAATCCGACACATACATGTGCTAACGACGCCCTGCAATTTGACTGATGATGGGATTAATTATGCCAAAAATCTCTTTCATCTCACCCTGTCTCAGTTCCCTCATTTGTTCCTCACCCATCCTTCTCTTCCCCTTCCCCTCCCATGTCTCCCCTCCTCACTGTCAACACGCACTCCCATGTACTTTGGAGTTACTGTGTGTTTTGGAAAATTAACAATTCGTAAGGTTTTGCCTCTCTTTTCCTCGCTCTCTTGACACACACTGAAACACATCTGCGTTGTTACCGTAACTTGTAAAATGATCTGTAACTAATGAATATTGTTTCAGCAGTTCTCCCCTTCTTACACCCCTCCCCCTCTCTCCTCCCTCCCTCCCCTCCCACTCCACTACCCTCCCTCCCTCTCTCTCTCTCTCTTCTCTCCACACATACACACACACTCTCCCTCTCTCTCTACACACTCACACTCTCTCTCTCACACATCTTATTTAATTAAGCCTGCCTTGGCTTAAGGCTGTGTCAGGCTAATTGACATAGGCTAGAACACCAAGGCTACATCAAAATGTTGTTATGCTCTGCATAGTTATGCGGGGATTGTCTTCAGTTGTGACAAGCTCCTAGCATAACATTATCAGTCTCTAAAATCCCCCGAAGTCGGAGTGTGGCTGCCCATGTGGCGGGGTAATCAAAAACGATCACACACGTAATGTTCTCATCCCAGCTGATGCATTTGTACCATAGTGTTCAAGTACTTGGCTGTTTGGATGATCCCTGGAGTCTTTTAGCCAGGGTACGACAACGACAACAACAACAACAACATTTAATTAAGCTAAAGTATGTTGCAAATTGCCAGTAACAACTGAACTCAGCATGAAAACTATCAAAAGACATGATGCAGTCTAATGTTCCCTTCAGAACACGCAAGGTTTTGCTGCAGGTAGGTAAGAAGTCAATCACTGACTGCTCTGACTTTAAAATGGTTTGAAAAAGAGTGTCACTCCATGAAGTTCTTAACTAAAAAGCTGCAAGTGCAAAAAAGCAACAACAACAAAACCTATCTATCTACGACTTGTATGAAGGCTGTCAGCGCCTCAGAGAACAGCACACCTACTCAGGTCTCACTGAAAGACAAAGAGACAGACAGACAGACAGACACACACACACACACACAGATGAAGACAGACAAAATCAGAGAGAGAGAGAGAGAGAGAGAGGGAGGGAGAGAGGGGAGGGAGAGAGGGAGGGAGAGAGGGAGGGAGGGAGACAAGAGAGAGAGCCAGAAAGTATGGTGCGTGCAGATGCATGATGAAGGGTCTAAGTCCACTGACGACATGCACCAATCCATCACCCTCCTTTTTTCAGCACAACATACAGGGTGGGGGGGGGACCCTCAGAAACTCCCTGAAGGGTTCCCTACAATCCCCAGAGAGGTCTCCAGGTACTTCCTTGATACAGGCACCGCTTGCTGCTCTCTTTGGCCATGTTCTATTAAAAACAGCCAGGACAAGCCGGGGGTTCTGACACAACACCACATTCAGCGAGATCCAGGCGAACACAGTCACCTGCTTCACCTCCATTTCCACAGGCCCAGACTTCTCTATTGTTGGAACCCCCCATCCACTTTGTGTTCCCAATCCACGGAATTACTCAACAACACACAAACTGTGCTGATCTTAGGCATAGGAATGCCTGTGGGCAGGGGTGGAGGTGTAGGGTGGGAGGGGGATGGTGTGTAAGATAAGATAAGATAATGTTGCTTATAGCCCAGCCGACCGCAAAGGGCCACATCAGGGCTGGGATGGTGTGTAAGAGAGAGAGAGAGTGTGTCAGGGTTTATTTTTGTGAAAATTCCTATGGGTCAATTGACCCACTCTATTAAAAATCAATGGGTCAATCTAAAGATTAATGGGTCATCGGTGGCAGTGACAAAAACAATAAAGGTTTGGTTTTATTGGAGTGCGTGCGAACTGAGAAGATGGCGGGGCGGATGTGACTCTGTGAGACTGTGTGGAGAATGAGGGCATGAGATGAGGGCACTGTAGATCTCCCTGTTGCTCCAGATTTGCAAGACCGATATTATTTACATTCAGTCTATAATACACAATGAAAATAAAATAGATGTTTTTTAATTATGTGTCCTTCATTTGTGTGTCCAGCAAAGTGTGTACGAGCGTGTTAGTGTGTGGTTTGTGTTTGTGTGTGTGTGTGTGTGTGTGTTGTGTGAAAGAGAGTATGGGTAACACTGCAGGTGTTCAATGTGGGGCACATTTAACAGTCTAAGAAATGACAGCAATGACTGGTACTTATGAAGCGGCAGACTTTCTTGACACAGCCAGAATACAGCTTTCATAGCAACTTGAACCGCCTCCTCTTCTTTGGATAACGCTTTTTCTGCAGCCACTGACATCCTCTTTTGCTCATTTGGTGCTGCCATTGCTCGCTGGTGATCGCTGCCAGACACATGTCTAGTCAGTGTGCTCGTTCGGAAGTTATTTGTCCCTTGAGCCATTGTGTTTGTAAATTTCAGCTTCCTGCACTGTTTGCAGTGCATAAGACCGTTCTCATAACTGAGCCATGGGTAGGAATGGAGCCAACCAACTTGAAAATGTCGTGTTGCCTGTTCATGTTGTTTCGATGTCGATGGCTGTGCATCACGATCTGAAGTAGCAGACAACTCGGAAACTGAAATTTCTGTTTCACTCGGAGGCCTACTACTACTCGCTGTTTTTTGTGTGAATGCAAATAACGTCCTCTGTCCCTTTTCTGGTCTAGGTTTTTTCTTAGGAGGCATCTTTGACGA
>CM031627.1:8169667-8187167 GCA_018398815.1 Conus ventricosus
CGGTGCCCAACCTCTGACAACCTGCACCCAGCATGAGGTCTGGCGTCTCAACCTCTGTTCAAATCTAGCACATTTAACCTTCATTCCATCCCTAAATAGTAAGTACAGGGAGAGCCATTTTCAAGTTCTTTTGTGTGTGCATCATGAGCTGCTTTGAATAAGCGAATTTCAATTGATTTGGGGTGTCTTCTCTTTTGTTGTTTTTCTTTCTTTCTTTTTCTCGCTTCCAACAACTTGAGCCAACGAAGAAGTGTTCCAATATGGCTAAGCTTTAGATGAATTCACAGCAAACAATCTTAGCAAACAGCACAAAAAGTATAAATACCAGAGCTATATGAATTTACATTGTCGCATGAGACACACGTGACCATGTTTTGTTTGAATCTGAATTAAGAAATACTGACGAAGTGATGACGGATCTGTTTTGGCCCCTTTTAATCCAGGAACGATGCATCACTGGATAATTCAGACACGATTAAGATTGGATGTTGGTTCTGTCACTGTGTGCCCTTCCTCTATGCCATTCGGATTCCAGAGTAGTGACAGTTTTGGTGCGGCAGCCCCAATCTTCTGAATGAGCAGTCACAACATGCAAGGGGAGGCTACACAGATGGGTGCCGTGTCAGAGCCGAAAAAAATTCTGACAGACAAAGGACAGAATCAGAAAAACAGACAAAAAGAATGCAGACAACAGTATGCAGATTGATCACTCAAACAAAAACACAGGAAAAAAAATGAAGAAGAAAAGAAAAAATAAAGAAAAAGAACCAAAGAGAGAAAGAGAGAAGAAGAAAGAAGAAGAAGAAGAAGAAGAAGAAAGAAGAAGAAGACAAAAAAAGAAGAAAATCAAATACATTCACACTTGTGTGCAAGTTGTATGCATATACTGCAAAATGCGTACCAAACATCACCATCCTTTGATAGGCTGCCATTTCTTCGCAATAAATAAGCCATTTTATACCAACAACAAGGAACTAAACAAACAAGCAAATGCACAACTATCAATTCTACTGTTTTCAGATCAATCAGCGGGAACTCACAGCGTGAACTGAGCAACAGAGAAAACAAAACAGAGGGCCATCTGTAAGACGGCAAAAAACATCAACCATTAAAATCAGACAAGACCACACACTGGCACACACCTGGAAAGATGGAGACAGACAGAGAAATGACTGGTCGGACAGACACACACAGAGCCCAGGTTTGTTTACAAGAACATAGGTATTAAGTCATTCTTTACACCTTTTCTTCAAAACTTATCTTCTTTTCTTTCTCCTTTAATACTAAACATCGATTAGAGAATTTAACGGACATCTGTCAGAATCACTAACAAGAGTGGGACAACAGTAGGCGGACAGATTTGCTAAGAAAACAACACCTTAATTGAAATCAAATGTCAACTGTGGAAGTTGAACTCAGATGAAGGGGGCTTCTGGCCAGGGTATGACACGCAAGGTAATGTTACTTAATTGAAATCAAATACACTCCTGTGTGGGCACAATGTACATCCCATAAAACATGTACCAAAAATCACCATTCTTTGTTGCAATGTAACTCTTTTGCAAGAGAATATGAAGGCCATTCAACAACAAGCAAATAACCCTCTTGTACTCAGTTTCTCTGACTGCAAACTTCCCCTAGATTTCAGATTCTTTTACAGGTTTCAGCCTAAAAATGGGTATGTGTGATTATTAACTTATGGGGAATGTATGTGAACCGCTAGGAGAAAGAAAATTGGCAGACAGTTTCAGAAGAGCATGCACTTCACTTTGAACTCTATTTTGTCTGTCTTAGAGATATAGGTCGTGTCACTGTCACCAAATTGTCATCAGACACGTGACATTTTATGATGACAATCAAGTTTACAGCATGCAAGCATGCGCAATCACCATGCTGATGCAGGCTGTTAGTGTAAGATGAAACCTGAGGCCTACCTGACGTGAACCATCTGCTGCCTGGCAGTACAGGTCCCACTGGTTGTCCCACCAATGTCATACAAAACTTGTCACATGTCACACACAATACTATAAAAGAGGGTCAGGTGCGCCCTTTGCAGCTTGTTTTTGTCTTGTATACCTGTTTCTTTCATCGGTAGCAGTCTTAAAAAACAAAGAGGAACAAACAAAACGAAAAAAACAAGTGGTGTAGCAGTGTCAGGTAACGAGTGAGCCGGCCCAGTGGGTTCCTGAAACTGATGCACCCCTGCCATGCCGAGTGTCGCGGGCCGCCATTTTGTCTGAAGCGCTGCCAGTGGAACATTCTATTCCGGGTCGCTTTGCACTTCACCGTCTTCTTCAACACTGCTACCTACTTCTGTATCACTTTCATTCTCCATTTTTCTTTCAAATGTCTCCACTTCTACAATAATTTCATCTAACTCCTCTTGCGAGTGGTCGACCATCTCGTCGTCGTTCGTAGCAGACGCGAAAGCCGCCATTGTGAAAGTCGGTCAGTTTCCATTCACAAAGTTACTCGCTGCGTTCTGTGCCTATTCTCAATGAACACACACGGTTCCATCACCCAAAAATAGTGCCAACACATGATTGGGCCATGCCTGAGTCTTCCTAGTTACTGTCTGCGACTGTGTGTGTCTACACACGTGATCACTGCGTGATGGAAAATTCCCACAGAGAGGTCCCGGTACGTCCCGGTACGGGAAGAACAGGCGCCCGACGTTCAGTCCCGGATTCTCCCGTTGCGAGTATAAGAGGGTTAATACTAAACACCGATTAGAGAATTTAATGGACATCTGTCAGAATCACTAACAAGAGTGGGACAACAGTAGGCGGACAGATTTGCTAAGAAAACAACACCTTAATTGAAATCAAATGTCAACTGTGGAAGTTGAACTCAGATGAAGGGGGCTTCTGGCCAGGGTATGACACGCAAGGTAATGTCACTTAATTGAAATCAAATACACTCCTGTGTAGGCACAATGTACATCCCATAAAACATGTACCAAAAATCACCATTCTTTGTTACAATGTAATTCTTTGGCAAGAGAATATGAAGGCCATTCAACAACAAGCAAATAAGCAAATGCCCCAAAAATCAGTTCCATTTTTCATGAGATATCAGCCAAAATTCACAGCATTAGTTGAAAACGGAGGAAACACCACCAAGGCTGATTCCAAGATGGCAACAGGCATAAACAAACCAGTAAAACCAGACAGACACAACTCAAGATGCTTGGAAAGACGAGACAGAGAAAGAGAGGGGTGGTTGGACAGACAGACAGGCAGAAACCAGATGGGAACATGACTGAGAACCAACACGAAGCGAAAACTGGAGCAGGCGGTAGGACACATGCAGCAAAACATCCGTTGGGTATATTACTCAGCAGTAGTAATAATAGCAGGGTTTGTCAACAAGCCAGTATTTAACATGAACAAATACAGCAGAGTCCACTTAACATGAATTTAAAATGACAAGAGATATTTGCTCCGAATAATCGTACCAAACGGAGTAACTGCCAAGAACTGTCAGAGTGAAACATACGACATTAACGTGAAAAAGCTACAAGGCAAGACAATCACAGTATGATCTCACCTGGCCCATTTTCTAAAGAACTCCACAAAGGCACACAGCCAGTTTAAACCCATAGGAACCTCAAACTTTCATCCTCACATCAATTCTTTGTAAAACTTTAAGACAATCACTTAAATACATAAACTCTATGCATCAACTTCTCGATGACTGAATAGTCGATACCTCTGTGAAAATCTTTAGTTCTGCTCTGCTTGCAAGAATGACCATGGTTATGGAATTTGGACAGAAAATATTCACAACGCAAGGTAAGGTCACTGTTACTTTTCAAGGTCAGCAAGAATTCCCTTTTCCAAATGTTCTGTACTGACCGAAATTGACACCTGTCTCTTGACTGTGAGTGGCCGCTACCCTGCCGGCCTGCTCTTTCAAAATGTATGAGAACAATCGTCCAAGCCAACAACTTATCACAAAACTCTACACAGCTGCCACTCTGCTAATAACCAACAAAAATAATGGAAAAAAAACAACAACAAAAACAGAAAAGCTCTTCATCTGGGGCGTCTACTGGCTGATATTCTTTGGAAAAAGCTTGTCTGGACCAAAACATACGCTTATCATCAGCAAATGATTTTGTTAAAAAAATGCTTACATCAACTGTGGAAGTTGAACTCAGATGAAGGGGGCTTCTGGCCAGGGTATGACACATTTTCTCTCATTAACCACGTCCTCAAGATTCATGTTAAAAGGACTCTGTTGTAAAAAAATTTTAAAAATTTAAAAAAAAGGCAGCAGCTTCTACTCTCAGCAACACAGCTGTGGACAGTGTACCTACCTGGTGAGCATTCTGTGGATGGACAAAAACACAACAGTCCTTAGAACAATCAAGTCGTCAAGTTATCAGCACTCAAATACACTGCAGCAAGATACTTTACACACAACACACAAGACAGAGCCAAACTCAACCCTTCCCTTACATCTAACTTCAAAAGGACAGGAAATTTATTTTTTAAAAACCCATGTTCAAAGAAATGGGGGAAAAAAAACTGCTCTGGGAAAGAAAATATGGAGAGAAATGAAGCTTTAGGTTGGTTTCCAGGTTTCAAAGCAGCCGTGACGATTGACCTGTAGCAGAGGGACAGGTATGGGCAAAGTCAGCATGTTCTGCTACCACCCTTGTAGCAACCATCAAATGTCCAACCTCTCCCCTCCACGCCAAAGAAAAAAATCATCACTGCCAGCCTCTGGGAATCAATCTGGGGATCAATGCCTCCTTGGGGACGGGGATCAGGGGACTACAGAGGTCATGAGGTGGTCAGAAGACACAGTCCCTTAAGAGGGAGCAGCGTTTATGGATGGAAAATACAGCAGTCAGTGTTTACAACACACACCCCCAGCGTTTTGACTGAAGCAGTGTCCAGGAACCTCTCAAACCCCTTACGAGCTGTTGTATGGACAACCTGCAGCCTCACCACAACAGACACAAGCTACACACGTATGCTTGAATCCTGACATTTTTCCAACATGGCATGGTCAGTTTTGTTTCCACTTTCCAATCAGTCTCAAAATGTAGATTATTTATCGCAAGACTTCCCTCCAAGACTGATCTTTTTCACAACCAAGACCAACAAATGATACATTTCTTATCCCACCCCATCCCTTCTCAAAATAAACAGCTATAAGAATTTGTAATGATATGAACAATTTAAAAAAAAAGGGTTGATGTGCACGGATTTGCTTTCAAAATACATGAATTTCAACCCAAGGTAAGGATCCACAAGAGCTTGCCCACTGCCTACACTTCTAAACTGCCAGTTATGTGTGAACCTGACGGAGAACATGGCCACAGACAATGGCACTCAAAACAGATCAAACACAGATCAGGAACAAACCCATGGAAGACCTTTCCCCCCTCTTACGGTCCTCTTTTCTTTCACCACAAGCAAAATATGAAGAAAATAGTATATGGGCATCAACGTGAGAAAATCTTAGTAGCTGGCACCACGAGAAAAGGACAGAGTGCCAGACTGAGAGACACACACAGAGAGAGAGCTGGAGAAAGGGGAACAGACAACAGAGAGTGCACAAAACACAGCAGACAACAGCACCACTTACCAACATCAGCAGTAGGCAGCATATTGCCGGACATCTTCACTTCGTCAAACCTGGCGAAGATCTGTGACAACCTGTCAACAGGTAACACCTTCACTGACTGCTTGATTATCACACTCACAGAACAACCTTTCATGAACAATAAACAAACAAACAAAACCTCAACCTTCCTTAATTCCAAAAGCACACCGAGAACGGCATGGTTAGGTGTATGAAGCACTAACCCCTTTATTAACTCCAATAATAACACACTGACAGCATCTAGGTCTAGCATACGAAACATTTCATCTTCAATAACTCCAACAATAATACACTGAGAACAGCTAGGTTTAGTATGTCAAGCATGTCATCTTCGCTGACAGGCGATGTTTTCTTCGACACGTGCAGCAGTGGAGTAACGGTAACATCTAACTCGACGCACGTGTCACCTCCCCCAATACAGACCCTGCAAACACAGACTCTCTCCTCTTGAAGACCTCACTTTCTCTGAAACATTCTGTCTTTGGATGCACCAGGTCTAGTCGGAAGAAACTCTAGGGACAGCAGTTAGGTCTTCAGAGAAACGTTTCTGCTCTGACCTCCTCACACTCTTAAAGGGCCAGACGCATCAGGTCATGACTCCTGGATGCCCTTCTGCTTTCAGAACTTTTTTTTTTTCATGGCACTGCTGGGATTCGAACCGGCCACCTCTGGATGGGTGGGCATCCCAAGGCACTGCCTTTCTGCTGTGGATGCCCACATCGCATCCCAAGGCACTGCCTTTCTGCTGTGGATGCCCACATCGCATCCCAAGGCACTGCCTTTCTGCTGTGGATGCCCACATCGCATCCCAAGGCACTGCCTTTCTGCTGTGGATGCCCACATCGCATCCCAAGGCACTGCCTTTCTGCTGTGGATGCCCTGTCCACATCGCTATTGGACACCTGTCTCAAATTGGGAAATCTAAGCCTCATGAACTGATGAAGGGTTTCTTTTTTTTTAGTTCTTCCTCAACCAGTCAGCCAAACTCTTTTCTGTTACCTCTGTCACTGACTTTAGGTTAGTCTTCTTACCTGAACTGTTTGAGTGATCATGGTCTGATGAGCCTACCAATCCCCTTACTCCAATTTCCATGGCGAGGATGTTTGCTTGGAAGCCAGATTACTAGACCGGCAGACATTTCAGTAGTGCAGATGTGAGCCTCCCCGTTCTGCTTTCACACGCTGCAGTAAGTTCAATCAGAACCAACTGTTTCGATGACCCTGAGCTGAGCAATTTCAAGTCTCAAGTTGCTCTTCCTGATGAGTATATCACATTATAATCACTATCATTATTGTTATTATTACTATCACTATGAGTAGCAGTAGTATCTGTGGATGGTTTTCCCCATTCTGGAGGTCCACTGAGCACTTCCAGTCGTCCGTTCTGGCCAGTAAACCCCAGTTCCATGTCCCTGGTGTCACAGCTGGTACAGACCATGACTGGTGGTGTCCTGTTAGGTGGAATGTTGTCGCTGAAGCCTCTGGTGGCGCAGTCTTCGCTCCGGCAGTGCTCTTTAAGCAGTTGGTTGAGTTCCCATGTTTACCTTCCTGGGTTTACCACTGTTTGGTTGCCCTGACAGGGCAGACATGTAGAGTCATCTGATTTTCCTCCGTTCCAGCAGGTTTGAATTGGACGATGCTGATCACTGGAGATGCCATGTGGCTCATTTCATTCCAGCGATGACTTCAGTGGACAGCATTTTCCCACAGAGTCAGGCATGCCTACCCCAAAATTTGCTTTCAGGGACAATACAGACAGAAATCAGGGACAAATCCGTAAAATCAGGGACAGAATTTTTTTTTGAAGACACAACCTCGCTTCCAAGGTCATTTTCTTCTTCTTTTCACTCCTTTCTGACCCATCCGAAGAGTCAGAATCCCACTCTGTGTCGACATCAAGTCTCCTCTTCAACGCCATGTTCTGACTTGAAAGTGAAAGCGAGGTGGGGTTTTTTCTCGCACGCATGTGTATTACGTCTACTCACTCTAGCAGACGATATTCTTGGCTCAGTTCTGTGCAGCACGATAAGAACGGCTTTTTAACTCCCAATTTTTTTTTCCCGGGACGCCCAATTTTTTTTTTCCCAGGACGCGTGTTGCAAATCCGAGATTTCCGGGACAGTGGCTTCTAAAATCAACTTTCCGGGACAAATCCCGGATGGTCAGGGACGGTAGGCATGCCTGCAGAGTCCACTGCCCCTCTTGGTCTTGCTGGACCGCCTTGTGGGGGGATCCTCAAGGCATCTTCTTCTTTCGCCTCCTACCAGTAATCACTAGTAAAGGCTTCCCAGCTAACCCTTTCTGCCTTGAAAAAAACTTGGGTTTTCTCCGGCACGTTCCTGACTTACCTCCCGAAATATGGCTTCTTCCATTCAAAGACGATGCTTCTATCACATTCACCTCTTTTACCCTTTAAAGACTTGTTTGGCTCCGGAACGTCAAGGACTCTGGATAAACCTGAGTTACCTCCCAATAAAAGCTTTTTTGTTTTGGGACATTGCTGACTTTGGATGTATGATACTTAATTCCACCCCACCCACCCCCTCCACACACACACCCTCTAATCAAAACTTCCTTTCTCTAGAGACTTGTTTCCTCTGAAACATTACGTTGTCTTCTTCCTTTATACAGACTCCTTCCCTGTATTTCTCTGGCACATCCCTGACTCTGGTTATGCCTTATTCACCTCCCAAAGAAAGGTTCCTTCCCTGTGTTTCTCACCGAATGTTCCAGACTTGGGTTACACCTGATTTATCTCCTAAATCAAGGCTTCTCCCCTCTGTTTCCCTGAACCATTCCTGACTTTGTCAATATCAGACTTACATCTCAATGAAGACTGTCTCCTCTCAAAAGATTTTACTTTGGTGAACCTGGAGTAGTCCTGTCTCTGTTTATACTTGATTTACCTCCAAATAAGACTGCATACCTTTCAGACTTGCTCTCTACAAACCTTGGTGTGTTTTTTTTCCACTTTACAAAAGACTGATCTCATTTTCCCCTTGTAAAGATTTTTTTTTCCAGAACATTTTTTCTTGAGTTGTACACTTGATTGATTGCCCAATAATGTAACTTTCCTTAGTAAAATTTTCTTCTTTTTTTCTTCTTCTTTGGGGGGGGGGGGGGGGGGGGGGGGGGAGGCATTTTTTGTCTTGGTCCCTACTAGATTCACCTCCGAGGTACATTGCTTTTCCTTTAATTAAAGACTGTCTTTTCCTGAAAGTTTTTCTCTTTGAATAGATCTGCTCCCAAATGAAAAAAAAATCCTTCCTTTAAAGATCCCCACCTTTAAGAATGTCTGCAGGTGGTTATGAAAGTTTCTTTCTGCAGGGAAAAGTGCATCCAATTATATTTTACACACACACACACACATACACATATACACACACACATATACACACACACACGCACACACACAGGTCTCAAAAATAACCCTTGGGTAATATTAATTTCCAACCCAAAATTCATCAATCACCTCAAAAGAAAAATTATGGACATATATATATATATATATATATATATATATATTATATATATATATATATATATATATATATATATATATACAGAGAGAGAGAGAGAGAGAGAGAGAGAGAGAGAGGTATATGGAGAGAGATGAACAAAACAGGCAAAGGGAAATAAGCATGTAATACAATAACACAATCCAAATTTAACAGTAATTTCCCTTTTCAAGTCAATAACGTTCACAACAAGCCTTATTTTCAATACATAGTTTATTTCTTCCCCCTCCCCATCCCTTCCCCTCCCTTGTGTGTGTGTGTATGTGTGCGTGTGTGTGTGTGTGTGTGGTGTGTGTGTGTGTGTGTGTGTGCAGCACTGTGATTACACTCCACAAAAACAATTACTGCTCAAAAACTTCCTACTTTTTTTTTTTCATAACTTATTTTTTGCTGTGTCTTCAGCATACTTTCACAAAAAACTTCAGTACCAAGTACACTAAAATAGTATGGGTACGTAGGTCTGAATGCTCCAATGATAGGAATTTCTGAAAAATGAGTGCATGGCTTTTACTGTGCCCAAAACCAGCCTCTTGTTGATGTCATACAAAGAAGACTGCTTTAAACGCCATCTGACAAAGGCAACATTATCAACTGTATCAAAATACACAAAAAGTCACTGTATTAAACACAACTCGGTGATCACACAACTCTCACACGAAAACAGCCCGTTATCAATGCCATGATAAGAACTCATCAAATCAAGCACTTACAAAACGGGTCATTTGGACTGGCCAAAAATGAATAGCCAGTTACTTAACATCAAGTGGGCTGGCACCAACAGAAATGAACAATCACGACCCTTTCCAGCTCTGCCAATAGCAGCGACAGTGATCACAGGGATCTCTACTTTGGGAGACCGATCACAGCAAACAGCATTTATTTTTCCATTTCTGAGCTTTTGTTTCATTTATTCCCGATCACAGCAAACAGCATTTATTTTTCCATTTCTGAGCTTTTGTTTCATTTATTCCCCTAATTCAAAATCCGCTTTTTGATAAGTAGTTCTTTCTTTTTTCTTTCAACACAAACTCTTCAGAACTGCAGACAAGACGAACTGGGTCAGTTTGACCGTTGTTTCTAACGGCACAAGTAAAAGTTCATGTGACTGTCAAGTTACGCCCCTTGTAGTACAGTCGGTGTCTCTTCAAGACTGATGTTGCTATGTAGCAACTGACCCTGTGTGTTAAATGACACAGACACTGGACGTCTGCATTTTTCAGCCAAGTTCACATGGGCACTGAATGTTACTACAGACAACACACCTGCTGGCCTTCTCAGTTGGCGGTCAGAACTCATTTGACCATACAGGGCTTTTCTTTTTTTTTTTTTTTTTTTTTTTTGCTGTCCCAACCTCTGCGCCACCTCACTCACGCCACTCTTTCCGACACCCCGTCCACAACGCAGCCCCGGCACCGGCAATCCACAGGAAGCAGTCAATGTCAAGTCGTCAAGAGGCAACCCACCGGAGGAGACACTGCTCTGCTGCTGAGTCACTTCGGTGGTGTTCAGTGGCGCCTGTTCTGATCTAACATACGCAGGACACCACCTACTAAGCCCCCTACTGACGACAATAACTGCTTAGTTGTGGAGCCGGCGTGAGTGAGCTCTCCTTCCGGAGGGCGCCACCACGTCCGTCCAACGACAGCCCCCATGGACTCGCTGATACCGGTGACCCCGACGGAACCAAACCAAGACCACAGACATGGAGAGGACATCAAAATTGAGGTCACCATGAGAGCAGGGCATGAAGGGCCACAGAAGTTGAGACATTTTTTTTATGCTGATCGATGAGAATGAGGATGATTAAGATGATGCTATGGATTTCCATTTCGGTCTGAGACTACATGACAGGGCTGTACTTTATGCTTCCTTTCATAAAATATCCCGGCGTCAACCAGGCCCGAGACATACAGGCATCTGCAGTGTTGGTCAGGAAATTTGAGCAATACTCTCAGAAACGCATCCATTAAGTGGATGAAACTCGACTGTGTGGTCCCAGTCTTCCCAACTGAGTCCGCAGCAAACTCAACTCTGGGTAGGAGCCGGTCGGGGCAGAAAAACCCACATGACTCTGATGGGATTCGAACCCACGACCTCCCGGCCGGGAGTCCGCGACGCTAACCACTTCGCCACGGCGGCTGGTTATACAGGGCTTTTCTAATATAAAGCAACGCAGTCAGAATTTGAGAAAAACAAAACACTTTCCTGAAACGACAGAATAAAACCTGGCAACAAAGACCTAAGTTGTGCATGACGATGCCACAAAACAACAACAGAGGTCACTCACTTCTGAGCAGGGATGCCTTTGCGACCAAGGTCAACACGCACTTTCTCCCCCACGTGCCGGTAGATCTCTGTCAAGGTGACAATGGCCGCCTCTCTCACCTGTCCATTCTGGTCATCTAGTGACTTGCAGATGGCCGGCACTGTCTTCGACAGGTGCAGGCACCGGGCACCGTACCTGTTCACAAACACCCCAATGTCTGGTATCTGCTTCACAACAACGTCACTTTTATTCCCCTTCCTTAAGACAGGTGTCACACCCAACACCATCAGCGACACTGAGGATCGGGGTTCAGGGTCTTTCCAAAAACTAAACTTCATTTCAATACCTTTCAAACATCTTTTGATTTTGTTTGTTTGTTTGGTTTGTTTGTTTGTTTGTTTTCACTCTGCTGTAAAATCAGCTACGTAACAACTTTTAACAGTTTTCTCAACAAAGCTGTCTACAAAACGGCTTTCCGGTGGGTTACCTGTCTTCCTTCAATCTAACCATTTGACACCAGAAATTGTCTCCACAGGTTTTCCACGTGAACAATACTCCTACCACCTGTTTGTCATTGTAAATGATGGCATGGTCACATCTGACAGAGATATCAAAAGAAAAGCTTTTAGCGTACATTCCTTCATTTTTCACCGTTTCAGACTGGCCATGTGTCGATACATGAGTTTTGAAAATGCCCCAAACTGTCACAGTATCGTGCTGTTCAGATAGTTTATGACAGACCCAACAGACATACTCCAATGGGTATCTTCCACTGGTCCAGCTTAACCCTTTCAGCCCCAGCCACAGAAAGACTCGACTCTGACACACAGTTCCTGGTCCAACTCAGCCGACACTACTGTGAGACTGTTAACCCCGTAAAGTGGGAAGAAGACGACGACGATGGATTACAAGTTTTAATCTACAATTCTTTCACTTTGTTTTACACAAGAAAGGCAGAGAACTGACAGCAAAACGGCAAAGTTACAGGGAATTAAAGAGAGTGACTGTAAAATCTGCTGTGCTGAGACCACGCTGAAAGTCCAGAATGTCTGGTGTCAAAAGGGTTAAAAGCTCTGTGCCTGTAGCAGAAACCAGTACTGGTTAAATGTCCACATTAACCTTTAACCCTTTGCCCCTTGGACCGTCTGAGTGCTTACTAGTATCAAAATCTTAAGGGAAGGTAAGTAACTCCGTAAATTGGATGTACTGATGTTAAATAAAAAATCAGAAAAAATACAAACCTTGGCCATAAATATGTTTTATTTGCTCCAAAATTAAGTTAACATTTTGAAGTAAAATTCCACATGCATCAAAGCTTACATCTTTGTTGATAAAATGGTGTAAAAAAAATTATGCTAAGTTCAACACTACTCACCAAACTGCATGAAACGCCATCGTAATCGGCATAGTTAATGTTAAAATTTTTGCCGAGATCGCCTCCATCAGCCACCAAAATCGACATTGGACTCCTCTCCTTTCACTATTTCTTCTAATCTAAAGCCAGTAAATAGCTCCTCATCACTGTCACTGCCACCAAAAATGTTCGCCAACATCTCCACAGTTTCATCGTCCATCTTGCCGAAGCGAAAATCTCGATCACAAACTTGCTCTCAACTTCAAAAAATCACTGCGACCGAAGTCCTCCATGAAAAAAACGCACTGTTTGGACTGGAAGGAAGTTGGAAACCGGAACTACGTCACTGTATAACGCCGCAAAGCATTGTGGGAAAAATTCGTCTGCTAGGGGCAGCCAAACGGTATCGGTGTATTTCGGGCCACAGCGGGCGTTACAAGGATACGAAAGGCATCGCGTTTCGGGCCACAGTGGGCGATCCAAGGGGCAGAGGGTTAAATTACCTTTCAGCTCAATGCCACACATCGAACATACTCCACTAAATTATCTATCAGTCCCTCCTATTCCATTTCGTCGAAAGAGACCTACATTCTTTCCCACCTGGGAAACTTGGAAAGCTCTGAGAGTTAATATGCAAGATCTGAGGACAGCAGGTGTTCCGAAAGTGGCTGCAGGTGTTGATTGGCTCTTAAGAGTTTTTCATACATTGGGCTCATACTGAATATCACTTTTTGTAACTATGACTGAGATCATACTGAATATCACAATTTGTGATTATGATTGAGCTCATACTGAATATCACTATTTCATGACAATGATTGAGATCTTACTGAATATCACTATTTATGACAATGATTGAACTCACACTGAATATCACTATTTGTGACAATGATTGAGCTCATACTGAATATCACTATTTATGACAATGATTGAGCTCATACTGAATATCACTATTTGTGACAATGACTGGTGACTGACTATTCAATATGATTGTGAATAATTTAACAGTCCTAATGTACTGAATAAAAGACAGCTCAGAAATCTGTATGGACTATATATAATTAATGCACTTAAGATACATAAAACCTTCTGTGACAATGTGTGAGATAACCAAGTCTGTTTTCAGACCAGCCCTGATGTGGCCCTTTGCGGTCGGCTGGGCTATAAGCAACATTATCTTATCTGTTTTCAGACTGCAGACAGATTTCAGATTCATGAAGCGAAGTTGAGTGACCTAATGGTCTGTTAAAAACATCAACAACGTAGACAAAAGCAGCAAACTACATGTATTACTACATTTTCACACAAACTATGCTGTGGTTTTGATCTACTTTTTTTTTTCTTATTTAACTACACAAGTTTCAAAAGATCAGTTTGTTTTGACGCTTTAACAGAAGCTGGTAGCTGCAAAATATTCTATAGGAAAAATTGGTAGTTAAGGTGTACAGCATTTTGATTCAGCAGCGTTCTTTACAAACTGAACTTTGCTGCTAGCCACTCATCTCATACCTCAAGTACTGGGACTACGCACTGTCAATGTCATACCAGAAAAATTCAGAGCAAAAGCTTGTAGGAAGCCAAAAGCAAAGGCGCCAGGCTTCGTGTACATGTGTTGGTTTGAGGGTTCCTAGGATCCTCAAACGAGGATTTCATGGAGTCACCTTGGGATCTAGAACAGTCCCACTAGCTCTTATGTAATGGTGACCAAGGGTGGGGTTGGGGGGAGGGATGCCAGAGAGGGCGGAGGGAAATTATTAAACGCTGGGCCTGTAGACCTGATTCTCACACACACACACACACACACACACACACACACACACACACACACACACACACACATAGGAAAGAAAATGAATCTCGGCAGCTAGAACAAGGTCATATTTGTTTTCCCCATGTCTGTGCAAAGCCAAGTTTGAAGAACCACTAGAATTTTCTTTTTTTTCCCAATTCATTTAAAAAATGATTTCATGGTGTGATTTACTCAGACTGAGCATTTCACAATTCATATAGCAATCCTCACAGCTACCATCAGACTGGAACCATTTGAATTCATTTTCTCATGAAAATTAATTCAATTCAGTTATCTTCCTTTCTTCGTTCTTCTTTTTTTTTTCTTTTTTCTTTTAGTTTGTCAGTTTTTTCTTGGCCTTGGTTAATTCTGAAAGAGGATTTTGCTTCTGCACTGAAATACTGCCAACTGTAAAGAACTATGGAACTGCCTCACTATCTGTAACAGACATACAGCTCAAAGGTGAAAATGACTTTTCAGATAATATTGAAACATTAACCGAAACTGCCCAAATGTTTTCCCAAGTTTCAGTAACAAAATTTGTTCCTGGTTTCGATGGACACTGGTTACAAAGGCTGTAACTCACATGCAAACCGTAACCAACTTTTCAATGGATATTTCAGTTTGTAGAAGCTTTAAGATACACTTGCATGCATCAAAAGCTGTACAATTGAACAGCTGATTTGCATACATATATCCTGGACTTACACAGACCTTGGTCTCTTTCTAAAAAGAGTCTTTTAGGTCACATAGACGTAGGTGTACAACACCCTCTGAAATAAATTAAAAGGTCATGACAGAGTAAAACCATGTAGGCCCCATCACACACTGATATTCCCACGTAGGGGTATGAGTATTGAACACATTTCAACAACTTCAGCAAATTTACAAACTTGAATTACATTTTGCCACTAACCACGAAACTGTCAGTCACCGAGTCATCAATGAACAACAAATGAACACATTCATTTCATGAAAACTGTCTGGTCTGGGCTTCTTTGCACCAGACGACTCTGCTCAGGACGATGACGCTAAACACCATTTGAGAGCTTCAACTTCATCAGACAGAGAAAGTGTTCTGGTGGTGACCGGAGCAAAACTTGTATTTCCATACCGCTCGATGGGAACGGTCTCTCTTTGGCCAAAAATGTCACTTCTTCATTAACAAAGTAGTGTGAACCTGAATGAAGTTTAGGTCGACCAAGGTATATTTCGATTCCAATCACAGGACAGCTATTGTATGGTTACTGCCCACTGCCTGACCTGGAGAGGACCCTGGAGAGGACCCTGGAGAGGACCCTGGAGAGGAGCTGCCAGAGCCTTAAAACAAAACAAAGACACAAACTTGATAAAAGGAAGCACGATCAAATTAGATTTACAGTATACACTTCTCTTTCTTTTAGAAACAAAACAACAACAAAGAAAGGGAATGTGCCACTCACCGGTTGATGGTGTTTTGTAGACAGACAAGAACCCCTCTCGCACATGCCATAACTTGTGGGTGAAGGCCCCTGACATACGTTCGAAGACATACTGCAAAAAAACATTGACAGCAGCACTGTAGCTGGATGACCCTCTTACAGTTTAACGTAAGGCTCTACCAACAATTCGTCTTATCTTGCACGCATGCGCGCGCGCACACACACAAACACGCACACCATTCATCTTATCTTGCGTGCACACGCGCGCCGCGCGACACACACACACACACACACACACACACACACACACACACACACACACAACAGCGCCTAACATTAAAATCATTAAGTTTGGGACATGAACACAGCGACCTAAGTCATTCCTTGTACAATGTATGCAATCTGTGACTTCCAGGCAAGCATATCTATCAAACTCTGTCAAAGGTAGGCACCCAAAGAGCATATGTTTTTTGTTTGAAAAAAATTTTTGTTTATACACACATACATGCATACATAGTGACTAAAAAATCTTACAGTTCTCTTCACAATGCATAGGAAATCTTATAAAATGGGATTTCTTTTTTTTAATTACAGAAACATACATCATTACTCTCCTTAAATATAAGATCTCCAGTGCACTTATTACTGGATAATTGTTTCCTAAAATCTTTACTGAACATAAATTGTGATGTAAACTTTGTTCGTCAATGTTCATAAACCTTCGAAATGTTGCATGACAATTATTCATGACAAAGGGAAAGGACCCCCTTCTCATGGCAGCAATCTGAGGTCTGCCAGCACAGTGCAACTTTCTATTTCCAGGCTAAAGTCAATAATTGGACTGACAAACTCTTCTGGCAATGATTGTCCTCTCCCAAACCTGTTGTTACGGTCTAAATCTGAACTCTAGGTTACTCTCCGAACCTGTTTACGATCTAAATCTGAACTCTAGGTTACTCTCCGATACCTGTTTACGGTCTAAATCTGAACTCTAGGTTACTCTCCGATACCTGTTTACGGTCTAATCTGAACTCTAGGTTACTCTCCTATACCTGTTTTACGGTCTAAATCTGAACTCTAGGTTACTCCCCAAACCTGTTGTTTACGGTCTAATCTGAACTCTAGGTTACTCTGCCAAAACCTGTTGTTTACGGTCTAAATCTGAACTCCTAGGTTACTCTCCCAAACCTTTGTTTACGGTCTAAATCTGAACTCTAGGTTACTCTCCCAAACCTGTTTACGGTCTTAATCTGAACTCTAGGTTACTCTCCCACACCTGTTTACGGTCTTAATCTGAACTCTAGGTTACTCTCCCAAACCTGTTGTTTATGGTCTAAATCTGAACTCTAGGTTACTCACCCAAACCTGTTTACGGTCTTCATCTGAACTCTAGGTTACTCACCCAAACCTGTTTACGGTCTTAATCTGAACTCTAGGTTACTCTCCCACACCTGTTTACGGTCTTAATCTGAACTCTAGCGTCTAGGCTCTCCCAAACCTGTTTTACGGTCTAATCTGAACTCTAGGTTACTCA
>CM031627.1:8192167-8197167 GCA_018398815.1 Conus ventricosus
ATGGGATTTTACATGTGTGCAGGATGTTATCATGCGTTCAACACGGAACCTCATTTATAGTCTAATTCGAAGGACTGTATGGGGAAAAGGAGTCGAACCAATGTTAACTCCGAGGAAAAATCCCCCTGTTCCGAACGGCCAAGATTACGATTCCGGTGCTATTCCGCCCCCCCCCCCCCCTCCCACTGTGATCTTCCAATTATGAATGGACTGCAGTATTATATATTCATACGCGCCTTTGATCTTCCAATTTTGAACTGGCTGCAGTATGATGTTTATACGCACCTTTGACTTTGAAGCGGAAAGAAGGGTTTTCTCAACAAATAAAGTGCCCCAGACAATGTTTTGTAATGAAGACTAACTTCACAAGGGTTTTCAAACCCAAGACTCCAGCTTGCCCCGAAAAGGTCATCTTGCCTTCCCTTCTGCTCTGGGGAGAGGTCAGAGCCAATCTCTTTTGTCTCTGTTTCTGAACTTCTGCCTCCTTTCCTTCAAACCAAAACCAGACTTTCAACGCTGAATAATTCGTGCTCTTCCTTCTGCAGTGAATTGATTCCTGGTTTATTTATAATACAAATGATCCAGGACGTGATCTGTACTGCTGGTGTGATTGTCCATGACATCAGGAAAATGCTTGAGAGTTAGGCTTTGCCTTCAGAGTGATATCATAGTACACTGAAGGAAAACGTCGGGCATGCAACGTGCCTAGTCACATCCTGATGACTTGTAAAAATTCAAATGTGACCATGCTGGAGCATACCGACCAATACACTCTGCACACAGTCCCGTGGCCAGAATGATGCGTGCACTACATGAACAACGTTACTCTAGAACATGGAACGTGGAAGAGATTTAACGGTCCCTGAAATCACTATCAGCTGTCAAAAACTGATTTGCCCCTGGAGACAAAAGCCCTGTGAAATTTTATGATGCCTGATGAGAATCTGGGACAAAATTATCGTCATGTCTGAAAATCATCCTAACAGTGCACTGAACTATTGTCTTTGACCAAGTTTATCACCATAAAAATCTTCATGCTGCTTACTTTGAAGAGTCATATTGACATTCAATGTGGTTCTGGTACTTCACAAAAGCAAAATTAAAAAAGGATCACTTCACAAGGACAGCTCGAACGTACAATCACATGACTGTATCAACTGCACAATTTCACAAAGCCAGTCAAACTGGCTCTACTCACACAATGATATAGCTGTACAACTTCACAATGGACAGTGTCTAAACTGGACAATTTCACAAGAACAGTGTTAAACTGGCCAAACTTCACAGGCAGACATGTCACAACTGTACAACTTCACAACGGGACAGAGTCAACTGGCTCAACTTCACAAGGACAGTGTCAAACTGGTACAATTCACAAGGACAGCTGTCAAACTGTACAACTTCACAAGGACAGTGTCAAGCTGGTCAATTTCACAAGGACAGTGTATAAACTGGTCAAACTTCACAAGGCCAGTGTCAACTGGTACAACTTCACAAGGACAGTGTCAAACTGGTACACTTCACAAGGACAGTGTCAAACTGGCATAACTTCACAAGGACAGTGTCAAGCTGGCTCAACTTCACAAGGACAGTGTTAAACTGGTACAATTCACAAGGACAGTGTCAAACTGGTACAACTTCACAAGGACAGTGTCAAACTGGTACAAACTTCAGCAAGGACAGTAACAACTGGTACAACTTTACAAGGAAGTGTTAAATTGGTACAACTTCACAAGGACAGTGTCAAACTGACACAACTTCACAAGGACGGTAGTTAACTAGCCAACTTTACAAGGACAGTGTCAAACTGTACAACTTCACAAGGACTGTATCAAACTGGTACAACTTCACAAGGACAGTGTCAATCTGGTACAACTTCACAAGGACTGCATCAAACTGGCACAACTTTACAAGGACAGTGTTAAACTGGACAACTTCACAAGGACAGTGTCAAACTGGCACAACTTCACAAGGACTGTATCAAACTGGTACAATTTCACAAGGACAGTGTCAATCTGGTACAACTCACAAGGACATGCATCAAACTGGCACAACTTTCACAAGGACAGTGTCAAACTGGCACAACTTCACAAGGACTGATCAAACTGGCACAACTTTACAAGGACGTGTCAAACTGGACAATTTCATAGGGGCAGTGTCAAACTGGCGCAACTTCACAAAGGACTGTATCAAACTGGTACAGCTTCACAAGGAAAGTGTCAATCTGGTACAACTTCACAACAATAAGTATCAAACAGGTACAATTTCACGAACAGTGTCGAACGGGTATAACTTCACAAAGTATCAAACAAGCACTATGTCTTCACAAACTGACTAAGGTATTTCAAAACTGGTTCAACTTCAATATATGTACAACTTCACAACATCAAACAGATACAACTTCACGTGTCATACATACATGTACAACTTCAAGGTGTCATACATGCATGTACCACGTCACAGCATCAACTCGATACAACTTCACTGTGTCATGCACAATTACATGTACAACTTCATAACATCAAACTGATACAACTTCACGGTGCCAAACCTGCATAACTTCACAAAGACAGTGTCCAGCTGACACAACTTCACAAAGAGTGTTAAACTGGTACAACTTCACAAAAACAGTGTCAAGCTGGTACAACTTCACAAAGACAGTGTCAAACTGGATAACTTCATAAGGACAGATCAATCTGGTATAACTTCACAAAGGACAGTGTTGAACTGTACAACTCCCAAACAAGGTCAAACTGGTACAACTTCACAAAGATAGTGTCAATCTGGTAAAACTTTACAAGACAGAGTCAAACTGGTTAATCACAAAGACACGCAAACTGGTACAACTTCACAAAGACACTGTCAAGCTGATACAACTTCAGAAGGCCATGTCATACATTACTTCTTCACGAAGACTGAATCACACACCAGTGATATCACCACTAAGCCAGTATCAAACTGGTACAACTTCACAAAGAAGTGTCAAACTGGAATAAACTTACGAAGACAGTGTCAAACTGGTTAATCACAAAGACACGGTCAAACTGCATAACTTCACAAAACACTGTCAAACTGGTACAACTTCACACAGACACTGTCAATCTGGTACAACTTCACACAGACAGTGTCAAACTGGTACTAACTTACACAAAGACACTGTCAAACTGGTAAACTTCACAAGACACTGTCAATCTGGTATAACTTCACAAGACACTGTCAATCTGGTATAACTTCACACAGACACTGTCAATCTGGTACAACTTCACACAGACAGTGTCAAACTGGTACAACTTCACAAGGACAGTGTCAAACTGGACAACTTCACACAGACATGTCAAACTGGTAAACTTTAACAGCACAGTCAAACTGTACAACTTCACAAAGACACGTGTCACAACATGGTATAACTTCACAAGGATTCAGTGTCTGAACTGGCACAACAACAATAGTGCAATGTCAATGCTGGAATACTTTACAAGACTGAGTCAAACTTTTCAATCAGCACAGTCCAAACTGATACGCTTCACGCAGTACAGTGTCAACAACACTGGTCAGGTCAGAAGTTTATATTCATTTATCACAACAAAACTGATAGCGACAAAAAATGTTTGCTGCAAGATTTTTACCCATGACCGGTGCCACAAAGACTTTGCAGAACCTGGATGCAGCATATCCAGTACTGTAGGGCTTTCCATTCGCAGTAAAACACAAGACCTACAACTCGGACACAGAATGTACTACTGTGATGTGATATAAATGCCAAAGTGCCATCATGTATCCATGCAGAAGGTGTCATGTTTTGGCTTCTTGCACACAAAGTGCATGCCCCTGTGTCCCCACCCCGAAACCTTCGATTCGCTAATCAGCATAACCTGCAACTGCATTTCTAATTTCATCTTATCCTTGTCTTTCTGTATATATCAATCATATATGGCATCATAGCACTTGGCACTTGACCTTGCTATTCCCCTCCCCCACCCCTCTCTATCTCTTTGTCTTTCTGCTATATATCATTCATCATCAAAACAGATGGCCGTAGTGATTTTCCATTAAGTTTATCTCTTATCTGTTGAGTCCTGAGAATTTTCTGATATCAGAATCTCTGCTGGCACATCGCAAAGACTGAAACATATTGTACATATGTGCATGCATGTGTGTGTGTGTGGTGTGTGTGTGTGTTTATGACTCATGAACGCAGAAAGTTGTGTGTGTGTGTGTGTGTGTGTGTGTGTGGTGTGTGTGTGTGTGTGTGTGTGTGTGTGTGTGCGTGTGCGCGCGTGTGTGTGTGTGTTCTGCTTATATTTTTTAGATGTTGAATTATTAAAACTTGTAAAGTGCCCTGTAGCCTACGTTGTTCAGATGGGCGCCACTGAAACTGTCCTCATTATTATTATTGTCATCATTATTTTGTACAACTTCACAAGGATGCTGTCACTGTCAGACTGGTACCGATACAATGACATCCTATCAACTGGTACAAAGTCAAACTGACACAACCTCCTACAGACAGTGTCCAAGTGAGAGAGACAACCAACCCACATGGAGGACTAAGCCAGTCCAAGGATGCATTCTCAATACCTGTGGTGATGTGAGGTTTGAACTCCTCTCCCATGCGATCCACCATCAGACACAGCACCTCCAGCCCATTCACCGACACCTGCAAACACCACCACAGTGAGGATTTTTTAAAAAAACTGTCAGTGAGAACAATAACCACTACAAAGTAGAAGAACCAATACAAAAATGATTAATCAAACTATCCAGCAATAGTACAATACCAGGAGGATACACAGAAGAGGCAGACAGAAGGACGATTGGGAGGACATCTTCAGGGAATGGACACCACTGACCTTCGGCCAGTTCTCAAGACAGTCACAGCGAACCACAAGCGACTGAGGGATCATAATGAGTGAAAAGACAGATGAGATGAAGTCTGAACATAACAACAAAGCACAGCTGTTCATGTACAAGATGGACTGGGACCCAACACTTTCGTCAGA
>CM031627.1:8202167-8239667 GCA_018398815.1 Conus ventricosus
CACAATCTGAAAGTTGCATTTCCTTTCATTTTCTTTTCTTTCAAAATTTTTTTTTTTTTCAAGAAACTGCAAAACAACACAAATCAGAGATTACAATTCTGTGCACGTATATGACTCCACAATTTAATTTCTCACATTCTCTCCGCATGTTTAACACATTACAGTTCTGTGCACCTGCATATTGGACATATTATGATCCTCTGCACATGCATGTTCAATGCACATGATTCTCTGCCCATGTCAATTCGAACAAAATTCTCTGCACCTGTCTAATCAACACGTCCTGATTCTCATCACAGTTCCGACAAGTATCATCTTACAATCCTAATCATGTGTACTTCATACATCAAGATTCTCTGCACTTGTCTAAGTAAGACTTAACACGTCACGATTCCCTGCACATGTATATTTATACTATTACAATTCCTGCACTTTGTGCTTGTCCGTTCCCTCACATATATTTTGACTATTCAATTTTGTAGTACATAACACCAAATTTCCAGTTATACATTACAATTTGCCACTCATTACATTCCGATGAATAAACATTCAGTACACACACACTCACAACGAAACACACACACACACACACCACACACACACACACAGACCACACTCACAAGCTGTTCCATGTGAGAGTACACCCACACACACACACACACAGTATACATACGCATGAAAACTGAACAACAACATTAGCTGGATACCCAATCTACAAAACAAGTGTAATGTAGATTGCCAAAACGAAACACAAAACCGATAGTTTAACCAGGTATGTCAAACATAACACCAAATAAGCACCAACCACACATCATCTAAACCTCTACAGAAATGTGCACCCACAGTACAACAGCAAGCAACTCAACAAGGGAAAACTGTTCTCGTGTGGATACAAGTATATTAAGTTCAGCATATACTGTCCACATGTATGAGGAGATAAAGCTGAACTAATGGAATGACCATGGCAACAGCTGCTCCAACCTGTCATTCCATTGATTAGTTTCGAGACGACTGCAGCATGAAGCGTAATCTTGTTATCAGCGGTGTGGTGACAGAGCTGCTGATTCAGTACATCTCTGTGTCGCTCATGCACTGACGCTGTACTGCCAAATACCGTTCCAAATTTCAGACAGAGGGTAGAAGCACGCGAAGTAATGATTGCATGAACATACCGTCTATGTGACGCATCAATGATGGGTGAGCCTGTCTTGACGGGCTGATGACGGAACTGTAACTCGACCGATACAGGGAATGTTCTGTTGGAAACACACTCTTCTCAGTATGATGCAACAGACTGTGTCTTGCCACAAACTTTCCTTTTCCTGTGTCACTGGTTATTTCAAAGTATATATGCTCTTAAACAACAACAACAACAAAAGAAGAAGAAGATAAGGCAAGTCTTTTCAATTTCACAAAACAAGAAGCTCCTGTATTACAAAAAGATGTCGGTACACAATTCCCATCTACCACAACATCAAGTCATGAAAGAAAACAAAATTACATGGTAAAGAATTCCTCAAAATACCCCGGCAGAAGGAATTTGTTTGGGTCGAAAAACAAAGATATCTAGTTCAACTGTGAAAACTGTGTGACAACTGATTCAAAGTCGGCAGCAAAGTCCAAAAGACTGTCTGCTTTTCAGCCGATTCAAAGTCGGCAGCAAAGTCCAAAAGACCGACTGCTTTTCAGCCGATTCAAAGTCGGCAGCAAAGTCCAAAAGACCGACTGCTTTTCAGCCGATTCAAAGTCGGCAGCAAAGTCCAACAAAAGACTGACCGCTCTTGGTTCCATGCCATCAACTTCAACATTTGGCAACAGCAAGTTGTTTGTAACCATTATATCCTCAAAAACATTTACACTGAGGTATCAGTATCCTGTAGAAAGAAAAAAAGGAAGGGAAAGATGCTAAAGCTCCTATCACCTATCGCCTATTCGACTGTGTGATAACAGTGGCCGCCACTGAAGACTTCGCCACAGAAGTGGTAAAGCTACTCCTGTTAAAAAAAAACAAAAGAATTTTTAAAAAAGAAAAAAAATCAGAGGAAAGGCGCTCAGAGCTGTGGTCGGTTCACCGATAGGAATGGTTGGAACTGAGCTGCTCGTGGTGCGTCACCGATATGGAATGGTATGGAACTGTGACTGCTCAGGGCGGAAAGGCTGTTGAAGAGTGCAGTGGTGCGGTGTCACCGATATGGAATGGTATGGAACTGTGAGCTGCTCAGTGGTGCGGTGTCACCGATATGGAATGGTATGGAACTTGAGCTCAGGGTCAGTAGGCTGGATGCGTTGGTTTCTTCCTTATGTGTAAACTGCTTCTCAGTGTCGATGAAGATAGGATATGACTAACTGCAATGTGTTACATAGGATGGGTGACGTGGTGGTGGTGTCGTGTCCCGTTGTGGTGTGTGTGTGTGTGGTTTGTGTGTGGTGTCGTGTGGTGTGTGTGTGTGTACAGTGTGTGTGTGTGTGTGTGTGTGTGTGGTGTGTGTGTGTGTGTGTATGTGTATGTGTGTGTGTGGTGTGCAGTGTGTGTGTGTGTGTGTGTGTGTGTTGTGTGTGTGTGTGTGTGTATGTGTGTAGTGTGCTGTGTGTGTGTGTGTGTGTGTGTGTGTGTGTGTGTGTGTGTGTGTGTGTGTGTGTGTGTGTGTGTGTGTGTGTGTGTGTGTGTGTGTGTGTGTGTGTGTGGTGTGTGTGTGTGTGTGTGTGTGTGTGTGTGTGGTGTGTGTGTTGTGTGTGTGTGTGTGTGGTGTGTGTGTGTGTGTGTGTGTGTGTGTTGTGTGGTGTGTGTGTGGTGTGTGTTGTGTTGTGTGTGGTGTGTGGTGTGTGTGTGTGTGGTGTGTGTGTGTGCATGTGTGTGTGTGTGTGTGTGTGTGTGTGTGTGTTGTGTGTGTGTGTGTGTGCAGTGTGTGTGTGTGTGTGTGTGTGTGTGTGTGTGTGTTGGTGTTGTGCGTGGTGTGGTGGTGACTAGCAGTGTGTGTGCAGTGTGTGTGTGTGTGTTGTGTCTGTGTGGTGCTGTGTGTGTGAGTAGCATGTGTGTGTGTGTTGCTGTGCGTGTGTGTGTGTGTGTTGCTTGTGTGTGTGTTTAGCATGTGTGTGTGTGTGTGTGTGTGTGTGTGTATGTGGTGTGTGTGTGTGTGTGCCACAGATTCACACGGAGAATGAGAAGGCAATGGATCAGCGGGAGAGGTGCGCATGTCAGAGCATGCGCATGCATACACGCACGCACACACACACACACACACACACACACACACGCGCAGCAGCCACACAAACACACAGAGCGCGCGCCCACACACACACAACAACACCACACATCACACACACACACACACACACACACACACACACAGAGTCAGGGCATCCAGCCCCAAACAGAATCAGACTGCTGCCTAGTGCCATTCACAAACAGGAGATAGCTTGCAAAATGCCTCCATTCAAGAAACAGAAGATAACCCAACTCGACACAAGCTGTGTGCCACTGGCAAATCCACTTCACGTAACCCCCCAACATCCTCTCCACTCACTCCCATCCACTTGAAACCACCGCAGATGTTAGTAATCATAACCAACTCAACAGCCTTCTAGAATGTTCTTTGTCTGTGTCATCGGCATTCATGACAACTGTCGCTCAGATGTCAACACAATTTCAATGAAGGTATATGAACAGTAAGACCAAGGCTCCAATTCAGTGACATTGCATAGGGTGGGCTCACCCTGATCTGGACATTATACAGGGTGTCTTGACCCTACTGCTCAAGCTTTTGGAAGGGTACCAGGATTTGGGAACGCTTTTTTCTTTCCTTTCTTCTCAAACTGTTGGTAGACCTGAAAAAAGCGGGGCTGGAAAATGTTTCCAAAGGCATGTCTGTATGTCTGTCTGTCTGTCTCTCTCTCTCTGTCTCACACACATAAACACACACACACACACACACACACACACACACACACACACACACGCACAACACACACACACGCACACACACACACACGCACACACACACACCACATAAGTTTGCACACACGCGCACACATACACACACATACAAAGAGAAAGAACTGGAGACAGAGAGAGAGAGTGGAACAAGCTCTTTACAATAAACGACTGTTTAATGAGCCTACAATACTCTGACCGACTCAAATGTTTCATACTGGTAAAGCCACTGAGCTGAAAGAGGGGAAAACAAAAACCAAAAAAACGGGGGCCTGTTTAAACAGCACAATGATTTACTAAAATAAACCCTGTGATGGTCACCAGCTTCATCATGGTGAGTAATGACCGGTCTTTGAAAAGTCTGTGGACTTTTTCTCTGCAAGAAATCCACTTTTTAATTTTCCTTCTTCTTGACACAGACATACATAACAGGCATTAAGTGCACATGTATGAACAGCATGTTCGCCCTCATACTAGTCATAGCCTTGCTCTTGGTGGTGAAGGCAGAGCCAACAATACTAGGGAAGGAACGCAGTCTGAAACTGCAGTGAGTCAAACTTCCTTTTTTTTTAGCCCTCCCTGCGTTAATTAAGACCCTGATTCCTTTTCCTCCGCTCTCCTTTAAAATTCAAGTGGCTGTGTGAAAGTCCAAGCCATGAGTTGGAGAAAACGTGTAGGAAATTTTGGACAAAGCAGGAAACAGTCTTTGCAGGAAGCTGTCTCAGTGGGCGCCAAGCTCTGTCAAAGACCCAACGGTTCAATCAAATTCTTCAGTATCAGTTCTTTGGCTTTGCGGAAGAAAAAAAAAGTGACAGGCTGTGAATTAATTCTGTGTTGTCTGCTTGCAAGGCACCAAAGTCCAGTGGCGGAGGGGGTGGGGGTGGGGTGGGGGGGTACGGGGTGGAGGGGTGCGGAGGGGGTGTATGTGAAAGAAAGAAACTTAAAACGCTTTTCACACTTCTAATGCCTCCTTACGTACACGGTCATTCACACAGACTCTGGCGATTGTAGAGGAACACACACACACACAAATGACTTGAAAAGTCACACAGTCACAAGGTATTCAAACGGCAATTTTTCGGTCATAAAGTGTCAAATCTGCACACCTGTACATGAGTCTGGGCCCTGAATTATTTCTACACACAGCCACATTTTCTAAGAAGCCACGAAGACCCTCATTTTCAGATTTTTAAAAAAAAATAGAAAAGAAAAGAAAAACAGACAGAAACTTTGACAGTACAAAAAAATGGAAAAAAAAGAAAGAAAAAAAAAAGCTTTAACTTGATCAATTCAGTACACACTGATGTGTCTCCCAACACGTAGACTTTCCTCGACTGATAAGCCACAGACAATTCTGTTCTATGACACGGAAACCATGACGGAGTTTACCACGTTTCCAAACACACAGTCCATGAAACGGGCAGTCAAACACGCAATCAATGAAACAGTGAATGACTGATATGATACAGACTACAAGTGGGTAAGGAGCTAAAGCTAAAAACAGTGTTGTGATTATGCGTCAACTCTGTTGTATCTTGTTCAACTTCTTTTTCTGTTGACTGTCTGCCTATTTTTTCTTTCTTTCTTTCTGCATACGCAGGCTGATACTCCTGCGGACACCCCCTGCATGGACAGGCAGTGGAGTTTTGTGTGTATGACCCGTTTTTTATATCCGCCGCTAAGGCAGCCATACTCCATCCTCGGGGAAGGTGCATGCTATGTGTCACGTGTCATCCATACCAACGGCCAAACTGGCCTTCTCTTCCGAAAGTTGGTGATGGGATTTTACGTGTGTGCAAGATGTGCGTGCGTTCACACACGGAACCTCGGTTTATAGTCTCATTCGAAGGACTGTGTTGGGAATGGAGTCAGAACCAATGTTAACTCCGAGGGAAAAATCCCCCTGTACCAAAATTTGAACCCGCAACCCCAGGATCACGAGTCCGCGCTCTACCAACTGAGCTATTCCGGTCCCCGACTGTCTGCCTACGACTTGCAGGCGTGTTCCAGCTACAGGTCTAAAAATGATGAAAATGGCCTAGAGAACCGTGAGGCTTGAAGCCAAAGGACTAACATTAAAATTTCTAGCTAAATCCCTGCATACACTCACTCAGATATTAACATGTGCATGTCAGCATCACACACACATGCAAATGCCACACACACACACACACAACACCACACACACCACCACACACACACACCAGATCACTCCATGTAAGACGATGAAATCAACAACAACAAAAAAGAAAAGAAAAAATCAGGAACAAACCGCAGTTTTCTACAATTTTCAGGAACGCACTGTATTTTTACAAACTGGATGCCGTACAAATGTACATTTTGTATGCCTTGTCACACCTCGGATCAGCCCCACCATCAAGACTGACGGAAAATGAACACACACACAGACAGTGCACAAACCACAAGTTTTCCCCTTTCTGCTCTTGTTTGTAGACCTGGCTACCATTCATCCTGTCATTTTCTGAAGGCCTGGCTGGGGCAGGGTTGTTGGGAGAGGGGGGGGGGGGGGGGGGGGGGGAGGGGGAGGTGTTTTTTTCCTTTTCTTTTTCTTCTTTTTTTTTTCCTTTTTCCACTGCAGGATTCGCTGTCTATCTTCTCCATCAATGTTGTCAGGCATTCTCATCTGCTTGCTACAACCAGCTATCTTTTCAGTGCTTTCTCTTACCCTCAGCTCAGTTCAGTCTCTTCCACCGCCTGTTTCCACTTATGCACAAGCACACAGTGTTTGAGTTACAACTTCCAATCAGACATTGTGCATCCATTTGTTTACTTCCACCACCATCCCCCTCCCCCCCCCCCCCCCCCCCCCTTCCCCCTCCTCCACCCCCTCCCCCCCCCCCCAGCCAGTAACACGCCATCTACAGCCAAAATATGCCTAACACTCATCAGTTTCCATACTTTTCGGTGACAGGAGTGGCTATTTTTGGACAACAGAGTTGTCTGCATACACACACACACACAACACACACAAACACACACACACAGCCCTGATGTGGCCCTTTGCGGTCGGCTGGGCTATAAGCAACATTATCTTATCTTACACACAACACACACACACACGCGCGCATCCACGTGCACACAGGAGACAGGAACTCAAGTAAGCAGCATTTCAGCCAGTGTTCCCAAAGACGCACATAATTAATGTGTGTAAAACGAAGGACTGAAGTTCAACTCTGACACCTGTTAGTCACACTGCAAGTGCAACTACAGCAAAGTGACTGCAATAAGCATAAAGACAACACACCAGGGCGAGGCCAGTTATCTCCTTAATTACACACACACACACACACTTCAGTCAAAAAGTTGCTCCCCAACAGTACTTCAAAAAAGCAAAAATACAGTTGAATAAACTTGCGGCTGACAATACAGCTGCTGTGTGGTCAGTTCTCGTGACCCTCATCTGCCTCTGCTTCTGGCTATACACTCGCTTCTGATGCCGTAAATCTGTGACGATGTCTGGAGGGAACTTCACTTCACAGAGCTTGAAGTCAGAAACTAGCTCAGTGCCTGCACTCGGTTGAATTGATTCTTTTCAAGTTGTAATCTTTGTCCTTCATATGACTGTCAATTGTTTTGTTCATGAGCTGATTTTTGTTTTCTTTTAAAATGGCCTCAATGGTCATGTCTGCCTGCATCCTTTTATACTTTGTTTGTTTGTTGGGGGGGGGGGGGGGGGGTTGTTTTTTGTTTTTTTCTTTCTTTCTTTCATTAAGTCTACATTTGCACACAATGGTTTCCCCTTCTATCTAGTGACCTGATGAAATTAGAAAATGATGCTCAAACATTCCAAAGGGTCATCGTGACCCTTAAGCTTTACATCCACTGACAACATGGTCTGCATACACCAGGCTGGAGACACCCAGTACAATGTCATCCATCTCTAATTATTTACCCAAGACTACCTCTTCTGAATGCCAGTCCCACCCCACCCCCCCACGTCCTCACACAAACTCCCAACACAGCTGTGAAGCACTGAAACCCCATCCATCCGCATTAAGACACCAAGCTGGCAGATAAAAACCCACTCCTCCTCTTACCCCCCCCCCTCCTCCTTCCTCCCCTCTCTATACCCCCCCCCCCCCCCCCCCCCCCCCACTCCCCCACCCCTCCAGTTCTCCCTCTCTCTCTCTCACTCTCCTCTCTCTCTCTCGGGATTCTCTTCGGTCTCATTCTCTGAGAAAACTGAGCCTCCATGCTAATTGACTGCAATAATAGTGCTGCAATTATGACCCAACCCCATTAGTCCCAGCGGTGGCAATGTTTGGGAAGTGTTGTTGTTTCTGTTCTTTCATGATGCTGGTTGTAGAGGGCTAAGTGTGTCTACCGCTCCAGCCTTACATGCCTCAGTAATGGAGTGTATGCAGAGAACTGAGTGTATGTAGTGTGGGGGTCTGCCAACTAGAAACTGCCTGCTGTGTGTTTGTTATGCTTGCTTCAGCCACACTGGGCCTGCCTGGGGTGTGAGTGGGTGTGTCTTTAGAGTCACTTTGTGCTCTTCCTTTTTCATTTCCTTCTGATTTCTGGTCTGGAGGCTCTGTGTGTGTTTGTGTGTTTGTGTTAAAGTGTGTGAGTGTGTGACTGCATGTGTGTGTGTGACTGCGTGTGCATGTGTGTGTGTGTGCGTGTGTATGTGTGTGTGTGTGTGCTTTGTCTGCCTGCGTGCCTGCGCGCGCCTGCATGTGTGTGAGTGTACGCGTGCCCACATGAGTAAAGTGTATTCATATAAGTGTACAATGAGAGTTAGGATGAGCTGATGGGTTTAGTGTAGCTGGATTGTCTTTTTTTTCCGTTATTTTTTTTTCTTTCTTGTCTTCTGTTCATTCACTGACATAATTCCTTCAAGTGGATAAACAACTAGCTAAGCCTCACATCGTTGATGCGCCTGCACCATAAGCACTGACATTTTCGAAATGACGCGACACTTTGACACTGTGCCTGGTGGAACACAGACATCAGACAATTGAATGTAATTTTAATGTAAAAGGATATTTATAGAGCGCTTTACCTCGCGAGAGCCCAAAGCGCATATTAGAGAAAAAATGGTTAAAAATACTAATTCTAACTCAAAGCACACACACACACACACACACAACACACACACACACACCCCACACTCCACAAACACATGTGCGCATGCACACACACAGACACACACACACACAGGCTCACTGTACACAGACACACACAACAACTGGATGTTGCAGCTACTAAAAAGAGAAAAATATCTTTCACACGAAAGTGCATAGCATCATTTGTCTTGATTTGCATGCACACTTTTTTAATAGTGCACCTGAACTTGCATGCAGTAACTCAAGCTGTCCTAGTAAAAAATCTATTACATTCTTCACAGATATGCCTGCACATGACATCATTTGATGTCGGGGCCTGTCCTTTTCAAACTGATGACCCTTTAGTGTTTACAAAAGAACAAGAAAATGTTTTAGATTTTATAGATAAAAGAAAGTTTTATTAACATCCACCAACACTCTGCACTTTGATGACAGGTACTATCTTTAAACTCAGAGACAAAACAGAGACTGAGAAAATCTCTCTCTCACACACACACACACACACACACACACACACACACACACACACACACACACACACACAAGGAAGGGGGTGGGAGGGGGAGAGAATTCACAGGGTCAGGCACAAGCGCTTTGATGACATGCCAAAGTCAGGACTCAAGAGTTATGACAACGCTACATACATGTAGAATGTCATCCGACAGAGATCAAGATCTCAGGAAATGCAGTTAGACTTGTGCTACATGTCACTAAACCAGTAAGCTCCCTTTTCCTGTCATGAGTAAACAGGCAACCTTACATAAGCTGCAGCAAAATGAAAGCTGAAAACACCTCACAATCCTTCCACCAAAATCAGACAGCTACCGCATGCTCAAGACCCATCAATCACAATACTACTCATTTCATGCCAGTGACTAGTAAAAAAAATCTGCTGTGACAGAAAATTTTAAAACACCGCCTAACCTACTTTGTTGCCAAATAAAACCAAATCCCTGTCCCTCCCCTTACTGCAATCCCTGCCCCTCACTTTTTAGATAGTAACCCTGTGGTAGTGTGTCCATATTTCAGATACAGTAGCCGTCATCCTATGACTCCGAGGAAGGTGACTACAATCATCTTTTATGATGGCTACTGTATCTGTGGAAACAATCGATTGTGAAGGAGATCAGAGGCCGGCCATTCACTTCACAAAATTGTTTTGGAGTTTGTAGTTTCATTCGTTCTCCGCATCCTGCTGCAGGCAACACAACGCCTACTCTATACGGTGTAACTTTGTCAGAATCCATTACTATTTACTTCTGCTGACTCGTACCATTTGAACAGCCATGTTTCAGACGACTGACTGACAATCATCTTTTAACTTTCACCAGTAACAAGTGACTGGCCTGATACCTCAAAGCAATCTAAGCTCTTCAACAGCCCTAGTCAAGTGTGCCCTGCTGCAGGTGTAAGTAACACCAGCAGTCCATTGGAAAGTTTTTCATAAAAATGTCTGTCATGACTGACCAACTGTGGAGACACACTGCACAGCAGCTGAGCCACTTCACTGGTATTCACTGCTGCCTGTTCTGATCAAACACATGAACTGACAATGGGCATCAGCTACTAATCCCCTTACTGACGACAGTAACCACTCAGTCACAGAGCCAGTGTACGTGAGCTTCCTTCCCCCTCAGGAGCCACTACCTCCATTCCTAATAAACTGGCCAAGACCATCCCCTCTGACACGAACTCAACATGGTCATGGAGAGGCATACTGAAACTTGATATTATGAACACATGTTGTTGTTGTTTTTTTTCAAGATGAAAGAGAGCGCATCAAGGACATACAGTACAAAGACAATTTTAAAAAAAGATGACTTTAAAGGTATGGGGTCTTTACTGGGAGGCATATATTACAGCATATATACTGGACACACACAAAAATGTCCCATTAAGAAGACAAATCACTGAAGGAAAGGAATCTTGATTCAGAGGGTCTTTTGACGTTTCAATGCACCACATAAATGTCCATAAATGCTATCAGGAAACTAAATGAAGTGGACATGTCGTCTGCATTGACCACAAACTCACCGGAATACTTTTCAAGGGATCTACATACAGTACTACTCTGACTCTAGATGAGAACACAAAATGAGAGGAATCTCTCAATCCATTGACATCAAGTGAAAGGAATCTCCCCATCCATGGACACAAAATGAAATGAATCTCCCCATCCATGGACACAAAATGAAATGAATCTCCCCATCCATGGACACAAAATGAAAGGAATCGCGCCATCCATGGACACAAAAGTGACAAAGAATCTCCCCATCCATGGACACAAAATGAAATGAATCTCCCCATCCATGGACACAAATGAAGGAATCGCGCCATCCATGACACAAAGTGAAAGAATCTCCCCATCCATGGACACAAAGTGAAAGGAATCTCCCCATCCATGGACACAAAGTGAAAGGAATCTCCCCATCCATGGACACAAAGTGACAGGAATCTCCCCATCCATGGAACACAAAGTGACAGGAATCTCCCCATCCATGACACAAGTGACAGAATCTCCCCATCCATGGACACAAAGTCAAAGGAATCTCCCCATCCATGGACACAAAGTGAAAGGAATCTCCCCATCCATGGACACAAAGTCAAACAAAGGAATCTCCCCATCCATGGACACAAAGTGACAGAATCTCCCATCCATGGACACAAAGTCAAAGGAATCTCCCATCCATGGACACAAAGTCAAAGGAATCTCCCATCCATGGACACAAAGTCAAAGGAATCTCCCCATCCATGGACACAAAGTGACGGAATCTCCCCATCCATGGACACAAAGTGACAGGAATCTCCCCATCCATAAACACAAAGTGACAGGAATCTCCCCATCCATGGACACAAAGTGACAGGAATCTCCCCATCCATGGACACAAAGTGAAAGGAATCTCCCCATCCATGGACACAAAGTGAAAGGAATCTCCCCATCCATGGACACAAAGTGAAAGGAATCTCCCCATCCATGGACACAAAGTGACAGGAATCTCCCCATCCATGGACACAAAGTGAAAGGAATCTCCCCATCCATGGACACGAAAGTCAAAGGAAACTCCCCATCCATGCGAAAAAGCAGAAGAGCACACAAAACAAAGTGTGAAGTAACGCAGTTTTAATGCACGACACAAAACAGGACAAGAAATTTTCGGCAATATGCCTTCCTCAGCGACAAAAAAAACAAAAAAAACAGCACAGATATTAACATGGATGATGCACAATACTCCCCTTGTGAAGCCAAAGTGGTGAATGAAGTTGACAGAGGACAGTGGGAGAGAAGGTGAGTTGAGTTCGAGGAATAGGGCACGAGGAAAGAAAGCAGAGTTAAGAGAGGAGGAGGAAAAGGGAGAGAGAGAGAGAGAGAGAGAGAGAGAGAGAGAGAGAGAGAGAGAGAGAGAGAGAGAGAGAGAGAGAATGGAAGTAGCTGAAGAGTGGAGAGTGAGAGAGAGAAGAGGACGGGGACGGGAAGGAGAGAGAGAAAGGAGGGGAAGGGTGTGATTGTATGTAGTGGGTGTGTTGCATATATGAATAAAATGAACAAGAGAAAACACAATAGATACAATACAATATGCACAAGGAAGCATTGTGAATGACAAAGGGGGGGGGGGGAGAGGGGGTTAGCCGCCTAAAGCACCCGACCCAAGTCTGACCCTAGGGTAGGTTGTCCTACCCAAGCACCAAGGGGTGAGAGGGAAAACGGGAGAACACCGAGGAAAACTCCCCTAGCCAGATGCAGCTATAGAGCACACACCTAATGGGGGAAAAAAAAAAAGGGGGGGGGGGGGGTTTACAATGGAGAGTAAATGAGTAAATGTACAAATGTCCATGTAACGCTGCAGTTTGTTTCATTTCCCCATCCATGGACACAAAGTGACAGGAATCCCAAAATCCATGTGTGTGTGACTAAGACCTTTGCAACATGCACCTGAAGTATTTTTCTCATTCAAGACAAGTTGTTAATTTAAAAAAAGCAATAGGTCTTTTCGAAACCTGCTCCTCTGTTGATTTTACAGTAAATGCTGAAGGTTTCATGAGACATGTTTCACAATATTCCTCTTGTTAACTTTCCTGTTTGTCCATCCCCAATACTGTTTACACAATAAGCAACATTGCATGTCATCCTCTCTGTTCTCTTTTACTCAGTCACTTAAAAACATTACTATCATGATACACTATAAGGAGCTTCACTACTTTCACTTCACTTATCTCAGAATATAGAAAGCATGCTTGTGCACTCACTGTGTGTGTGTGTGTTGTTGTGTGTGTGTGTGATGTGTGTGTGTGTAGTGTGTGTGTGTGTGTGTGTGTTTCAGTTATGGCGTGTGCAGTGTCCACTGTGTTTGTGTGAGGCTCTCTGTGATGTGTGTGTGTGTGTGTGTGTGTGTGTGTGTGTGGTGTGTGTGTTTTTTTCTCTTCCTAAAATAGCTGTCACTCAAAAATGAGTGGTCACCGCGCGCATGTAAAAAGTACTAATAACTACAATAGTGGACTCGACTGTTGCCCTGGAGCAAATTGCAACAAGGGTCGCGTGCACTCGTATTCAAGAAGTTAAAAGCAATGGCAATTCGTGCCAGTTAACAGTAAAATATCAGGTGAAGTGTGTGTGCGCGCGCGCATGTGCATAGTGCGTCTGTGTCACACATAGTGTGTGTGTTTTCTCTTATCTCAATGTGGACAAATGATACTGTTCTTGCTATATAAATAACTCATCATAGCAAAAACACCATTAGACCTAGTAAGTGTAAACATATTTGTTGTGGCATTTTGTTTGTTTCCTTGTTGTTGTTTTTCCAGGGACATGCAACAGTAAGGAGAAAATCTTGCAAACAATCTGTTAGTGTACCCTTGGGCATAAAAATTCTCAATCAATCATCGTTGGGAATAAAGATCGTATCAATCAATCAATCTATCTTTCCCTCTCTTCCAAAAGTTTAAAACGCAATAAAGTGAACAGCTGACCACAGATGTTCTGTTTGGTGTACACAGATGTTCTGTCTCATCCCAAACAGACACCTCAGAATGTTTACTTTTTTTTTGTCATAGATCTCCCAAAAATGTTCGGGTTTTTGGGCTTCCAACATGATTTGTCAACAAAATAAATTGTACAACTGTTGTTTTAGAAATCTTCAGTAAAATGGATTTTAAAAATTAAAAAAATACTCTTTTGTCCCTCTAATTCCTCCCCTTCTCACTGTTCCTTTCCTGCCCCTGCGCCCCCTTTGGTTCCCCCAAGTGGTCAAATGAGGCCAGCAGCAGAGGAAACAACCCACCTGTTCTCGAGCAAGCGCATTGTTTTCTTCTATTTCCCAAAAACTGTGCAGCACAAACAATCTGGGGTTTTCAAATCCACTTGTTCAATCAGAATCACTTACCAATCTAACAAAAATGGCATAGATCTAATGGCTGATCTAATTAAAACAGAGTTGAGATAAAGCGTGTATAAAAACTGTGATGCATTCCGGGTTAACACGAATGTCATCGTCGGCAGGTGGTTGGGTCCCGGAGTTGACCGCGAAATATGCATTGTATACGACCCGAATGCAGAAATGAAGCACTTTTTATATGCATGAATAAAAATTAACAAGCATGCAATTCTACTTATGAAAGTGGTTGTAAGAGTATCATCACAGATCGGCGTTGTCTTCCGGTTTGGATGCTAGTTTTGCTACTGTGTTCATTCTCTCTCTCGTTGCCAAGCTTCAACGATCTGAAAAAAGGAGCGAAACCACAAACCGACACCTACGAATGGGAAAAAAATAAACAAACCTGCCACGCGAAATCGAATTGTATTTGTACATCTGATAATCTGTTGAAACCTGTTCGATCTAAGATGACCAAGAGTAAGATGTCAAGAAGCGAGACGGCTTTACTAATAATTGACTTACATCGTTCAAATGGGCCCTAGTCCCCCGCCATGTTGAATTTCAAGTAGTGACGTCAAATTCTCGCGTGAGAAAACATTTAAAAGCGAGATGGGCTACAGTTTGTCTGCTGCGGTGGACGCGACCCTTTTGTCACAATGCTAATTATAGCAATCATCAATGACATTCATGCCAGGTATCTCTGATCAAATGGAAGATTCGAGTTTGTGAGTCGTAACAGTGTCTCAGAAAGTCGAATTATTAATCGTCGTTTAATACGCCCCGTTTTTTCCATTCATTGACATTTTATAGGCCTTCACGCACACACACACCACACACACACACACACACACACACACACCCCACACACACACACACACACCCCACTGACACATTGACCCAAACATCATACACACACACACACACACACACCCCACACACACACGCACGCACGCACGCACGCACGCACGCACCCACGCACGCACGCACGACGCACGCACGCAGCACACACACACACACACAACCCCCACACACACACACACACACAACACCACACCACACACCACACACAACACTGTTGATGATAAATAAGTGGGTTTCGATTATAGATTTATAATGTATGTTGCTATTGACAACTGTTTTCTTGAATTGTTTATTTCATTCAGACATTGTAACACATCATGAAAATGTGGGTGTAATGTGTTGATGTTATTGATGGGATTGTTGTTGTATGATTACAACTCTTGCCAGATAACACGTTGGTACTCTAAATATAGGTATGTAAACATATTCTCTTCCCCTCCTCCCCTCTCTCTCTCTCTCTCTCTTTTCTCTCTTACATTCATGCTGTTCCCCCCTCCCTTCCTCCTCTCTCTCTCTCGCTTTTTTTTCTCTCCCCCCCCCCCCCCCCCCACCAATTTCACTCAGTTTGCTTAATACCCTTTTACGTATTTTCATGCCTCTCTCTCTCTCTCTCTCTCTCTCTCTCTCTCTCTTCTCTCTTCTCTCTCTCTCTCTCTCTCTCTCTCTCTCTCTCTCTCCCCTCTCTATGCGTGCGAACGTGCGTGTATTTGTGTGTTCAAAAATTGTACGCACTTTGTCATATTCACTTCACTGTCTGTTTTCATACATGCCAATCTTGTACGTAGTAGTACACTTACATATGTTTCCCCAGCCCACCTCACTCCCTACCCTACTCTCTCCTTCCTCTTCATTATTGTCATTCTCATTTTTATTTTTTATTTTTTTTTGTTATTATTATTTTTATTGTTGTTTTGTTTGTTATTATTCTTTTTTTTGTTTGTTTGTTTTCATTTGTCTTCTGTTTTCATTTGATGTTCCTCTATGATTACATGACGCGCTTTGCTTGCTTCTTTGATTTCTTACATTAATTGATTTCACTGCATGTTGTAGTCCCTACTCAGGGCGAGGACTGGATGTAAAAAAGCACGTTAGTGCTTATCTATTATCCTCGTAAATAAAGAATTTTGTCTTGTCTTGTCTTGTCTCTCTCTCTCTCTCTCTCTCTCTCTCTCTCTCTCTCTCTCTCTCTCTCTCTCTCTCTCTCCTTCGATAACTCGTGGGAGGGTCACTTTCTATGTGCCTCTGGTCTGTGTGGTGTGTGTGTGTGTGTGTGTGTGTGTGTGTGTGTGTGTGTGTGTGTGTGTGTGTGTGTAAAAGGTATACAGTGAGGCGATCATGTAATCCACGTCTCCATAAAATGGGGCGATTTGAAAAATGGGGCGAAATTTTGTCGCCTAACTTTTTTTACATGTTGAATGGTGTTCAAGAATGCAGTATTCAGGTGCTGCATTCAACGTCTCACCCACCTCAGTTTTGCCAACATCGTCCAAATTCACACACACACACACACACACACACACACACACACACACACATTTAGCCTACACTCATCGCCCGTTCTGTTCAGATGCCACTTCCGGTATCATCTAACTGTTTGCCGTTTACAAACTTGTGATGCCCTGACCACCTCACTGTTTGCCTTTTACAAACTCATACTGATTGGGGGTGGATACACTCCATAGTATGGCTCAGAGAGCCACCCGAAGTGCCGCCTCATAGTTGCGACATTTCGCCCCATTTTGACATCACCCCACTTGTGCCATTTTAAAGGCATGTGTGTGTGTGTGTGTGTGTGTGTGTGTGTTGTGTGTGTGTGTGTGTGTGTGTGTGTGTGTGTGTGTGTGTGTGTGTGTGTGTGTGTGATCGTTTTTCCTTATTCTTTGTTTAGTACTCTCTCTCTCTCTCTCTCTCTCTCTCTCTCTCTCTCTCTCTCTCTCTCTCTCTCTCTCTCTCTCTCTGTGTGCTTTGTCAACTAATAGGAAGGTCAGTTTTTATGTGCCTCCGTTGTGTGTGTGTGTGTGTGTGTGTGTGTGTGTGTGTGTGTGTGTGTGTGTGTGTGTGTGTGTGTGTGTGTGTGTGTGTGTGTGTGCGTAGAGAGAGAGAGAATGAATGAATGAATGATTTATTCAATAAGGCCAAGGCCCCATCTGAAGGGGGTCAAATCTATGAGAAGTTAACAAACAGTAAGAACATCAAAATCAAAATAATCAGTTCACTGAAACAATGTAAAATGTACAAACATGTTCACTCTACTCGCCCTTATTGAGAAAGGCTCTGATACGTTGAAATGACTTATATAGTAAATTGAAAAAATTTTCTTATTGTATTTTAAATTTTTTGTTGAAAATTAACAATACTAAACGAAAACTAGATGGCCCCTACAATAAAATTTTTTGGGGGGAAAAAAATTTACTTCTTGGGTCATTTAAAAATGGAAAAGCTAAACAAAAAAGGGAAATTTCTTCTTAAATTGCTGAACGACATAAGCGCAAATTGCATTTCCCAAATTTCCCCCATTTTATATCTCTGGGTCCCCACGGCAATGTCAGTTTAACCCCAAAAACCTAAACTTGGTTAATGTTTGCCCTTAAAAAAAACAAACACAATGACAATAAAAAACTATGGTTCAATCAAGTGATTGACTTAAACAATTGAAAAAATGAAAATCTGTCACTCTTTCCGAAAAAGGGGATTTCCCAATCCCCCCCTTTAAAATTCTATAATACGTTGCTTGAAACAAGTCAAAAAACTATTTGCACCCCCGACACCCTGTTTCACCCATACGTAATATAAAAAAAAATTCCCTTAACCCAACTACGAAACGCTACTTGCCCACTTTTGGTTTTAAACCTTTTTGATGAGTAAAATACATATTCTTAAAAGCCCGAGCGGGTAGTCTGTTTTTATTTTTTTAAAAAATTCCTTTAAACCAGTCCAAAATACTTTTGTGTACGCTTTTGGGTAAATGGGAAAATTTTCCAAAAGTTCTCCGTAAAAAATTCATTGGGAGTTTTTTGATCAACTTCCCAAAAAACTTTTCATAGGGAAAAAAAATGTATTTTTTCAATTTCTTGATTATTATTCAAGCCCATTTCTCAGCCCCATAAAAGACCCAGGGTTAAACCCTTGTGTATCAAATTTTTTTAAAAAATATATTTGGGGGAGTTTTTTAAAAAACTTTTCCATTAAGGAAAAAATCCCAAACAACTTTTTTTTTCGCTCGACTGACCAAATTTTGGGCGAAAAACCAAAAACTAAGCTTATTTGAAAAATATAACCCCAAATATTTAAATGCATTCACCACAGAAACTGACAACTTCAATAACCGGGTTTCACGTGCCGCTGATACCCCCCTTTTACAAAAAACTTGATTTTAGTTTTTTCCAAATTTTCACTTTTGCTCCAGTCTCTCCGCTGCCGCATAAAACTGTTTTTTAATGATTTTGCAGACCAATGGGATTTTAAAGGACAATAACAAATATAGCAAAAAGATAATAAATATTTTATAAAAAAAATTTTTACCCCATGTTTACCATTTTCTTTAAATTTTTTTAAACCCTTTTTAATTAATAAACAATGAAAAAAAAAGGGGAAATACAACATCCCCCTTTTTTACCCCTTTCTTGTACATTTTATTAGATCACAAAATTTTGCACCCTCTTTTGATTCTACCCTTTGACATCCTGATAATATTTTCTATAAAAGGGTTAAATTTTTTCCTTTTATTCCACTTTTTCAAAATTTTGGCCTTAAACGTTTTTTCTCGAAATTGAATCAAAAGCTTTTTAAAAAATCTTTAAAACTACTTTAAAATTTTTTTCAAAATTTTTTTTTTGCAAAAACTGCTTTTTTTCAGGGGCCAAAAAGAGGTAAAAATTATCAGTCGTTGAAAAAATTTTTTTTAAACCCCCTTGATTTTAAAACATGATTTTTATCTTTTCACCCCCAATTTGAAAGCCCTTCTGTTTATAAGGGAACTAAAAAGTTTTCCCTTGATATATTACAAAAGGAAAATTTCCCCCTATAATTTTTGGGCATTGTTGACTTCCCCTTTTTTTATAAAAAGGCCCTTAATCAAAAAAACCTAAACCACCCCTTGGGGGATACATTCCTTTGTCAACAGCGCTTTGGGAACAATTTCACTAAAAATTTAACAGAAACATCCCCCCAAATTTTTAAAATTTTTTCCCCAATAAACCCAATCGGGCCCGGGTCCTTTTCGATTTTTAATTTCCCGGTTTGTAAAAAAATTTTCTTCCTTCCGGATGGGGGTCCATGTAGTTAATGTACCTCATCGTAACTTTTGAACTGTTGGGAGGGGGTCATTTTTCTCTAAAAACCTAATTTGAAATGTCGGGCCCCTTTCCTCTTAGAATATTTTTTCGGGCTGTGATTTTTTTTGGGAAAATGAGCGCAGTGATTTCCAAAACTTTTTCTTAAATTATTCCGGGAAATTAAGTTTTTCAAAAACTAAAAAATAAATTATACAACTTCGCTTTCTAAGCAATAAATTTTTTATTCTCTCCTCGTTTTAAAAAAAGCTCCCCCATCTTCTTTATCCGACGTTTTCCTAAATTTTTTAAAAAAAGCCTAAACCGTTTTTAATTTTTTCCCCTTGGGCATTCTGTTTTCGTCCCAGAAAATTCGGTCTGTTTGAACTTTTAAACCCACAAATACCCCGTTTCATACAGTCTGCAACATCTTTTCCCAATACAAACATGTGAAAACCCCTTTGTTTACTTTAAAACATCAATAGACATTGTTCTGATGAAAGCTTTTCACGAATGTGTTCGGAATTCTTTCAATCACAAAACGTTCAACATGATCATTATTCCACACAAATTTTTCCCCATATTCCCTTTCATAAAAAATTTTCCAACTAAAAAACTAACCCAAAAATCGGACATGTTCAACGGGAATTTCCCAAAAGGGCCCATATGGTCGGATTAAAATTTTATCTGTGACAAACATCAACAATGTTATTTTAAAATATAAAACAAACCCATACGAAGACAAAAAGTAATCTTTTTCGCTATAAACCTGAATCAAAAATGTATGTGAAACGACGGTCGGCCCCCATTACATACACCTTTTAAAACATAAAAAATTCCCAGAGTATACACATGTTAAAAAAAGTTTTTCCATAGGTATTCAAAAATTAAGTCCTCCGAAGTCATTGACAGTCACCTTCGCTTCTTAAAATAAGGTCCCATCGTAATTTTATCACGTACTCGGGGTAATTTTCGCTTTTCTGGCATTAAATTTCACCACTCATCAGTAACGCAACTTTGTTTTAGATATAAAATGATAAATTTAAAACAATCTTTAACGGGAAATTTCCCTTTTTCAAACCCCAGTGCGGCATAGTTTGGTGGTGTTCGGGAGGAACTTTATGCACAAATATCAGAAAAATTTTTTAAAAAAATTTTAAATAAGGGTTTTTTTCAACCCAACAAACATTTTAAAAAATTCCCGTTACCCACGTCGAGTGCTTCACTTTTCGCAAAAAGGCAAATTTTGAATTTCAAAATTTTTCCCCCCCCCCCCCCTCCCCTCCCCTGAACCCCTTCCCTTGGGGGGACAATTTGAGGGCAGGCTGAATGAAACCCATGTGCTCAGTGAACCGGGTATTGTTTAAAAAGTTTAACCATGAAATTTTTTTAACCCAAACAAATAAAACCCAAACGAAGATCCCATACGGGACAAAAACAGTTTCGGGAAAGTTAAAGCTTTAAAACCGCTGACGTTCCATGGAAAAATTTTATATTTTTTTTATGTTTTTTAACGTCCTTTAATTAAATTTTTTTAAATTTTATTTTCAAATTCACCCCTTCGAATTTGCCCAGCCCAAAAACCTTTTTCCCCCAAAAAACCCCCCACGTCATCGTGGTCAAAACCCGCACAGTAAAAATTTTGTCCACGGTCAACTATCCGCACGCCCCGGCGGGGCGTAAATTTTCGCTGTAGTGGCATAAAATTGCCCTCTTTCCATTTTCCACTTTCACAGAAGCGCGCGGTCTCTTCCCCCACACTCGCTGACCCCGGGTGACTGTTTTTTTTTTGCCCTCCCTTTTTCTTACATTGAGTCAAAGGGCCCCAAAAAATGGGTCGGTTCTTGTTCCAGGGGGGGCCCCACACCTCTAGGTAAAGCCCCAATGATCCCGGGTTTCCCCTGCTCTTTAAAGGGAAGAAATTTCCCTTTTCCGTCTTTCAGAAGGTGGTCGTAGTTCTTTGCGCCCTTTTCTGTGGTTTTGGGCCCCCCTTTAAGGTGAGGGGGACAGCTTTTTCCTGATCTTTTAAACCCGGGGGAGAAAAGTCCTCCCCGTTAAACACATTTTTCCTCGGAAAATTTCTTTTCGTTTTCAAAATGTTCACTCTTTCTTTTGTAAATGTGCATCGAGAAAACGATGGGCGATTTGGGGTTTTTTGCACCAGTCGGTGAACTCTGTCAAAACTTATGCCCTTTCGCTCAATTTTAACTTTTTTGGGAAAATTTAAAGCCCTTTCCAAGTTTTTAAACTTTCTTCACGGGTCTATTGGCCGTCGGGGTTTTTAACCGTCCCAAAAATTTTTTTTAATTCCCCTTTTGGGAAACGGCCTTTTAACCCTCCGGGGTCTTCATTAAAAATTTTGCACACTGCCCGGGAATTTTCTTTTTTGGTTTCTGTCGCTCACCCCATTTGACGCCAAGAGACGCCATCCCCTTTTTTCAATTTTTTCGACCCCCTTCAGACCTACAAAAAAATTCTTTAATTTCACTCGGGTCCTCCCAAAAGGTAAAAACTTATCGCTCATGGAAGACAGCATGGACAATGCGGGTTTTCAAAAACAGTGTCACTGTCAATTTTTCTTTTGCCTGGCGACTGTGCACTGCCCCCCGGGGCCCCTCTGGGCCTCTACCACACTCAGTCTGGGCCCCACCACAAAAACCCGGTCAGACTTGTTTCCCTTGGTGTCCCTCTTGGGAGGCCCGGGATTTGCCCGACGTCGCCAAAACTGCATAAAAAAGGTTGCTGAAAAAAAATTAAACGTGGGGAAAAAACCCCACCATGACCCCCCCCGCTGGGTTTTGGGCACTCTCAATGCCCGGGACATCGCAGGGCTATCTTTTCTTTGGCACGGCGGGCACAAAAAATTGATGTAGACTCCCACAAAGGAGCCACACCCTTCCTCTGAAACTCGACCACCCCCGGCCCATGATGCTTTAAAGCGGGGCACTCTTTTACAAATTGAAAAACTGTACGTAACTTTTAAAATGGGGTTTAATTTTTAAACCATAAAAGGGGACTTACACCGCAAACTTTCCGATTTCCGTTAAATTTCCGTGAATTCCCCTAGAAGAGAGAGAGAGAGAGAGAGAGATCGTAAATAAATAAAAAGGGATAAAATGATGATGATGTTGTGGTGTGTGTGTGTGTGTTTTGGTGTGTGTGTGTGGGTGTGTGGTGGTGTGTGGGAACTCCCTACCTTTTTGGAGTACAGTGTTTTTTGATAATTTTTTAAAAAAAGGGAAAAAGAATTTAATAAAAATTTAATAAAAATAATAATAATGAATATTTCTATACCCGCAAACCCTTTAAATTTAGTTTTAAGCGTTTTAAAACAATAAAAGGGGACAAACGAAAACACGCACGCCGCACGCGCAACCGCGCGAAACCACACCCCAAACACCCCACACACACACACACACACGCACCAAAACACGCCCACACACAACACACACACACACCACAAAACCACACAACACACACACACACACACACATCACCACGCCCCCAAAAACCCGCATACTCAGGCACGGGGAAGCAGATAAAAACGCACAGCACACAGGGGGAAAAGAAAGACACGCACAACCCTCAGCACCCCTCGCACAAACAAAACCCACACAAACTGACTTCTGTGTATGCCCGGGGGACTTTTGAATTCCCAACTGTAGAAAACAGTATTTTCCCAATCCTGATCACTTGCTCAAACCAAACCCCGATTTTTTGGGGCAAAAAGTGGCCTAAAACCCGGGCCTTTTCCTGTGGCGGAAGAGAGAGAGAGAAAATTTACCGGAAAGAAACAGACAGACAGAGAAGAGAGAGACAGAGGGGGACAGCAGACAGACAGAGAGGGGGGAAGACACACACCCACACAAAACACGCAAGCGCAAAATTACTGTTCTCTGACAAGTAAATTTCAAAAAACCAAAAAAAACCCCCCCGATTATCACAAAAAAAAAACTTTACTTTCAGGGTTACCCGTTTTCAATACTAATTTACAAAATTTTTTCAGATTTAATTTTTTTGGTTTAATCCTTTTTTTTTCCCCTGGTCTTTTTCAATAACATCTTTTTGGGCCGAAAAACATTTTAAAATGACTTTGCCCTTTCATGTGAAATAACACTACAGTTTTTAACTTTTTCTCTAAGTCTTTTAAAAACCGAGTTTATTTTCGGGCATAAAATCCCACACTTACCCCAGCATGCCCTTCCGCAAAAGTAGTTTCGAAAAAGGGGTTTCTCTTTTAAACTAGGTCCCTTTCTCCAAAACAGCCCCACTAAAATTAAATAGTGTCGGGTTTCCCCTTCCCAAACAGCCCTATAAAATGTTCTAAACACTCACTCAGTTTATTGCTGGTTTAACAAAATATATGTAATCTCTGTCCATAAAACCTTCTATCATAAATATGCTTTTTTTCCATTTAAGTTTTGGACAAAAAATCCAATATGTTTAAAAATTTTTGCGATAAACTGTTTGTTTTGGTCGAGGACAAATATTTTTTTTCCCACAACCCCCTGCCCCAAAAATTTCAATGAACAATGGGGGGTTTTTTTGCCCAAAATTTTAAAACCCCTGCTCCTATTTTTTTATAACAGAATTTAAATTTTCTAATCCGGTTATTGTTTTTATCATGCCCCCCTTTTAAAACTTTTTTCAGTATAAAAAAACCCATAAGGTCTAAATGCGAAAGGGTTTTCCAATTCATTTCCCTGAAAGGGTTTTGTTTCTATTTAGATAAATTATTTTGTTGTTTTTTTTGTTATGACCTTAATACCCCTCGTCATTGTAAAGAATGACGCGGAAAATTTTAAAGTTTTTAAAACGTTAAGTTTTGCCAGCTAATTAAAATTTCCCTTTTTTTAAAAGGAAACGCCCCACAAAACGCCCACAACCCCTTTCCCCTCCCCTTATCTTTTAAGACAAAATTTAAAATTTTTCCTTTGGTGAACGCATCTCCTAATTTCTTTTTGCGGAATGAACTGTTTTTTTTGTAAAAGCATCCTTTAAAACCGTTTTTTCTTTGTGGAGGATGACTGTTTATTCCCATACGGCTTTTTTTCAATCTCTTTCCGACTATTGTGTCGGGGCTTTAAGATTTACATGTAAAGGGCCAGAGTTGAATGTTTTTTTCTAAAACTTTTTTGATGGCAAAAAATATGAAAGGGGTTTAAATTAAAAATTTTATCCCCCATTTAAATAGGTTTTCTAAGTCCCCATTTGAGGCGGGTTTTCGAACTATTTTAAATTCATAGGGCCCAACTTATTTGCCTCTAATTGCGCATTTGTTCATTTTTGGAAACTTTTTTGCTGCAAAAAACCTCTTTGCGTTTATAACACACCCTTTAGTGTACTAAAAAACCCATAAAAAGGGGCCTTCTCACCTTTCTTTTAAAGCCCGGGCAACGTCGGGAAAAGGTCTTTTAATTCTAAAGTTATACCCTCAGGCGCAAATTAAAAACTCCTGGTTTTTTTCTGGCCCCGCGACCATTTTTTTTTTTAGAAACTTTTTATTTTTTTTAAAAAAACAATGTGCGGTTTATGCTTTTACAATTTTTCCCGCTTTCCCCTTTGATTTTTATATTAAAGATCCAACCCTCCCAAAAAATTTTTTTCCCTTTTTAAACTGAAAAATTGGGGAATTGTAAATTTCAAAATCGCAATATGCACTTTCCCTGACGGGGGACTCTTAAAACAAAAGGGGCCTTCCATCAAAAAAGGGTTTTCATCAGGGGTTAGTTCGCCAAATGAACAAAGAAAAAAGAATTTTAATGCAAAAATGATGGGGTTTTTTTTTCCCCCCCTAAGTAGTTTTGTTGGCAAAAACTCAAAATCTATAAATTTCAGCTTCAAAGCCTAACTTTTTAGCAAAGCTCTCCCTCAAAAAGGAAATTTGTGCTATTTTCTTCTTCAGGTTTGAATTTAACATTTTTTTTAGATTCGCTTTTTTATGTTTGGAGAAATTTGTAAAAATTACTCTTTTGCTTCTTTTAGTAGCAAAACCCGTAATAACCATCAGCTATTTTTAAAACTGGCAACCCTTTTTTTCCCTGTTTTGTCAATTTTTTGAACCGTTTTATTTTTCCCGGGGGGGGATTCACTTATTTTAACCCATAACTTTGTAAAATTTTTCATGGAGTGCGACCTTTTTGGGTTCCGCAATTGTTTTCAAAAGTTTCAAAAAAACAAAGGCCGGTCTTGAGTTGTTATTGTTACAAACTTTTTTTTTAAACGAAATAAAATGAGTGAAATTAAAATATACGGTCCCCAAATATTCAGGGGGGCCGCACTACAATTTTAAAAAATTTATAGCAACGGGATACTTTTGCCTTTGCGTGACCCAGATTTGGCCTCTTTTCAAAAAAAGGTGATCGACCCATTGAAGAGCTATCAAAACCCCCCTATTGAAAACGACCACATAAAGAAAGCTTTGGTTTTAAAGTCATCCGAGCATTTTTATCAAAACCCTTAAACTTTGCTGTGTTTTCCCGCATAAAACTGGGTGGGAGGGGGGTTTTGGGGCCGATCATTTAAATCACCATACCCTTTTGGGTTTGGGGGTTTCAGTGTACAGATTTAATTTTTATTACCCTTCAGCGTTTTTTTTGACTGAACTGAAAGCGCCATTCCCAAATGAAAAACCCATTTAATCCACTTAGCAACAGAATGGGGACATGAAGGCTTTTAAAAGGGTTTTGAAAAACAAATTTCAAATTAACATCAAGACGCTTAGAAAAAAAGTTGGAATAACCCTGGCTTGGGCGACCTTTTTTTGGGGGCACGCACAGAAAGTATAACTATGACTGGCTTCCTCCTTTAAAAAACTTTTTTTAAAGGCAAAACTGTTCGGCCGGGGTTCCCTACAAAGAGCAAAAAAACAGAATGGACAAAAATTTATCTTAGACACTTCTAAGGGCCTAACTAGAGCGGGAAAAAAAACAAAATAAAACGACTCTATTCGTACTTACTTTTGGTGTTTCTGGGTTTCAAAAGCACAGGCAAGATGGAGCATAACGATCTTTCTACTGGTTTGGGCCCGCACAAAAAAATTATTTAGAAAATTTTTAGAGGACCCCCATTAATTCTACAGTTGATTTCCCTTTCAAGTTTTCAAAGGTCCAAAACATGTTTTAAAATAAAGAAAGTTTCGAAGTAGACTTTGCTTTTGGGCACTGTTTATACATGTTTCCCTTTCCCTGACCCCCAAAACTCCAGATAGGTACAAAAATTTAAACTATAATAATAAAATTTCTTATACAGGAAATTAAACGGGAAGGGGGGGAAAAAACGACAAAAATTCCCTGACCCAAAATTTATTAAAAGGCAGAAAACCCAAACCCCCAAGATTAATTATCTAATTCCTGAAGTCCAAACCCCCCAAAGTCATTGAAGACTCAGCAAAGCTCGCAGACTCTGTTCGCGTTTCCTTGAATATAAAAAAGACAGCGCTTGTTCTTGGATTAACGGGCCCTAGGTTTAATTTGGGTTTTTTTTATCTTACTAAATATTAACCCAACTTTTAAAGGGAGAACAAATTGCCCCATAAGGGCTGGGGCAAAAAAGCCAACTACTTTGCTTGCGTAGAAAAACCCCGTTTGACGATACTCCCCAATTTTCCCTGGAAAGCTTCACGGTTTTTCCAGTTTAATTTTTTTTTAATTTAAAACTTGAAAGAGATCAAGCTTTTTTTTCCCCCTGATTTTTTCGGGCCCTTTTTGGCGGCGGGGGAAACGGGGGCCTTTGACCACCGCCGCCTGTAATACCATAAACCAAAAGGAAACTTATTGCAAATCCAAAGGCCGTTATAACGCTTGCAAAAGTGACCCCTTGCTCCTAAACGCGTTCGGATTCGTTCGTGTGTCGTGCCCTTCTAAAAAATTTCTTTGGTTTGTTTCCTTATTCGCTCATTTTGAGTTCGAAATTTGGGTCTCGGTTAGTATTTAAAGCACTTCTAGTTTTGCTGTTTTTCTTTTTAAAAGATCTTTTTAGTTTTTGGGGGTTATTTTTTTTTTTTAAATATCATCCCTAATTTGGGCGTCATCAGCCTCAACGATTTTTTTCTTTTTTCTTTTTATAGGGCTATCTATTTTCACCTATTTTGCAAAAATTGTTTGTTAATTCCCCCCTCTGGGGGTTTTTAAAAGCTTAAATCAAGGGCCTTTATTTTCTCGTAGGCAGGGGGAAATCATTAATTTTTTTTAAACCCTTGTTTCTTCTAAAAAACGGGTTTTCGGGCTTCTTTTGGGAAATTTTTTAATTTTTAACTGTTATTGATTTAATTCTTTAATTTAAATGTTTTGCTTTTGGGTTTAAACTTTTGGGGATTTTCTTGCAGGGGTTTTTTTGAATTTTACCCAACTCCCCCTCCCCCCTTAAAATTTTGCCCTAACAAGGCCAAGGATTTTTGATCTTTCACACTGGGGGTTCTTTTTTCAAAATTTGAACCCAGGGCCCTAAAAATTTTGTTTGGGTTTTTTTTTAGTTGTAAGGGGAAAAAATTTGGGCCTTGGTCGCTCCTCAAAAAACAAAGGGTCATCTTTTACTTCAAAATCCTTTGGGTCTTTTAAATTCGGGGGGGTTCTTGGCCTTTAAAATTTGGTATAAAAGAAACTGACCTTTCTTTTTGTTAAATTTTTAAAAGACTTTTTGGTAAAAATATCCCATTTTGCTAAAAATTTTTTCCCTGCAAGGGGAGCCCCAGCGATGCCCTCCCAAGGGGAATCCCCTCATGTCGTCTCCCCCGATCAAAAAAAAATCATTTAAACTTTATCTTCGAAGTTGGGCCCGTTTCTTTAATAAATTTAAATTTTTTTTTTTTGTTTTATAAAAAAATGTTACATGAAAATTTTGGGTCGATTCTTGAAACCCCCCCTAAAAGAGAAAGAAACCCCTTTGGGGTGAAGGGAAAAAAACGGGAAAATTTTCTGGGTTTCCCAAAAAATCCATCAAATATTGATGCAGATCCCAAAAACTTACTGTCAAATTTCCGGGCTAGGAGCGGAGAAGGGATTGTGCCAGGCTCGCACGACTTACTTTCAAAATAGAACCCCGCTCAGAAAAAGACCCAAACAGGACAGTTGTACAGAATTTGGGGGGGGGGCAATCGTTAAGAAAATTTTGGGAAAACTTGAGGGGCAAGAATTTTTTTCTTTTTCCAAAAGCAGGAAAAAAATTTTTAAAACCCATTAGATCTATGGTAAACCCAGAATAAAGGGCTGATCTTGCGTTTCAAAGGAAAATTTAAAATGAGGGTGGCTAAAAACACGAAATAGACCCGAGATGTTAAAAACAACAAAAAGCATGAGCGTAAATTTTTGGTATGGAAATCGCTTTTTTCCCTTCCCTTAGAAATTTTTTGGTTTTTTTAAAAACGCAAGCAAACCCTACTTTAAGGAGCCCTTTAAAAAAACAGATTGTATATGAACTAATTTTAATGAATACAAACGCGTTATTTTGGGGCATCAGACACCGAAGCAAAGGACAAACATTTTGACATCTTTGTTAGGTTTGACGTTGTTAGAACCTAATTTAGCAAGGCTGATTTAGCAACAATATCCCGTCAAAATTATCAATATATTACGAAAGAGTGTTTATCATACAACATATCCCCGAAGCAGGGCAGACACTTTATTTGGGAAATTTTTGGGTTTTTGCGCGCAGCAAATCCCCTTTTTAAAAGGGATTTTTTTTTTGGTTTTTTGAAGATGAAGAACCGTTCAAAAGAGGGAAAATGAAAAATTTTTTAATCCAAAAAAAAAAAGAAAGTACCAAAAGTTCATTGAGGGGAGTCCCCAACCCAAAAATTTTTCTTTTGGGGCTTTGGGCCTTATCATCATTTTGAAAGAAAAAAGAAAACTGTTTGGGGGGGGGGGGGTGTTGAAAAGCCCCAAAAGTTTACCTTTTGGGCTAAAGATTTACATCTTCCAATGTTAAGGCTTATGATTTAAATTTTAAAAAAAAAACGGTTTATGGTTGCCTAAGGCAACAGAGGATAACAGTTTCATGGAAGCGGGGGGAATGGGGGAGAAGGGGGAAAGTAATAAACATTCAAATTGTTTAAAAAAAAAGGGAAACCGAAAAAAACCGCTTTAAGTACAAATTTTTTTTTAATATTTGATGCGCAGCTGAATATTGAAAAAAAAACAGATTAAAAAATATCCAAAACTAAATTATTTTATTTTAAAAAAAAGAGTTGTTTTAAAGGGTTTTTCCCAAATGTGCCTAAAAGCGCCGGGGCCAAAAAAAGAGATTGAGGGGAAAATTTTGTTTTTATAAAAACCCTAACATAAAAAAACCCTTTTGATTAACAAAAAATTTTCGCAAATGCAGCAAGTACTAAAAGCAAGACCTTTCAAAAACAGGGAAAACCCCAAACGAAGGTTTCTGCTGCCTTTAATTTCTGTTACATAAGTCAAATGGGCATCGACTATAAGTGCTCTATCAGCAGGAACGAGGTGGGTTTCTCTTAGCAACGGGCATAGGCGCACCCGCATTTACCCCCTAAGGGGGGTTTGGGCTTTAGCTCGGGCCCGTGTTTATTAGCCCTTGGTTTTGCTAGCAAAAAAATAAAAAAAAAACTCCAAAAACACACAAACCCATGGTTCAACTAATAACAGTAAACTTAGCTCTTTTTAAAAATGACAATTTAAAAAAAAGCGCTTGTTGACTCAAACATCAAAGGATAAGAATTAATGTTTAAAAGGCCGATTTTGATGACTTTTCAAAAGAAAAAAAGTTTGATTTTCAAAGAAAGGCGGTGACAAGTTTTTTTTCAAAAGCCAAAAACCCCCAGCAGATAAAAAAAGGGTTTCTTAAAAAAAATAAACGAGACATTAAATTTTTGTTCTAAAAAAGCTCACATTAAACAACACCCAAAAAGGGGTTTATAAATTTTGGTTTAAAGAGTAAGCGCCAAAAAAAACCCTCGATTTTTAAAATTTTATTAAGTATTTTTTTTAATTTAAATAAATATTTTGGTTAGAAAAGAGACTCAACTTTGGGTAAGATATTTGAAGGGGCAAGACAATTTTTTTAAGCAATGCAAAAAATTTGTCAGAGCCCCTGAAAGATATTGATTTGAAGTCCCCCTTTAAACCCAAAAAACAAAAGGCAAAAATGTTGTTATGCTATTTTTTTCAAATTCCCCAAATAAACTAACCCGAAACCCGCCCGTTAAGAAAAAATTTGCTGTTTTTTCGGGGTATGTAACCCAAAAAAAGAAAAAAATCTAGAAGTCTGGGGCCCCAATAAACAGCAGACTATTCTTTCTATATGACTTAAAACACCGGTTGGGGGAGACCAACGCTTTCACAGTTTTTCCCCTGCCGCTGAAAAAAAGCCAAAAATGAGAGGGGTTTCCCGGGTTTGGTTTTGAGGGCGAAATCCCAGAGATCAGAATTTTTTAAAAAAGTCTAAGTATGCCCGATTGTAGGCAGGTCTTAATCCCCTAAACCCCGAGAGTTGGTTTCAAAAAAAACAGTTCTAAAAAATAAAAAAATAAAGGGCAAAAAAATGTTTCATGTGGGGTGTTCTCGCAAGGCTGAAATTTTATTCGCAAAAAAAGCCGGAGAGTGTCTAACTATCGTCCTTACATCAATGATTTAATTTAGGGGGAATTCCCTTTTTTTTTTAAACGTGGAAAACCCTTAATCTTTTTAAGAAAAAAAACAACCCAATAACTGTTAATGGCTAACATGGGATTTAGGAAACAAATTACAGCCGAATTTAAAATTTTCCCAAAAACAGTCCAACGGGGAAAAATTTGGGGAGCCAGACCCAAAAAACCGGTTTTAACCCTTTCTACAAAAGTTTTCACCCCCCGGGGGTGCCCATTATACAAATTTATACGAACCCAAAGAGAAAAAAAATGAGGGATACTTTAAAAAAATGGGGAAAACAAGAATTTTTGCAGAAAATGTTTAAAAAGAATCCATTGTTCCAAACCGCGGCCCAAATAAAAAACATTTTTAAAAAGGCCCCCGTTGCTGTAATACAGAATAATTTTCGCCCCAGAAGGGAGTTTAAAAATTAGTTTTAAAAAGGAAACGGATGCAAAATTCCCCCTAAAGTATTTTTCGCAGATTCGAATCCTCAATTTTTCCCTTTTGAAGGGCCAGCGCCGCAAAAAAAATTTGGGGGAAAAAAGTCTTAATGAGTAATCATCGATTTTTTCATTTGCCTTCAAATTTTTGTCAGGTCGGATGGGGCCATTTTTAACGCCCGAATTATACGGGGCCCGATGCGGCTGAAAATTTTTACAGCGCAAAGCAGCAAATGCGTAATGATTGTTTTTAATAATTGAATTTAAAAGAAATATGATGACCCTGAAGACCCCAAAAAACAGTATGCCCCCAGCCCCTCCCCTGGGTTTGGGTTTGCCCGGGTTTTGAGCTAACGCCCCAAAAAGTGTAAACCCCACAGTAAGAGACCTGATCCCTTTTTTGGAAAGTTCAGGGAGCAGGGACACAGTAAATGCAATCTTCAACTAAAGTTTAACCAAAAACATGGAAGCTGCCCCTCTTCTTTCATAACTTGCGAGGTTAAAGACTCTCTTTTTTTTTGAAAGCAGTAAACCCAAAGCCTTCAGGGTACATGCATCGCACAGTCATCGAAAAATCATGTGATTTTCTAAAAACTTTTTTTTTTGATTAAAGCAAAAACATGGATGGGACATTAGAGTCAGGCTTTTGTCCTTTAAAATCCCTCCCAATAACGGAAGAATATTTTTTTACCAACGCCCTTGTTAGAAAGGGTGTTTTCCCCTTTTGAAAACATGAAAAGTTGGGAAAGGTTTTTAAAGAAGATTTCACTTCCTCCTAAAAGGCCGTTCTTTTCTGTCTTAGAAAAAAAAGGACATTAGTGATTTTGATTTCCCGCATGCTCAAGATGCGTGGCAGAAGTTAGAAATGAAAACGAGGGAGACCCATCTTTATTCATACTTGTTTGGGTGATGGGTTTTTTGTTGGGGGACTCTTTGAAAATTATAGAAAGACCTGCATGAAACATTACAAATTTGGATTTCCCGCGCATTACATTCTGCGCCGGGAGAGTGGGGATGCTTTTTAAAGTTTAAATGGAGATAAAATTGATTTTTTTTCAGATTTACCAATGATTCAATGATTGAAAAGGATTGCGTGGAGGGGAAATTTGTATTTGGGGTCCCCATCATTACTGTTTAAAACCCAAAAAACAAATACTTGGATCATTATGATCCGAGTAAAAGGTCTAACTTCTTAAGTATTTTTGAAAGCAAACCAAACTGTATGGTTGGGCTATGGCCAAACACTTCCTTTCGTAAATTTAAAAAAGTACACAGGTACGAATTTAAAATTCAAAGGAAATTAAAATGGTTGAAACAGTTTTTTAACGCCTATCGCAGCGCGGCTTAAATTTTAGGGAAATTGACTTTTTTAAATATCCCCAAAGGGAAATCCATGACCGCTAATGAATATCCATTGCAGCAGAAAGTTTAAAGTGGATCCCCCAGAAACCCCCTAAACTTTTTGCCCCCCTTCTTCGAGGCAAAAAAAATTTTGCCCGTCATTACAGAATTCTACAATTTTAAATTTAAAACAACGGTTTGAAGTTTAAAAGCAGTTCATCGCATAAGCTTTTTTTTCAAGAACAGTTCATGGGAAACCCCAAAATTTATGAAGAACATGATTCAGAACCCCAAAACCCCCAGATTTCTTAGAAAAAGACTTTTTCAAATTGAAAGAACAAAAAGCCTTTTTCGGAAAAAACTATGGAGAATCCCCCCAAGCGCAAAGATGTTTAAAATTAGTCCCAAAGGGGGAAAAAAGCCAAATTTAAACGGGCCCTTTAAAAACCTAATTATCAGGACTTTAAAAGATTTATTTATCGGGTTTTTTGGGATAATGATGAAAAAAAAAAGGAAAGTCAAATTAGACAAAAACCCGATTTTTTGGGTTTAAAATGTTTTTGAATTATCAAAGCTTTTTGATGTTTGAGTTTTTTTTATGAAATACTTTAAAACCCTCGTATCCTAGTCCGGTACTTTACCCCAAAATACAGAAAGTTTTTTTTATAGATAAACCCTACTGGAAAAAATTCCCATAAAGCCCTGGGGAAACCCAAAATGGTAAAGGGCATGCGGGGGGGTACGACACATTTTGAATTCCCTAAAAATTCGCCTTTTGCATTTAATTACTAATTTAAAAAGGTTTTAGGGAAAAATGAAGGATGAATTATCTGGAAAAGGGGATCCCAAAGGGTTTTTTGGGTTTTAAAGGGCAAAAAAAAGGGACAGTATTTCCCAGCCAGGAGAAAAACATTAAGAAAGCAAAGGGGAAAATCTCGCGGGGTTGTGCAAATCAAAAAATATCAACAGACAATAAAAGAAGCATTGTTTTTGGGAATAAGACTTTTTATCATGACAACGTTTTAAAAATGCGATCTAAAATTTCCTGAGAAACAACACAAAAAGTTGTAACAAAAAAAGTCATTAGATAGAACCAAAAAACAAAACGGGGGGGTTTGTTAATCCAGGTTTTCATATGCAATTGGGGGAAGGAGAACCGTAAATTTAAAATTTAAAACGGAACTGTGCTGGGGGGAATTTTCTGCAGTTTTTTTCTTTCACAATAGATCTTTGGGGAGTGGTTTTTTTTGTTGTGTCGTTTCCCCGTAAATAATAAACGGCGGGGTTCTTTTTTTACAATTCTTTTTATTTCCCTATGGATCAACACTCCCCAAACTGGGTCTTGGGTTTCCCTGAGCGGGGTGGGCCCTTCTGTTCCCCCGGAAAAAAAAGGTACCCTTTCTTCAAAACCAAACGGTAATAAATTTTTCTGGTTGTTTCTTTGGGGTCTTCAGCAAAATCCCATTGTTTGTTTTTTGATTGCTTTGTTTTGGGTTTTTGTCCTTTAAATTCTTCATTATTCATTTTTGGGGCAAAAAAATGAGGGCAAACCCTTTTAAACCCCTTCTGTTTTGCGAGGGAAATTTTCAAAAAGCTCTCCCGGGGGATACGGGAGGAGAAAAAATCTTTCCCCGGGTAACTGTTTGTTAAATTTTTCAAAAATTAAACCGTGATCGTGAACTCCCGATTTCCTCTTTAAAGGTAAATCTTTGTTTTAAAAATAATTGATTTTCCTTTGGGCCCTTTAAAATTTTTTTCCATCATCAACTTGAATCATGCGAGGGGAAGTTAAAGGGGGCCCCGTTGGTTTTAAACGTTGTTTGGGAAAAAGCAACAGCAGAAGCCAAATCCTTTTGTGTTAATGGGGGCCCCATCTTTAAATCTTGAAAACTTTTATCAAGACTGTGAGTGCTACTTTTAAAACTTTTTCGTCTAATCCTATCAAGGGTAAATAAGAAGCCATTTTTAAAGGGTGTCGTTTTGGGGTTGGTTTCACAAAGTGTGGTCTCTGTATTCGTCTAGGTGCGGTAAATAAATTTTCCAAATCGCTTGGGTTTTGATAACCAAATTTCCTTTTCTGTTTGTTCACTAACTCCCGCCCCTTGCTTAGCTTTTTTATTGCGTTATTCCCCTTTCCCAAATCCCTTTTGGGGGAATAATAGATTTTGTTATTTTTTTATTCAGGCCCAAAAATTATGCCCCAAAAAAATTTCAAAAAACAGTCAAACCAACGACCCAAAAAAACGCGATTTTTTTGCATCTTTTGTTTTTTTTGTGGGTTGATAAAATCCCCTGAATTTTGGTGGGGGGGAATTTTCTTTGGCCGGTTTGGGCCCGTTACTAGATAATATTGTTTTATTTCTTGATCAACATTTTAAATATTTTAAGTGCATGCCCCCGTTTTTTCAGTGTTGGGCATTTAAAAAACTAACTGCTCAAGTCTCTGCTTTTCATAGGGGGTCTTGTTTCAGCTGCTAGTTGCTCCATTTGCTTTGTTTAAAGTTCCCTTTTTTCTCCCTGTCATCCCCTTTTTCTAAATGCGGAAAAATTCTTCCGCTAAAAACAAGGCTTTTAACCCCAGCGCCGCCTAAACATTATTGCGTGGGAAACCATTTTTTTTAAATGTATTTTTTTTTTACAAAATTTATATTGTCTGGAATTTTTCCTTTCTTTAACCCAGAAAAACTTTTTGTGGCAACCCAAGCGCAATGATAGCAATCAGCTTTTCTGAATCCCCAAAGTCTATTTTTCCAAGATCTGCTTTTAATTCTTAACAAGCTTTTACCAAGCATCGTGTTCCTACACTTAGGCCCCCCAAAAAACAAACAGAATGGTATACAAGGTTAGCAACGTTTTTTTTGCTCATTTTTATAAAAAATAAATAATTATAATTTAATAAAAAAAAATGGGAAAAGCGATAAATTTCTACAGCAAAAGGAAACCCAAAAATTTCCCGAATTATGAAAAGACCAAATTGAAAGCCAAGCTGTTTTTGCCCCCCAAAAAAAGGTTGTATTCTTTGGGAGGGGGTTGGGAAAAAAAAAAAACAGTTCCTCGGAAAAATGAATTCCGCATTGAACAGATTCAACAATGTCGCCGCAAGCATTTTTAAAAATATCATAACAGGTATGAAGCGCAGGGTAGGGCAGAATGGGGGAAAAAAATGTGGGGGCCCAAAAGGTTTTTTAGTTTTTTACTAAACTAGTCAGTAGATTTGCCCCCATTTATTCTGACAAGATTTACGTATGAAATTTTAAGCAAAATCCAGTTTTAAAAAAATTTATTAAAAGTTTTCTGGATTGATCTATACTACAATTTGGAACATTGTTATCGCCATTAATCATGGGATTAAAAATTTTAATCTTTTAGATTTTATTTCCCCTTTAAAATAACGATTTGGGAAAAACGCGAATCAGAAAACCCCCTGAACCAGGTGGGGAAAAAAACCCCAAAAGGGCCCAAAAATTTCAGGAAAAAAACTGAACCAGGGGGGGGGACCCCTTAAAAAAACCTGGGCGTGTTGAAGCAGGAAAAAAATTGCAGAGTGGAACAGACAAAAAAAAAATTTAAAGTTACACACCTTATGAAAACAAAACAAACCCCCCAACGCCCCGAAAAAAGTTATTCAATGCCCGCTATAAAAACTCCATGGGATTTCAGGGCCCCCAAAAACTTCATGGGAAATTGAACTTTAAAAAATGTTGCCCTTTTTGGCGGCCCCCTTGGGTGCTGTTGGGGGCAGTTATTATGGCAAAAAAATATATACACAATTTGGGAACAGAAAGAAAAAAAAATTTTAAAAAAACCTGAACCCGTTAAATACCGAAAAAGACAACTGCCCCAAAACCGCCAATAACAAAGCCCCCCCCCTTTTATTTTGACCATTTTTTAAAAGGAATAATATTTTAAAAATTTTTTTTTAAAAAAAAGATTTATGGGGTATTATAAAATGTTTAAAATCCCAAAAAATAAAAACTTGAGTCTATAAAAAAAACATTTTCCCCAAAAACCCGAATTGTAATCAATGTGGTTGCTTTGGGTGTAAGACCCTTTTTAACCCATCTATGGGAGAAACGCTGAGCAAGACATCCCTCAACGATGACACGTTTTTTTGGGGTGTTGTACTAATTAGACATCTACTATTTAAAAATAAAAAAATAGCTTGTTTTTTTTTTTGTAATTATAAGATAACTTTAAAAAAAGAACTTTTGGGTTTTACTTAAAAAGGGTGATTTAAACAAGAACTTATTAAAAACTTGATCAAGAAATTAATTAAAAAAATTAATCAAGAACTTATTAAGAACTTGAAGTAACTTTAATTTTGAACTTGGGGGACTTGGGGGGGGGAGTGGTTGTGGTGTACAAAAGGGGGTGGGGGTGGGAGGGGCGTGCGGCGTGGGGCGGGGGTGGGGGTGGGGGGACGTTCGTGGGGTAGGACAAAACAACACACAAACAAACAACAAACACAAAAAAAACAACCCAAAAAAACACACAACCTAACCCCAAACTAGTTTTTTTTTGCCAAAAACATTCCCAAAAAACGTTATCCAGGCAAAAGCGTTTTTTAAACAAACAAAAAGCCGAAGCCGGGCAGGCGCAAACCGTA
>CM031627.1:8244667-8262167 GCA_018398815.1 Conus ventricosus
ATGTGTTTAAATGAGGTTAGAAATGTTGAAAGTGAGCCTGTAGACATTGTACAGAGGTTGCACGACACCAGTGTGAACGGTATTAGCAAAATACTACTGTGGACACTTTTGTTTGAATGTTGTAGACAGGTTTCAGTGTTTAGAAGAAAAAGGTCCGCTGAAATGTCGTTTCAGACGCTGCTCTCACAAAACGCCTCTTTGAACAGTATTAAACACGTTACGGCAGAAATCGCTTTTTGTATGGTGTTGATGAGATTACAGATGATAACGAGTACTTGAATTGTGTTAGCTAAGATATCACAGCTCAGAAGAAGAAAAAAGTGTGTTTGAAAGATTTTAGGGACAACCCATCTGAAATCCTTGTTTGAATGAAGTTAGGGATTTGGAACCTGGTGAAATCTGTTTGAACTGCCTGTAAAAAGGGTTAGTCTTGTCCAGTCAGTCATTCAGCCGACTCCTGTAAGCAGCCGTAGTCTCGGTCTGACGCTGCACAAAGATGTTGACCATCTTCTTCACTCCGCCCGTCTTGTCAGGACCTTTCATCCGGTCAGTTTCATGTTCTTTGCCACCCGGCCTTTCAAAAGTCCAAAATGTGAAGTGAAATCAATGTCCACTTGGTCAATTAGCGAGACTGATCACGAGCACTTTTGGAATGATATCACCCAAGTCTGTAATTCCCATCAGTCTGTGGCAGATCTTCAGTCTTCAAAATCTTCAAATCATTACACGTTCAACCATGCTTGGCGCAGAAGGAGGAGAGGGGGAGGGGGGGGGGGGATGGGGGGGGGGGTAGACTTAGGCGAAGTAAATAGAAATGCAAAACAATCTACGTAATAATCTAGGTCTACAAACCAAACTTGAACTGATAAAACAGAGAGGGAAACAGGAGCGAAGAAAATGGGAAAGCAAGACAATCTTCATGATAATTTAGGTGCACAAACCAAACTCAAAATAACCAACCAGAGAAATAAATACTTGCTCATTCTCAGATCTTCAGTTTGACCAGTCCGACTGCCGTAGCGGCCACGGAAGATGAACCTCGACCGGCACAGCTCTAATAATCTTCAACGTTCCTACTTGAACAAGTGATCCTAATCCATACTAAAGGGGCATGAAAGATAGCTCTCCCTCGCGGAGAGTGCCAAACTTAGTGCCTCAGCCACATGAGCTAAAAGGGAGTTCTGAGGTGATCTGAACAATAACATCGTCAGTTTCAAAGTAAGATGACTACAGGCGGAAACTGAAACGAATTTTTCAAAGGAATTTAAAGTAAACCCACCAGCTAACATGGACAAACAGTTTCCAAGACAAAACACGACCTCTTAGGTCTTCTTCAGGCAAGATAAACAACGTTCAGGACCATGAAAACAAAGAACGAGCAATCACTTATCTTGTCAAATTCGCCACCCATCTATGTTTAATGGGCGGGTTTACTTTAAAATCCTCTTAAAAATCAATGACATTGTCGTTGCCATTTGGATAAGCATGCGGTTCATTGTGTCAGCAAAACGTCTGTGGACGTCATCTCCCCTCATGGTACAGATCTGTCCTGTTCCGATCCATCAACAGATGAACATCGCTGTCATTTCTTCCTAGTCGCGAGGACATTATAAGAAATGGACGAAACATAAACCACGACATATCTGAAAATATTGACAAATAAAAGAGAGTTGGGAAAAACAATGTTTAAATTCTAGAACTTCTTTCTGTTTGAATTTCCTGTTGCCCTCGATATGAACAACAGAACTGTCATCTGAAAGTGCAAAAGGTCAAAAAGGAAATATTCCCGGATCACGTTCAGCCGTTATGTTTCTCCCCACGCTCTAAAAATAGTAACGTCCTCTGATTGGTCGGAAGAGCTGTCGGCATTCCACTTCCTGTCGACATTCCACTTCCTGTGGGTTGAACAGACAGCGGCACCATTTTGAAGGACGCTTGCGTTCATGGCAACTGACAGCTGTCAATAAATTCATGACACGTCAAAGCCAAAGGTCACCCACATGGTTGACATAAAAAAAAGACATTTTTGTGTAGTTCTTACACAAGCTTGCAAACAGCTGGTTCACGCTATGTCTTTGCTTCTTGGTAAAGAGGAAACAAATTCCTCTTCCTGACGTCTCTGATGTTACCATACTTCTCGACATATTTGTTGACTTCAAAACAAACAAACAAAAAGAAAAAAGAAAAAAAGGTATTAGCCATTCTCGACAGCTTTCTCCCTGTCACACAGTAATTACAAATTCGGTAGTATTTCCGGTACTCCACTTCCTGTGTCTGAAAATGTTGTGATAAGCCAATCTTGCAAAACATTTCAAAGGCCTGCTACTTGACCCTATAACAGTCAAAGCTTTTTTCTTTTTTTCGATCACTGATCTTATGCTAATACCAGTTACAAACATCACGAACAAGTCTCTCAGGTTTTTCGAAACAAACATCCAAAGTGTCACAGTTAAACCCAGAAAAAGAAACACCCGAAGGTGCTGGGGAGGACCCAGAGAAGCACTGTCTTCACCTGCCTTTAGAGCAGTCCTGTACCACCCTTGGAGGCCTGCGCTGTGTTGACGATGGGTACAGGCACGCACAGGACACTCCATTAAGATATCAAGGGACATAACTGCTCCTGAACAGAGGTAAATTAGACAACAGGATGCAGCTCATAACAGCCTTAAAGTAGCATCCCCATGGGTGTACCACCCCGTATTTCATGACTGCAGAGCCCACCGGCGAAAAACACCACCCTCCAGCTGCCGAGCACACCCCACAGACCCAACCACCCCTGCCCACGGACAGATGAAGACATATCATAAATCCAAAATGGATACAAACAACCTGAAAAACTACAGTCACCAAACTTCTATTTCTGTTCAAACTCTTCAGTCAATCGATCCTTCTTCAAGTCTTCTCTCATCTGATCAGTCAGTTTTCTCGGTGTCCATCAATAAGTCTACTGGATTACTGGACAGGACAGAAACTGTTCTTCTCTGCGTTTCGCACGATCTCCTGGGTATCTCTTGATCAAATCGAACTTCCGTTCTCCATCTTTTGGATTCCTCCGCCGCCTTTGACAGACAAACCATGACATTCTTCTTTCAGGTTTGGAAGATAACTTTGGAATTAAGAAACGAAAGCCACAGCTCTCAACTGGTTTCATTTTTATCTTTTAGAAAGAAGACAGACTTTTCTTTGTAAACGGTTGGAATTCAGGGTACTTCAAGGATGTAGCCTATGGCTTGTCCTGTACTGTCCCTATTGTCTATAAATTCTGTGGAACATTTCATTCCCACACTCTCTAGCCACCGTGATATGTATACAGGAGATAGACTGATTTCATGCTACGGTCGTCCTGTCCAGTCTTTCCAGGACTTTGTCTCCGAGCTATATCGTGAAGTCAAGCAACAGTCTGAAGAAGACAGCAGCCTTGTGATTCCCTCCTCCACCTGGAGACGCTTTTCCTCAGCCCTGCATGGTTCCTTGTGGAACTACAACCATCTGTTACTCTGATCACATGCATGACCTTGGCTTTTTCTTAGTCAGGATCTCTCAATGAACCAAAGCGCCGTAAGAAATTCTCATGCTGCAGTTACTGAATCCCAATGCGTCAGCTCCATCTGAGACGCCAAAACGTTAGTTTAGATAATTCTCCTGGTCGTAGGAGAAGGGGTAGAGTGTGCGTGTGGAGGGGGGGGGGGTTGTCAGGGTGGCTAATACCTCAGGCCTAAGCAACGATGACGTTAGTTAGTGCGTGTACCGTGACCAGACTGGACTTCTGTAACAATTCACTTCTCGCGGAGCGTCCACCATATCTTCTGAGACTTCTCAAAAAAGGTTTAACATTCCGCCGCCAAGCTCGTAGATGTCAGCACTGCCACGGCTCTTGAAAGAGCTACGCTGGCTACCAGCTGAACAAAGAACAAAGTAGAAAAGTTCCTGTCTTGAATCGGTGTAATTTCTGGAACTGCACGTAAGTATCCCCAAACTTTCGCACGTTTCTGTTCCATCAAGACTTCATTTTTCTTCAAATGACAGGATATTTCACATCCAAACAGTCAGAAGAGAAAAGTGTTCTTCTGCTATGCATTCTTCTGCAATGCAAACATGGAACACATGAAAAAAAATCGTTTTCTCCGTCCGTAACGGTTCATTACGACCATCGATGCATATTTTAAAAACAAATCTGTCCAAGCAATCATTTACCTCGAGCTAGCAGTACCGTACTTCAAGTGTGTGTGTGTGTGTGGTGGTGTGTGTGTGTGTGTGTGGTGAGGGGAGAGATGGATGCGTGCATTATATCGGTGTGTACAAGTTGCATTTGTAGACAGGGTGGGAAAGCCAAGAGAAGTCGCGGTGATAGGGAGAGAAAAAGGAGGGGGGGGGGGGAGGGCAAGGGCAAGGGATGGAAAGCAGGGAATGGGTGTATGTGAGGAACGGGTGCGTGGGGGGGGACATAAGTTGTGCAAGCCGGTGTGTTTTATGTCAGAGTGCAGATGTGTGCAGTGTGCAATACTTTGTCCTTTTAAAGCCCTTTGAAGCGCCAGAAAGCGCGACAGAAATATCCTAAAGTTGTAATACTGCTGCTTTTTTTTTTTTTTTAAAGGCCTGTTCGAACAGAATCCGAAATACTGCATCAAAACAAAGTTTTATTGCAGCAAAGCAAAGTTGTTGTTTTTTCTTTTCAGATTCAGCAGCTAAAAGGAGAACTAGTTTGGTATAGCGTTATAGATAATTGCAGCAAAACAAAATCTGAATTTTTTTTATATTTTTTTTAAAAGATTCAGCAGATAAAATGAAAGCAAGTTTGGTACAAGAACTATTGCAAGTGTGAATGGTGTTAAAAAAATAATGCAGCTTAAAGAGAAAGGTCAGACCGAATTATATAAGAGATGCTGCAGCTGAAATCAAAGTCCATTTGAATAGTGTCAAAATCATAGCAGATGGGAAATTTCTGTACGGTGTTAGAGAGCTTGGCAGCGAAAAGAACAGTCAGTTTGAATATTTCTATTTTACAACAACAACAACAACAACAACGAAATCTGAATCGTATTTACAGAGACTGCAGAATCCAGTATCGTGATCTAGGTTCCTGTTGACATCTGCACCGATCGTAAGGCCGTCGAACACACCTTTTCTGCAGAACCTTAACACCTGACGCTGTTCAAGCATGAACGCGTCAGAGCATTTCTGTTCCGATATAAAATCCCCGAATGATATGATCAATGCGAAATCAATACGTGAATAAAGTTTTTAACAACTCGAAGGCTGTCCCTTCTAAACTCAGTCCGGGCGATTTCATGGCATTACCCAGTTCTAAGTGTTAGATATCTTTAATGTGTGTCTATCTCGGCTGCATAAAAGCTGTTCCCCAGAGACAATTGATAAAAAAAAAATCTATCCAGATGATTTTCGTGGACCTCTGGCCGCCGCCATTTTGGCGAGACCCCAGAGGCATACAAAAATAAAAGCTGAGTTACTTAATTAACCGCCCAGTAGATGGAACAAACGCATGACGAAAGAGATGTAACGCGTTTCGACCTTTGAGTTTTGAACTGAAACGCACACGTTCGCTGTTGCAGAACGTTGCCGTCGGTGCGGAAAGCCGAGAAGGTAACCCCCCCCCCCCCCCCCCCCCCCACCCCCCCCCCCCCCCCCCCCCTCCACTTTTTTGTTGTTGTTGAAACAAATGTAGGTGACCATCCATCACGGAATGAACCGGAAGTGACCTTTGATCTTTTTCTACGGGGAGAGAAATAGGGTCACAAGTGAGTGGCGATACTGTAAAAAACATAAATGTCTTCCTGTCTAATGTGTTGTGGGGAAACAGCAGAAAAAGAGTGGGCACATGATAGAAAGAACACGTCCTTTCTGACCTCTCGATACATCGATCATGTTGGCGTCAGAAATTACTGTGACTCATTAGTAGAAAGACAGCTGAATCAAAAACTGGTTGTTTTTTTTAAAAACTGTCTTAAACATACACACACACGTACAAACGCACGCGCGCACACACATACACACACGCGCGCGCGTGTGTGTGTGTGTGTTCACCAGTGACTTAGTGGCGAGACATTCCCTTTCCCCAGAGACGTCCGCAATAAAAACCACTTTTAACCTCCCCGCCCCCAAATGAGGGATTTTAAATCGTAGGAAAACCCGCAACCCTCAAAAAATGCTTCCCCAATAGGTCACCATCCAGAACAAAAAGGATCCACGTCACACATCATTTCAACATCTTCACCAACTGCCTCACCCCCAGAGGAAATTTTCCAGGCCTCTCTGATCCAGCATATGTTCTGAGTTCATCACCCCCCTTGAAGAAAAAGCCAGAGAAAGAACCACCCCACTCTCAAAAAGGGCAGACGGGAATGTCGGGATGGGAAACCCTGGCTGAGATGTTGTAAAAAGGAGGACTGATGAAAAATGGAATTTGGACTTTTTAAAAGCTACACTCCAGAACCATCCACACCTTCATTCCCCAAATATCGGGAACCAGGAGATTTTCCCTGGTTCCTCCGAGTTAAAAAAACCTGTGTTTTAAAAAATCTTAAATAAATGTTAGGAACCCCCCAAAAACTGGACAAACAGTTAAAAGACAAAACCACGCGTTTCGACCTCTTGGGTCTTCGTTGGTGAAAAAACGAAAAAAAAAACAACGAAAATTCACTTACTTGGTCGCTTCAGATCGTCGGGGTTCAGCCCCAGGGAAGGCGTTGAAAGGAACGGGCTGTTGGAAGGGAAATAGTGAGGGGTCAAAGCCGTAATGATTATAATAATATTACAAAGGAATACTATTAATGGTCAAAATAGGGGGGGGGGGGGGGGGGGGGGGGGGGGGGGGGAGGGAAAAATCATTCCTGGTGCAAAAGTATTGTTGGGAGAAAGGAGAGTGGGTTAGAGGATTCTTAAGCAGCAGGGTTGTCGTGGCAACCCCCCGAGGCAAAAGCGAGGTGATGTAAATGCTAGGGGAGTACAATACAGCATGTATTATGAATGATACTGCTAACACGATATTTAAGGGTTAAGGTCAAAAAGCATGATAAAAATTTTTTAGAAAATACTTTTTTATAATAATCAAAAAATAAATAAAAGAAACTTTAAAAAAAAAATTAATAATAATAAATTAAAAAAAAAAATAAAAAAAAAAAAAAAAAAAAAAAAATTTAAATCATAATAAATGCAAAAATAAGACAGTACAATTTTGTGAGGTGAATAGTGGGAGAAAAGGGTAGTATTGGTGTGTAGGGAGGTTTTGTGGCTAAATTTTAAAATTTATCTCCCCTCTCCTTTTTTTTTTTTTTTTTTTTTTTCACAACCAACGTTTAAAGGACTAGCATTCTATTTTTATGTGTGGTGTATGTGTGTGTTGTTTTTGTGAGTTTGTGTGTGTGTGGTGGTGTGTGTGTGTGTGTGTGTGGTGGTGTGTGGGTGTGTTTCCATTTGAAATTCCCCTTATTCATTGGTTACCCCCCCCCTCCACCCCCGCAACCCCCATGCCCCCAAATCCCTACACCATCTTACTGGGGCAGGGGGGGGGGGGGGGGGGTAAAGTCGATGATGTAGAAAAGGGAGGCTAAGAGGTAGGAAAAGGAAGGGAAGATAGCTGAACCCTATGTCTGAGGTAACAGGGGTGGGTTGATGGTGAGGAATTTCAGGCTGGGGCGCAGAGTGGAATGGCACATACTACTTTGGAGTTGATGCCATGGGGGTGCACGGTGCCCAGTTTGGCAATGAGATGAATTCCTGCAAAAGGGCGTTCCAATTGTCACCTTAGATTGCCAAAGTGCCAAGATTTACTGGTGTGTTGTTTTGGGCATGGTTGAATGTAAGCGAGGGGTTTGGGCCGTGGGGCGGATGCGGCCAAGTGTTTCGAGATGCCGTCTAAAGGTGCGAGTTTCTCCCCACATGTTTTTAAACCGCACCGCCCGTGGGAACCAATTATGGCTCTGGCGGGGAAAAATGCTTTTAAATAGTGAAAGGCCTGGGGGGCCAGTGGATGGTGTCGGGTTTGGTGGGAGCAGATTTTGCAGTTGGGTTTTGAGCAGGGGAAAGCCCGGTGGCTTGTGTGAAGATTTTGTTCGCTTAGAGGCACCATAGGTGTTGGGTTTTTGTACGTTTGAAAGTGATCTTTGGGTTTGTCTAAAAGGGCGGGTTTATGTTTTCCCCTGTGCCAGTTAGATTCGGGATCCGCAGATGGGCAGGTTTTGGGGAGGGAAAGAAAAGGCAGGCAGGGGGTCTTTGCCCTTTTGGGAGGTTTAGTTTCCAGAGTAGATGTTCGGGATTAGCTAGTCGGTAGAGCATCATTGATGACGGCACTGGGTACCCGGTTGGAAAAAAATCAGACTTTTTGGTGCTTGTACAGTGAAATCTTCTTCGGAGCAGAGTCTGCGTAGGCGAAGGAATTCAAAATTTGGGAAATGCTATTTTTTGTGGTTGGGGTGGGGAAATGTTAGCCCGGGTAGAGTGTGCATCAGTGGTTTGTAGAAGACTGGGGTTTTTGAAGCAGTCCTCTTTGGGGGGAGATAGTATGTCCAGGAAATTAATGACTGTGAAATGGGTATCGCTGGATGGAGGAGGAAAGGTCTGTAAAAGTTGAGGAAAAATTTGGAGGTCGTTCGGGCATGGATGGGGCCCCAACCCATCATTATTTATCTTTTGAGAGCTCGGGTGTAGGGGCCGTGTAAGAGGTTATAAGCGGTGTTAGGTTCCATGAAAGGCAGGCTTTAGGTGGCCCCATTTTGGGTTTCCCATGCAACACCAGATTTGGAAATGTGTGATTTTAAAAATAAAAAGTATTGGGGGGGGGACTAATTCTGAAGTCTGACCTTAGCTGGGGGGAGGGTTTTGTTGGTTAAAGGGGGCCGTTTTTTAAAAAGAATGCGAGGCCTTCAGCCCACCTGAGGGAGGGAAGTGTAGGAAGACGCTCAAGTGTAAAGAGGGGCGGGTTGGAAAGTGGGATCTGTGTTGTATAAATTTAATCATTTAAAAGTGGGGTGAGTGTTTTTTGGGGTATTGGGGGGCCTTGTACTAGGGGTTTGGGGGAAAGATTAAGTACTGCGAAATGTTTTGTAGGGCAGCGCATGCAGATACAATGGGTCGGGGTTTGTTTTGGTTTTGTGTATTTTAGGGAGCGGGGGTAGAAGGTGGGTTGTTTGGTGTCGATTATGGGGAGTTTGGTTTTTTTCGGTAAGTTGTTTTTTTTTGATTTCTTGTTTAATTTGGGGTTAATGAGTTCTGGTGTTGGGGGGGGGTTGATGCGTGATGGTTTAGAAATTTGTGTCTGACAGTTGTCTGGTGCTTTTTTTAGTCCCTTTTTTTCCCCAGACCACCACTGCACCACCCTTGTTGCGGGTTTGATGACAATGTCTTTCTTTGTCTCATGTTCAAAGGGCTTTTGTCATCCCGTAAGGGGTTGGAATTGGGGGACGGGTTTTTGGATTTCATTTGGGGGAGATTTCGTTTCTACACTTTTTGTGTGATTAACTTCATGGATTTGTAAAGGTGGCGGCAAGCGCTGGATTAAAAAAAAAGGGGGGGAAAAAAATGTTGAGCTCTTTAAGGGGGGGCTTAGGCCACCGTAAAGTGCACCCCCCATCCACTTAATTTCTAAAAAATCTTTAAACTCAACGTGGTTTTGGTTTTTTTGGGGCAGGTGAAGGGGAAAAAAAATTTAAAATTTAGCCCCTTTTGCCGGACTGATTTTCGTATTGGTGAGAGAGTTATCGGGAATGCAGCGAACGGGGTGGGGGTTTCAGGGGGTAAAGAGGGGCAGTGTTTTTGAGGGGGGTTTAATGGTCTGGGTTTGCCTTGTGTTTGTTTTGTAAATTTTTTTAACTTGTCTTTTCTTTAAACGGTAGTCTGTGATTAAAAATTTGTTTAAACCTCATCAATAAAAGAAAAAAGAGTTTACAAAAAAAAAAGAAAAGGGGGACCCCAAAAACTGGGGTGAAGGACGGGAACTCAGAAGAGAAGCTCAGCGGAAAATACGTAGGGCATACTGGGAATCCCCAGCCCCCTGATTGGAGAAAACTCCCGGGAACTGGCAAGTACAAACGCTTTGGCATACACAAGCACCCCAGGTCGACCATGCAGGAGTTCCTCTCTCAAGATAACTGAACCCCGTTATCTGACCAAAAAAAAAAGCAGAGGCCCTCAATCAACAATTTCAATCAGTGTTTAGTGAGGCAGAAAATTCCCCCACGACGAGTTTTTGGAGAAGGTAGTATGGAACAAGGTTACTCAAGCTGAAAAACTTCCCCGGGCATGAGGAAGGGGTCAAACGCTGTTGAAAAAACTACACCCCATAAAGCCAGTGGTCCCGATGGAGTCGCTCAAGAGTCTTAAAAGAAATCGCGGAGAAAAGCCCCCATACTCATGCCATCTTTGTATCCTCATACTGGTCAATTCATTGATGGAAGGGTGCGTCGTCGTACCCCAACACAAAAAGGGGGGGGGATTACGACCCAGCAAATTACGGGCCGTCTCATTGACCTGCATCTCTTGCAAACTGCGGGCACACCATCGGAACTGGTGGAGCATTTCAGCGGAACGACATCCTCCATGCCCGGCAGCACGGATTCAGGAGACGCGATCTCGGACCCAGTCCTGGAGTTCATTGTGAGTTTTGGGAGACAGCATGGGAAGAGGGACGACAGACTGATCCTTTCATGGATTTTGCTAAGGCATTTGACAAAGGGAAATACAGTTCCTCTTAACAAAATTTTACCATCGGCGGGAGTGAGGTCAACCCTGGATCAAGGGGGTTTTTCAAAAGACGTCAAGCATTGTATGGGGGGGAGCCCCAAACGAAAATGTCCCGGGGGAGGTCAGGTGTACCACAAGGATTAGTTTTTGGACCTTGCTTGTTCCTTGTATTATCAATGATCTCCCCGAGACCTGACTTCACCTTGTGGTGTTCGCTGACGACACTGCAGTTTTAAAAAGTGTCACACCCAGCGAGACAAGACCGTTAAAGGGACCTCCTCGCTTTTGGGGTGGGGGGAAGGCTGGACATGGTCTTTCTCCCGGAAGTGCTGTTTTCCTGTGACCAAAGTCGGCGACCCCTTCACTACCAGAAAAAGCTGCATGGCCCACTCGACACTGTTCATCAGTCAAGTATTCGGGGTCACCCTTGGAAGAACATCAGCTGGATACTCAATTGATGCCATCACTTTGAGAAACAAGCGGGTGTTGGGATTCCTTGTAGGAATTGAAAGCGCCCCCCCAGGTGAGAGAGGGCTTACCTGACATTTTTCAGGCCCCCTTTTGGGGAAAATGCCAGCTCTGTTGGGACCCCCACACAAGGGGTGTGGGCAGAAAAGAAGCAAACAGAGAAGGGGGCTCGCTTCGTAGAAAAAGTACCCCAACACTCGAGTGTAAAAAGCATGATTTTTCGATGGGGTGGCCCTCCCCTTTAGCGACGCCGGCCCGATGGCACGCCTGGACGTGCTGTTAAGATCCAAAAAAACAGGTTGCGTCAGCCCCAGCAAATTACACCAGCTCCGGGGCCGCCCAAAAAAGAGGGCTGACAAACGACTCTGCCCTCCAGTGCCGACAAGTATCGGCAGAACCTATTTTCCCAGAACAATTTGAGATTGGGGAAAGAGTTGTCAGAGATCGTGACCCCCCCCCACTCTGACACCTTTCCCGAAAGGGGCAAAATGCTTTGATTTTTTTCCCCCCTTTCCCCTTGCGGGCGAGCCCCCCCTGAAATGTCAAAAAAATAAATTGTTTATTGTGGCACTCAAAAGGAAGAAAGAAGAAGAACCCTGCAAAACACTCACTTTAAAATGCGTTGTATGCCAATTTAAAAAACAGTACATAGACAGTGACATTCATAGAGATCTCAAGAAAAATTTTTGGGTTCGTAAGCTAAAGCAAAGCATCCCAAGGCCGGAAAACGCTGACTAATTATTATTACACGATGAGTTCCCTTGCATTTCATATGATCAGTTGTTCCCCCTGGTACAGCTAACTAGTGAAAAACCCCCCGAGAGAGGGGAGTAGAAAAAATAGGGGGAGGGGGTGGCTGTAAGTATATTGGTGGGGGATGGGGGGTTTACGAAATAATAAGAAAGGAAAAAACAGGAGGTTTTACACTTTTCATCACTTGGGGATGACATTACTGTCATGACACAATTTTCTTTTAAACATCGACCCCATGATGTCACTCCAAATTTTGACGTGTTTACACAGTCTGTCGCCCCAGCCCTCGAAAAATATCTCTCTTACATATATATAACTTTGGGGGCGCCCAACATTTGGTTTGTGCCCTAATTATCGTTGATGTTGGGGTTGGGGTGTGGGTACGGGCCCCTGGGGTGCGCAAGCTTTGTATGATGTGTATTTGTGTGTACACGCGCAAATGTGTGTGTTTTGTGTGGGGGTTGCCCCTGCGCGCATTTATTGCCCTGTATAAGTGTGTTGTGTGCAATGTGGGTGTTTGATTCGTTTTGAATGGATGTTTAGAAGTAATTAGTAAAGAAAAAATACAGTAACAACAAAACCACAAAAAATCTGTGAACTCTCCCAAATTTTTACTCTCATCGCCCCCCAGCGCCACGTTACAGAAAATAATAGGGTCCCTGGGAGATTGAAAGTCTTATTTCAGTTGCATGTTTTTGACGTTATTGGAAGGCCCCCCGTATGAGTTTGCCCCAATTCTAGGGGTCTTCGCGTGTTGGCCTTTGGAAAATTTTTCCAGTTTTGTTTTTTGGGGATGTTTTTTTGCTCTTCCCCTTGGGGTGGAAGTGCGGCACTTCCTCTCTTGTGTTCAGATCCGAAAATGGGTTTCGATATATTTTGCTCTGTTTTTTTTGGGGGATTTTTTATGTTTTTTTAATTTCTTTTCACATCAGATTCAAGTGAAATCCCGTTCTTATCGTTGCCTTGCCAGCCCTGTGCTGCTCCCTTTTATTTCCTTTTAAATCCTGCATCCGTGCGGAATCGAAAATTTTTAAAGGAAAGGTTGTGCCTTACCTCAAAGCAGGCTGCCCAAATTCCCCTGTTTGAAGTGGGTCAAGGGCGGTCAGTGTCATGGCTTGTTCATTTTCAAACTGGTGTGAAAGACTATCCCTTCAAAGATTCCCCTTTACGTAGTGAATTCGGGAAAGACATCACAAGTTACGCAACCCTTTTTCCCGGGGCCACGTGCATCGGAGGGCTCAGGGGGTTGTTGCGTGTTTGGGGGTTTTTGGAGAGGTGTTTTCACATTCGGCCCCTTTGTGCTGTAATTATTATGTTGTTGTTATCAAGAATATTGGAATATAGAACAAACCAAGCTGTAAGTGTTTTTACAATCCACCTTTCGGTTACACAACGGATTGCCTACCGGGGTAAGAGCTGACTGAAGAACGGCGGCCTTCATTCAATCGTTTCTCGTGTCATTCAGTTAATGTCATATAATCTCCTTTCTTCCGTCATTGTTTCGATATTCCACGCAGGGTGCATGCTATGCGCAACGTGCCATCCATGCCAATGGCCATAGTGGTCGTTCTCTTCCGGAAGTTGGTGATGGGATTTTATGTATGCAAGGTGTTATGCGTGCGTTCATTCGAAGGTCTTGTTGGGGGAAATGGTGTCAGGACCAATATTATTTCCTAGTTTCCTGCACCGAAACGAGGTTCGAACCCGCAACCCCAGGATTACGAGTCCGGCGCTTTACCAACTGAGCTATTCCGGTTCATGTTTACATACCATGAAAAAGATTTTTTTAAAAAAGTACGATTCTCTCTCTGAGCGTGCGTGCGTGCGTGCGTGGTGCGTGTGTGTGTGTGTGTGTGTGTGTGTGTGTGTGTGTGTGTGTGCGTGGTGCGTGCGTGCGTGCGTGCGTGCGTGCGTGCGTGCGTGTGTTGTGTGTGTGTGTGTGTGTGTGTGTGTGTGTGGTGTGTGTGTGTTTTGTGTGTGTGAGAGAGAGAGAGAGAGAGAGAGAGAGAGAGAGAGAGAGAGAGAGAGAGAGAGAGAGAGAGAATTATTTCTATATTATTTTTCCTCGTCTAGATATTAAACGCCGTAAAAAGATGTTTGATTCATGTACTAAAATAAAAAATAAAAAATGTTGTAATGATGTTGAAATGAATGTTGAACTCACGGCTATTCAATCATACTGATGTAACATGCTTTCAGAATGAACAGTATATTCACTATAAGGAGGTAAGAAAAATATATATTTTGGACAGAATCCAATTCTACAGTCACTTGTTTCTTCATGACATTGCTACAGAAGACTTACGCTGACTGGTGTGTGTGTGTGTGTGTGTGTGTGTGTGTGTGTGTGTGTGTGTGTGTGTGGTGCGGGGCGTGCGTGCGTGCGTGCGTGCGTGCGTGCGTGCGTGCGTACGTGCGTGCGTGCGTCCCGTGCGTGTGCGTGCGTGTGTGCATGCGTGCGCGCTTGCTTGTGTGTGTGTGTGTGTCAAGTCAAGTCAAGTCAAGTCAAGTCAAAATTATCTTTATTGAGGGTTAAAGAATAAGCTTTCCAGCTTTTTTTACATCCTGCCCTCATAAACAAGAAAGAAACTAATTGAACATATAACCACAAGCTCAAAAACATTTTTAAAACGCACAATTTCTTTCATGCAAATACATAACTCTCATATGAAATCTGAAACAATCATGAAACTATTGTTGGAACTTCAAGTTCAAGCACAGAGAGAGAGAGAGAGAGAGAGGAGAGGGGAGAAGAGAGAGAAAGACGGGGATAAGGGATTGTATTAATGGAATGACTTCAATTGAAGCGCAGAGTTTCTATCAAATGCATTTTTAGTGCTTTTTTAAATGTATATTTTGAGTGACATGATTTTATGGAGGAAGGCAATTTATTCCATGCGGTCCCTCCAGAGTACAGAAACTTGATTTTTTAAAGATTACATCGAGGTCTGGGAAGAGACAGTTTATGTGTATGTCTGTAACTATTGAAGACAAAGCTCTCAAAGATTATCTTCGGGGCTGATCCATTCACTACATTGTACATGCTCAAGCATTTGTTGAAGTAGAGTCTGTCTTTAAATGGAAGAATATTTAAAGTTTTGTAATCATCTTTGTCAAGGTATTGATTTCAACTGAATTAATTTAATGGCCCTATTTATGCAGACGACTTACTAGTTTCAGATTAGTTTCACTGGCATTATCCATAACGTGGATGCATAATTGATAAGAGAAAGAATGTGCGCATGAAAGAATATCTTTCTGGAGTGAAGATTTAGAATTTTTTTATCTTTGAAAGTTATATATCTCTTAGAAATACGTTTTCCAAGATCCGCAATGTGGTAAGACCAAGATAAATCGTTGTCAATGATAACACCTAAAACTTTATGCGATGTAACCTCTTCAATCTTTTGTCCTTGGGCATGTAATGGCGCAAATGAGGATGTCATTTTCTGTCGTTCTGGCGTGTAGTGACGTACATGCATTTGGTTTTACTAGCATTGAGGGACATATGATTCATTTCTGTCCATGTAATTAGCTTGTTGATATTTTTCTGCAGGTTATTTACCAGTTCAGTAGGGTTACTACTGTGAGATTGTAATGAGGTATCATCAGCAAACATTTCACAACAACATTCTATAAACAGGGGTAAGTCATTTATATAAATAGAAAAGAGTAGGGGTCCCAATACTGACCCCTGAGGGACACCAATTGTAAAGGGAGTAACTTTGACCTTTTGGAGTTGATTTCAACAAGCTGTTGACGAATCAGTGAGAAACGAGGTAAAGAATTTTAAGGCTGTATTCGATACTTTGTAACACATAAGCTTTTTATTAGAAGGGAGTGGTTTATAACGTCAAACGCTTTTGCAAAATCGACAAAAGAATTCCAGTAAGGTCATTATTGTTAATATTCGTAAGACATCTATCGATAAGTTGTACAAGAGCAGTGTGACAAGAGTGATTTTCTCGAAAACCTGATTGATTTTCATGAATCAGATCGTAATATTTAAGATGAGAATATAGGTGTGTTTGAACATGTTTTTCGAGTGGTTTAGACAACAGGGATAATATTGAGATAGGTCTATAGTTTGAGAGATTGGTGGGCTCACCTTTTTTATATAAAGGTATAACTTTTGCTTGTTTAAATCTTAAGGAAAGTGGCTTTTTATCATACACAAATTATAAACGTAAGTGAGTGTCTCAGCAATGGTCAATGAAGCGATTTTTAGTATCTTGCCATCATTCCATCTAAGTCCCTTGTCCCTGACTGTTTTAAGTGTGTTAAACAATCAAATACTTCATGTAATGACAATGGTGGTATGTCAAAACACGAAGAAATATTTTTACATCGACAGTATTTTTCTAACATACATAGATCATTGTACTTTGTTTTATCATTTACAATAACATCCTTAGTTATATTTGCAAAATGAAAGTTGAAGTCTTCTGGTGATATTTCTTTTATTGGATTTTGCATTCTTGAATTATTGTTAGTCAAGAGATTGATAGCTTTCCAAATGTGTGTGTGTGTGTGTGTGTGTGTGTGTGTGTGTGTGTGTGTTGAGGTGTGTGTGTGTGGTGTGTGTGTGTGTTGTTACATTCTTTCCACAGACATTTTTTTTTGAATGCATGTCTAAACTATTTGGATACTCAGGGCTCTTTCAGTTAGGATCCCCTCCCCTCCCCCCCCCCCCCCACCCCCAATCTTGTTGAAATTGTGTGCTTGAGTTATGCCTTTTGTCAGTCTCTTTGACCCTGACCCCCCCCCCCCCCTCCCCACTCCCCCTCCCCCCTACCTTACGCGTGGATTCCGGCTTGGGGGTCGTGTGTTCGATTTCCATTAGAGCCATGTATTTGTATTTTTCCGTCCCGACCGACCGACCGGCTCCTAGCCAGAGTTCGAGTTTATTATGAGCTCAGTTTGGAAGACTGGAATCTCATATTAGAGGTTCATCTACGTAATAGATGCGCCTCTGAGAGGGTTGCTGAAAACTTCCTGACCAATAAACACTGCAGGTGTCTGTATCTCTGGGGCTTGACTGTCGCTGGGATCTATCTTGAAAGTAAGAGGGGGGGGGGGGGGGGGGGGTACAGTCCTGTCATGCAGTCTCGGACCAAAATGGACTCCATATTGTCCGTCGTCGTCGCGTCGTCCGTCGTCATCGTCATCTTCATCATTATCATCGTCGTCGTCATCGGTCGTCGTCGTCATCGTCATCATCATCATCACCACACCACCTTCTTCATCATCATTCATCATCATCATCATCATCATCATCATCATCTCATTATCGTCATCATTATTGATCAACATGACCACTAAAAATTTTTTTTAAAGTCTAATTTCGCGGTCCTTCATGCCTCGTTCCCATGGTGACCCCAGTTTTGATTTCCATTCCACATAAGTGACCTTGGTGAGTTCAGGTCGAGGTCACCAGTTCATGGAGACTGTCATTGGATGGGTGTGGTGGAGGCCTCCGGAGGGGAAGACACACTCAACTCTGGCTCAACGACTAGGCAATTTTTGACCGTAGTGGGTGAGTTCTGTGAGTTCTGCGTATGCTGTATCAGAACATGCACCACTG
>CM031627.1:8269667-8282167 GCA_018398815.1 Conus ventricosus
TTCATATCCACAGTTCAGCATGGTTGTAGCATTGAGGTTCCTGTATATTGCAACATTTAACTGTCTTTGAGGTGTTCACTTCTTCATTTCCTTTCGAATTCTCACTGTTCCGCTGTGGGAATTTTCTAAAACAGAATACAATGTATGATTGTTTTGAAGAAAATGAAAATGTCTAACTAAATAATTATCATCTCTAACCCTTTGATTAGGGATAACAAGTATAACAAAACACACTCCTATACTGCCTTTCATAACAAAATCAGAACAGCTTTTCTTTATAGCATGTCTGAGAAGAAAGTCATCTCAAGCATCAAATCATTCTTATCAAAGAGAAAGGTGCTAAATGAAACATTGCTAAAAATGGTACTCTTTGAGAACTTTCAGTTCCTTTCTGACAAGATAAAAGGTCTTAAAACACAGCAGATGTAACCGTGAATGACCAACAAGAGTAATTTGCTGCCAGTCGTTCATTATTGGCAGAAAACAGAGGATGTACTCTAGCCGCTACTCATTGTCAATGAACACAAAGTCAGTGTCAAAGTCAGTCAAGCTGAACGAATCTGGTGCATCATCAACTTCTGGGGCGGGCGGATTCTCCGCTAGGACATCCACAAGCTCTGCAGGCATGAGAAGGCCACGTGTCCATGTCACTTCAAGTCCTTCAGATGTCTTTTGCCATCCATGACCCTCTGGTGATGGGATGTGTGGCTTTGGCTCGTGAGAATGGTTCCATATGAGTGTCTGGTAGTTCACTCTCTCAATGTGCATGAGCAGAGAATCTCTGCATGGTGGCAACAGACTCATGTCCATACCATCGTAACAGGTCAGCAATTCTTCACTGGTGTTGAATCGCTCAAGGAATTTCTCATATCGAAGCTTGTTGATGTCTTTGGTGCATGAACCACGACCTCTGTACAAGACACAGGTGAACTCTTCAAGTTCATTCATGACGGTTGGGTGAATTTGGGCCATGACACCAAGCTGAGCAAATGTTCTGATATACTCGGATGCTGTTTGAGGGTCTTGATTGGGGCAATTTTCCCTTTCCTGACAAACGCACTCGTCGTGTCGCATCCGCTGAATGCATGGACAACAGGTAACACGGAACAGATCTCTTTGCCCACAGTCAGCGCAACGTTCTTGATGTCAATGAGTCTCCGCTTATTTCAGACTCCTGTATCAAAGAGAATCTTCTGGGGGATCCTTTCAGCGTACTTGAGAAGAAGGATGAAGACATCTGTGTCTGGAGATCTTACAGTGATCGTTGAATCTTCAGAAGAGTTGTCCATGTCGGCAATATGGAGACAGTGCAGCATCGTCATCCTTTCAACATGACCCCTTTCAATAATGCTGTCTTGAACATAGCACACTAAGCTTGCAAATGCATCAGCATGAGCAGCCCGTTCTTCTGTCACATTTGTGTCTCCACTTGAAGTCTGTCGCCTTCGATCCTCCTCGGAATGTGTGTATGCCCTACGACAGGAATTATGATAGTGGGCTTCCTTGGCCACCAGGTCTGTATCCTGCACCTTTGCCAGAATTCGTTCATCCTTCTTTTGTTCAGCACTCTTTTGATTGATGCTTCTGCCGCCTTTGTCACACACTTCACAAGGTTTTCTTCTTTTCTTTTCCGTACTAGTCGCATCTTGCCACAAAACAAACACTCATCTGCTGGGAAAAGCACGCTACTTGATGACGGTGCAACTGTACGAGTCCTTTGAGAAGTAGATGTCGAGTCTTCATCAGATGTGCGCTTTCGTTTCAGTAGTTTGGTCGTGTTTGTGAAATTCTGGTAACACCATCTGTGATAGCCATGAATGTGAGGGAGGTACTGTTCTGGCACCTGACAACAAATGCTTGGTAGCTTCAAGTTCACCTCCTCTTGCAACTGTCAAAGTGCAACTGAATCTTTCATCTTTTGAAAACTTGTTTCACATAAGGGTCTTACTTTAGTGTCCGATTTGTTCTGGGGGTAATGAACGATGCATGTAGGACCACTAAATGTCTTTTTTGTGCCCCTTGATGTGCCTGATGTTAGCTGAACAGGCTTCTCGTCTGTTTTCTTTTTCTCCATTGCTTGCTTTATTCTTTTTTGGCTGAGTCTGTGTAGGGAACCTACACAGACTCAACCAAAAAGTAAATTAGAAAAATGGAAACATCACTGAAAATCCAAAAGTACTTTGATATTGAGAAACAAAAATCAAGACAGCTGTTGTAGGGAGAGTGACTAATTTGTTATATCTAGGCAGCGATTACCCAACCTGATATTTGTTGATCAGTTCTGGGCGCAAAATTCTCGCTGGTAACTTACTTTGACCATTCACCAAAAGTGGCACCCAATTCAACAATCATTTTCACCTTCTGACTGTAGGGTGGTAGTGCGGTGTCCAATAAACTCTACAATGAATTCTTTGTGGTCAAAATAATTGATCTACGTACTCTATCGTCTGTCTGGATGGCTTACGCTAAGCTTTGTAACAGTTTTGCCACAAATGACCTTGAAAATGACCTTTGACCTTTAAAATTACCTTCAAACAGAAAATAAGCACCAGGAATAGATTTCTCACACCCAATAACATGGGATGGAAGGAATGGTCACATGTCTAGAGCTAATAGAAACTGAGACAAGACGTTTTCTATATTCATGGCGGCCATTTAAAAAGCGGGGGGTACCTAACTTTGAAAATTCACCACACCTACACCCAGCAACGGATCGCTGGCAAACAACCTGATTTCAGTAGCTTAGATGTTAAGCTTTCCAATGGTACCTGTCTGGAAAATTCCCCACTAGGGGGAAGGGGGGGGGTATAGGACGGCTCATGGACTATTTACTTGGCGCATCAAGCATTGTCCTCCGGGACTGCATTGCCAACACACAATATCAACCATGATGAACAAACGTTTAAATAACCTCTTAAGTGAACTGAACTGAACACCCTTTCATACTACTTCTCCTCATGTCACAGATTCTCGCTATACCATGTTGTGTCTATGGATCCTTAAAGGCTCTCGTGACAATGAAAGTAAGAGTTTGAGAGTCGGTTTGTCTGAGTCGGAGTCTGTTTGGGACCGGGGCGGGGGAGGGGAGGGGGGGTAAGGGAGGGGAAAGGGGTGAGGGCAGAGGGGGGGGGCACCGTAAAGATGGAGAGGATAGCGTGGATGGGACCTGAGGGTGGGGGAAGGGGAAGGGGGAAGGGGAAGGGGAAGTGGAAGGTTGAAGGGGTGTATGAGTGTGAAGGAAGAGCTGGTCGTGTAGTAAGATAAGATATGATAATGTTGCTTATAGCCCAGCCGACCGCAAAGGGCCACATCAGGGCTGTCACCACGTTAAAATCAACTCATAAGTCATTCATTCACACAATTCTTTAAAATACATGGAAAAACCCATCCGAAAGTTTGTTTAAAATCTTTCCACTGTAGAATCTCAGATCCGATGAAAAATGTTAATCTCTTTCTCAAGAACTCAAAGATCGCGTCAGGCGGAACGTCTCTGAACAAGGTTTTCATGGAATCTGCTGTAAACTGTTTGTGTCTCACATCATGCAAGTCCCAACACTCTAAAAAAAAAACATGTTTCATTGTGAGTGGCACATGACATGGAATGCACCACGGAGCTTCTTCACTCTTTAAAAGGTAAGAATGGGTAAAATACGAATGGCCGGTGTGCAGCCGGCACAGAACTGTTTCTTCTTTACGACCACCAGACGTAGATGAGAGGAACTCCTTAAGGTTTGGACGGATCTGAAAGAGTTTGTTATCTGTATGTGTATTCCAGTCCTGCCAGAGGTTTCTGACATAATCATTAATTCTGGGTTTCAGATCTGAGCAAGGGATAGATGTGTTTGACAGTTTCTCTGTTGTGGCATTTTGGCTAAACGATCAACCATTTCATTCCCTCCAATGCCAAACATGACCAGGAACCAAAGCCAGAATAATGTTGTAACCATCCGCTTTCAACTTGGTAAAAAGTTTTTTTTTTTTAAAAGTGTCAAAGTTCGGGGTGCTGAAGGTTGCGACCAGCTATGGCCTCCAAAGCTGACAGCTAATCTGACAAAACCAGAAAGTCCTTTGTTGAATGAGAGCTTATCGTCAATGCCAGAACCAGAGCAGAGTGGACAATTTCATTTCAACTGTGTGTGTGTGTGTGTAGTTGTGTGTGAGGGCGCGCGAGCGTGCGCGCGCAGGGGTGTATATGTATGTGTGTGCCCGTGCACGCGCGCGCACGCGCGTGTGTGTATGTGTGTGTGTGTTTCCACTCCTGCACTCTTCCCTGTTCTTACAGGGAGTGCAACCGAACCCGGTTCTACACCATTGACGGCAAATGTAACAACCTGGACAATCCCCACTGGGGGTCCGCTTTCTACCCCTTCGTCAGAGTCCTACCCAACGTCTACACTGACGGTGAGTTCACATCTTAAGCCTGTGTCACACTGGGCGAGTCTCTCTCTCTCAAGTGTGATCGCACTTTTACGCTCGTCGGACGAGAGGTCAGAGTCAGGCGGCGCAGCGATTCTCCCAGCCATACTGGTGACGGCGGGTCTAGCCTGTGTCGCCGGGGGACGACTCCTGGAGATGTTGGGCGATCGGCGATGGAGCGCTGCCTGACTACGATTACCGTGGCCTGGGATACCGTGTTCTGAGACTTGCAGACATGGGGGCACTCCTTATGGGGTTGGGCTGAAAAATTGCCCTCTGTGCCGTAGTCTGCATGGCCCGCCGAACTTTTAGGGTCTCGTGCAGCGCTCCAGCGACTTTAGTCCTTCTCCCTCCTTGAGGCGGCCTCACGCGGCACAGGACCATCGCCACCCCAGCACGAAGAAGGCCGTCTGGTGGCCCTGAAGACAGGCCTTTTGTTTGGAGAAAAGAGGCCAAATACACCGACGCCCATCGTCGGCCGACCAACAGCCGAATTTGAACTGAAGTTCAAAAAGTAACTAGAGCTCGAAGAGAGACGCACAATGGCCTCCACACGGAACTCACCCGCTACTGCCAGCGACAACAGTTGCCACAGAATGTGCAGACCTCTGTCTGCGGGTGTACTTGTCCTAAAGGGTCTCCGGCAAATAGGACGTTAATCTCACCTACAAACGAGAGCGATACCATCTTGGTAAGCTAGCGCGGGAGCGAAACACTCGTCCAGTTTGGAGAGTTGGACGTGGTCAACTTTTCAGTCGAGGCGCTCGAACAGCGAAGGTGATTCGCCAGTCAGAACACAGGTGAATGTCATGTATACATGTAGTCTGCAACCCAGCATCCCCTTTTGGCTCAATGTGTGTGTGTGTGTGGTGGGTGGGTGTGGTGCGTGCGTGCGTGAGTGCGTGCGTGCGTGCGTGCGTGCGTGTTCTCTTCATCAAGATCGATGATACGTCCCTGCTTTCAGATCCTGTATCAAATGTGATTCTCTCGTAATGTAGTACTCTCCATTCAAATTTTTTTTTTTTTTAAGTCAGAGCGCTCGAAGCTATTCAGCGAACAATATGTAGTGCACCGCCAGATGATAATGCGTTCTGCATCCAAGCCTTCCCATCAGTCGATCTGCCAACTGCTTTCCTGCGGACTCACTTGGTTGTTTCATTCAAACTGGCGAGGCGAGGAAACCAGCGAGTGCAAGAACGACATCTCCTTTCCCTCGCTTCTTCTGAGCGAAAAATCCGCCTAGTGTGACAAGAGCTTACCGGCTTAGCAGGGTGGTTAGGTGACTGGGTGTCTCCATTGTGGAGCTAACTGAACACTGCACTGACTGTAGTTCCCCTCTTAGCTGATTTGGTGGATTGGCACGTCGGTTGATCTGTCTGTTATTGAGTAAAACTCGACTGATGGTGAGTTCACCTGGTCCTGGGTTGATAGGTAAGTGGGTGGGTCGATGGGTTGATAGGTAAGTGGGTGGGTCGTCAGTCTGTCATGGAATAAACTACTCATTCTATTGATGGAAGGTTCAGCTATTGCTGGGTGAGAACATGGCAGTGTAGCTGGTCCTTCTGCTACGGAACATACACTTCACTACGCTGATGATGTTGTTGTCGTTGTCGTACCCTGGCTAAAAGACTCCAGGGATCATCCGAACAGCCAAAGTACTTGAACACTATGGAACAAATGCATCAGCTGGGGATGAGAACATGACGTGTGTGACCGTTTTTTGATTACCCCGCCACATGGGCTGCCACACTCCGACTTCGGGGGATTTTGGAGCCTGATGATGTTATGCTAGGAGCTTGTCACAACTGAAGACAATCCCCGCATAACTATGCAGAGCATAGCAACATTTTGATGTAGTCCTGGTGTTCTAGCCTATGTCAATTGGCCTGACACAGCCTTAAGCCAAGACGACTACGCTGATGATGTGTTTACCTCTTTCTGGCTTGGAAGGTTGGTAGGTTGGTTGATCCTTCTTTTGTGGAGCGAACTGATCACTGCACTGACGGTGAGTTCACCTCTTGCTGGCTTGGTAGGTTGGTCGGTAGCTTGGCTGGTCCCCCCTCTATTGTGGAGCAAAATGAATCGCTCCGTTGATGTCGAGTGTCACCTCTTTCTGGCTTGGACGTTCGGTAGGTTGGTTGGTTGGTTGGGTCGTCCTTCTGTTCTTGAGCAAATGAATTTCTTCAGTGATGAGAAGATTCGCCTGTTGCTGGCTTAGTACCTTGGCTGGTTCCTTATGTCATGGACCAAACCATTCACTGCGCTAAGAGCGACTTCACTATGTGTGTGAGTGTGTGTGTGTGTGTGTGTGTGTGTGTGTGTGTGTGTGTGTGTGTGTGTGTGTGTGGGCGCGCGCGCGCCGCGCACGCGCATATGTCTTCTGCTCAGTTTATTGCTGCTGCTATGAGCAGTTGCATGGAGCAAATAACCGAAATAGAATAACATTAGCCGCAGCAGCAGCAACAACAAAAACGACAACGACAACAACAACAACAACAACAACATCAACGACATCAACGACGAAGACGATTACCATACTATTACTATCCACTATCACATCATCACACCTATGCCCATCCCCATTACCATGAACAACGAGACAACTACCACAGCGACGTGACTGTTGCACTGTGTAACAGGCAAGCTGATACCTCGCCTGTACGCCCATGGCACCAACAACACAGAGCTGTTGCCCTCAGCCAGGAAGGTGACCTTGACCTGTCTGCCCTCTTTGGAGGTCGAGCGACCTGGCGACCTTCACCCCGTGCACAACCAGAACCTCATGCAGTTCGGACAGTATTTCGCTCATGACCTGGCCTTGACCCCTATTTTGGCGGGTCAGGTTCACTGGAGATTAATCTGGAACGTTCGTTTGTCGTTTGGTTTGACTCTCTCTGTGTGTGTTCAGCCCACTCCTCTCTGTCTCTCAGTCTGTCTGGCTGGCTGGCTGGCTGGCTGTCAGTGTGTGTGTGTGTGTGTGTGTGTGTGTGTGTGCGTGCGCGTGCGGTGCGTGTGCGTGTGTGAGTGTGTGCACGCGCGCATGTGTGTGACTTCGCTTTTTACATTTAACAGCAAACTGGAACATAGATATCCGTTTAAGCGTTCTATTCACTTCTTACAAACTTTTGACTTTTTTTTCTTTTGTCACTGTTTCACATTTTGTGCACCCCCTGTCCACATTACCCCCCCCCCCCCCCCAAGGCTGCTCATTCTGCCTCTTCCCTACACAGCCACACCCAAGTTCGTCCTGTCCCAGCCACAGCATCGGAACTCCACAGGGAGCAGTATCAGATCGCCACGAGGCACCCTGCGAGGAGTCGCTGCACTGCGACTGAATCACCACGATCGAGTTCAGTGGTGTTGGTTCCGTAATACATGCAGCGTATCAAAGTGACCTACTGACCACAATGTCTGTCTAGTCATGAGGTCAGCGTGAGTGAGCTCCCCCCCCCCCCCTCCCTCCTCCCTCCTCCCACTCCCGCCCCCCCCCCCCCCCCTCCACCCCCCCCCCCACCCCCGCCTCCCGGTCATTGAACGTGATACGTTCGGGACGACCGTAGCGCTGCTTCAAGAGCTCACAGGTACTTTTATAATTAGCAGCATTCAGCGAAAGTCCGAAACTTCAGCCTCACCCGTAAGCAGGAAAACTTTGTAATGTCTGGCCACTCACTGCGGTCTACGACAGCTTCGAACTGTTTGCCAGAAACATGACTAACCTTTCACATCAATACTAACTTTGCACTCGCACACTCACACTGTCCGGTGAACTGGACACAGATCTCGAGTTGTTCTTTGAAAGAGCTGTAATGTAAGAGTCTTCACTGCGTTGAGCCGAACAGCTCTGGCTTTTCTCCCAACACACCATGCAGCTGCTTCAGTGTCCGCTTCTAAACCTTTTTCCTTCAACGAGATGTTCCACTGCTGTCTGAGCTTCATCTAGTCGTCTTCATCTCTCATTGAACTTTTTCCAAAAGCTTGAGGAGACACTGACTCATTTTTGCAGAGGTCTTCCAACTTACGGCACGAACGCGATCACCATCCACGACCAGTAGTTCTTCCTTTTTTCATCCGTTGCTCCAGTTCTCAACATGTTCACCACGACGAGAGTTCCACCTCATACTTTCACGAACCTAACCGAACAAGAAGACCTGACTGTTCCAGTTTTGTGAGGTTGTGTTGTGTGTGTGTGTGTGTGTGTGTGTGTGTGTGTGGTGGTGTGTGTGTGTGTGTGTGTGTGTGTGTGTGTGTTTTGCCCCTTAATTTCCCGGGCTCCGGCACCAATATTCATTGCAACATTAACCAAAAACAAACACATGAATCAGTTCAGCGGACAGCTCCCTCCCTTTGATGATGGAGGCATAAAAACAGTTTGTTCTCATTTTCATCCTGGTAACACCTAACCTTTGACCTGAAAAATAAACAAAACATCTTTTCAAGGAAATCAACCAAATGCGTTGGCCAACATCGGTCGATTCGACGAGCGCGTCGCTACGTCAGTTGATGATGAACTTGCAAATACCTTCCACCTTGACATGAACCCATCTGGGGCATGGATGTCCAGCGGACATTGAAAATGGGGGTCACCACCACAACAGAGAGTGATGGGCCACAGAAGTTGAAACTTTTTTTCTTTGTGAATGAACGCTATAGACTTCCATTCTGGTCTGAGACTATAGGAGAGGAAAAGCCTGCCCTCCACTCGTGCATTCATTTTATATGATGTAAGTCAACCAGGCCCTGGGAGACACAGACATCTGTGGTGCTGGCCAGGAAACTTGAGCAATACTCTCAGCAATGCAATCCATCAATTAAGAGGATGAAACTCGACTGTGTGGTTCCACTTTTACAGTCTGAGTCCAGAGTGCTACCAAGCCGGGATGGGAACAAACACAGAGCAAGAAACAAAAGGAAAAAAAAAAAGAAAGGGAAGAAAAAAAAATTTTTAAGAAAAAAACGCAGCACCTATGAACCTACAGCCTCCAACCTATGAACCTACAGCCTCCAAGCCTATGAACCTACAGCCTCCAAACCTATGAACCTACAGCCTCCAAACCTATGAACCTACAGCCTCCAACCTATGAACCTACAGCCTCCAAGCCTATGAACCTACAGCCTCCAGCAAACCTATGAACTCACTACAGCCCATCCAAGCCTATGAACCTACAGCCTCCAAACCTATGAACCTACAGCCTCCAAGCCTATGAACCTACAGCCTCCAAACCTATGAACCTACAGCCTCCAAGCCTATGAACCTACAGCCTCCAAACCTATGAAACTACAGCCTCCAAGCCAATGAACCTACAGCCTCCAAACCTATGAACCTTCAGCCTCCAACCCAACATTAACCACTACATCAGCGCGATTCGTGAGAAGCTTTACATTGTACCAGTGGAGCTAAACAGCCGTATATTATTATGATAACATGACATGACAGAGCACTGATAAAACGTGTTGCAGTATTCCTGGTGCGATAGATGTAGTAATAGGTGTCGTAGAAGCTGGAGCAGAGATGTGGAGGGAGAGGATACGTATTTCCCCTCGCTTTCCCACGGATTCACCTTTCCGGGGTCCTCTTTGCTGGCAGCGGTCACTTACCACGGCCCAGGTTACTGTCATCACGTATGCCTGCTTGGTGTAATGGTCTGTTGCTAAGCAAGATGCGCCCTCTGTATATACGTATGTGCGAACCTCTGTTGTTGTTGTTGTTGTTGTGTTTCTGCTTCAAACCTGACAACTTGACATATAAGCTGTGGATTGTGGTAGGCAGATTGCCAACCAATGAACACGATTTGAAAATGAATTTAAAGTCAGTCCGCCAGTTAACATGGACAAACAAAATGACAAGACAAAACACGACGCGTTTCGACCTCTCAGGTCATCTTCAGGCAAGATAAACAACATTCAGGACAATGAAAACGAAGAACGAGCAATCAGTTATGTTCTCAAAATTATTTCTCTTCAATGAACATGAGGTAGACAGAGAGCCAGCCACATCAACAGCAAGGGTAAATAAATGCCTTTAACTATGCGCAAAGGAACTGTGATCACTGAAAGGCGAAGATACTTATCCTGCCCCATCTGTATCTATGGTTAGAGTAACAACAGTGGACAAGGTCAGGGGAATTAAGTTCAGAGGGGTTCCAAGGAAATGAAACAAAGCGAAGTGGGCGTCACTCGCTATCATCGGACGAAGTGAGGATTCAAGTGTTTGTTTGTTTGTTTGTTTGTTGTTTTTTAACGTACCAAACAACGGCTATCGATTTTGTTCGATACAAAATCAAGATCATCAGTTTGCCTTTGGAAAGCCTTTGACGCTGGATCAGCTATATAGACTTGGCTGGCTGATTGGTTGGTTGGCTGATTGGTTGGTTGGCTGATTGGTTGGTGGGCTGATGGTTGGTTGGCTGGATGTTTAGGTTTGTTTGTTTTTTTTCTTTGTTTAGGCTTGTTTGTTTTGTTTGTTTAGGTTTGGTAGTTTGTTTCTTTAGGTTTGGTTGGTTGTTCGTTGATTAGTTTGTTTGTCTGATTGTTTCGAGTCTGCCTCCGTTTTCCTGTTCATTACGTTTTAGATTTTGGAAACTTTTTTTTTTTTTTGGTGAGATCTTACTTCCTTTCTCTCGGTATCCATTTCTTTTCTTTTCCTTCCTTCCTTCATTTCCTTCCTTCCTTCCTTCCTTCATTTCCTCCATTCCGCGATGCATGTGATGTCTCCTTCCAATTTTTGTATCTTCCATCTCTTTGTTTCTTAACTTGCCTGTTTTGATCTACACACTCTGTATCCTTTCTTCTTCTTCTTCTTCTTCTTCTTCTTCTTCTTCTTCTTCTTCTTCTTCTTCTTCTCTTCCTCCTCCTCCTCCTTCTTCTTCTCTTCCTCCTCCTCCTCCTCCTCCTCCTCCTCCTCCTCCTCCTCCTCCTTCTTCTTCTCTTCCTCTCCTCCTCCTCCTCCTCCTCCTCCTCCTCCTCCTCCTCCTCCTCTCCTCTTCTCTTCTTCTTCTTCTTCTTCTTCTTCTTCTTCTTCTCCTCCTCCTTCTCCTCCTCCTTCTCCTCCTCTCCTTCTCCTCCTCCTCCTCCTCCTTCTCCTCCTCCTCCTCCTCCTCCTCCTCCTCCTCCTTCTTCTTTCTTTCTTTCTTTTTTTCTTTCTTTTCCCTTTCTTTCTTTCTGTCTTTTATTCTTTCTTTCTATCCTAAGTGTTCCCACCTGTGGCATTGCCAGCTGTTTGAATACAAACATGTCGATCCTTTTTTGTTTCTTTCTTTCTTTCTTTCTTGGCGCCATGGACGGTCTTGGAGGATTCGGATGTTGCGAGGGGTTGGATGACAATGGCCTGCACCCGGACACTTTCAACGGGTAAGAGACAAGCAGTGTTTTCATCATCGTCCATCATCATCATCATCATCATCATCATCATCACCATCATCATCACATCAATCATCATCATTCATCATCATCATCATCATCATCATCGTCTCGTCGTCGTCGTCGTCGTCGTCGTCGTCGTCGTCGTCGTCCCCTCTTCTCTCTCACACCGCCATGCCTAGAGGCACATCCTCAGGAGGAAAATGGGCAGTCATCCTCAGAGGCTCTGTAAAACTATAGCAGCTTCTGTTGCGGAGTAGCAGGCATCGGCCGAGTCTCCTCTCTCAGGCCCTGCAGACTCTTCAAAATCCTGAAGAATGTGATGCTTGGTCTGGTTTTCAACGGAGCGAGGAGGAGGTGGCGCAGGGTGGAAAAGGGAAATGCAGGTGTGGGGGGTGGGTGTAGACCCGATGGTGCTATGGTGGGATCCATACCGTGTGTTTGCTGGTGGTGTCCTGGCTGCGATGGAAAGGGGATGACCTGAATCTGCCTGTTGATTTGATGGATGATCAAATCGGGATGATTCTGAATCTGCCTGTTGATTTGATGGATGATCAAATCGGGATGATTCTGAAACTGCCTGTTGATTTGATGGATGATCAAATCATGATGATTCTGAATCTGCCTGTTGATTTGATGGATGATCAAATCATGATGATTCTGAATCTGCCTGTTGATTTGATGGATGATCAAATAGGGATGATTCTGAATCTGCCTGTTGATTTGAT
>CM031627.1:8294667-8298726 GCA_018398815.1 Conus ventricosus
AAATGTGGGGGTTTATAAAAAAAAAAATAAATAAATAAAAAACGCATTGTGCACACTTGTAACTACCAGCATCCACATGGCATCATTTGGGTTTTGTTCTGCGCTTCCTTCTCATCCCTTTTCAAAACGAACTTTCCAAAGAACGCACTTACATAAGAAATTTAATTTTCGACCCTCCCCCTTCCCCCACGCCCCCCCCCCCTTCCCCCACGCCCCCCCCCCCCTCTCTCTCTCTCTAAATTCGGGATTTCAGGAATCATTTCTAAATTAGAGAAATTCCAGAACAAAACAAAACAAACAACAACAAAAAAATCAGCAGACAAAACGTTATTGTTGTACCGATAATGCAGATACCATAATCATCACACGATCTGTTCACAAGGGAAAGAACTCGTCCCCATACCCTGCGTAGGCCACACGCCACAATAAGAATTTTGCACACACACACACACACAAAAAAACCCTATATAATCCATGAAAACATAATAAAGTTTATAAAAAACCGTTTGGTGGTAGTCGAACCCTTTGGAAGGTAGAGACTGACGTTTCAAGCCATAGGCCGTTGTCAAAGTGAAGAGAAGAGGACAGTGTAGACAGGAAAGCCCATGTGAAAATTGGGTGAGAATATAATAATAATAATATATCATCCATGTAAGCGTTTTGAGGCCTACCATGAATTTGAGCCAGCATTTGTTGTTAAACTGATAGTTGATCAAAAGAACAACTCCCCACCAGTTATTTCCCTAATTTGGGGGGGGGGGGGGGGGGGGGGGAGGGGGGGGGGAAATTTCACGATGAAATCACAAACAATCTTCAAATACATCACCTTACCCTTAGGTGACGTCACATTTCACTTTGCACTCACCTGTGTCCCTAACTTTGCGTCAGCTGCTGACCCCCAGATAACCCCGTTCCTTTGATTTTGATTTCTCCGCTTGGAGCCGCCCGGCTTGTACCTTGATGGTCAAGAAAATGAGGAGAATCTACTTTCAGACACAATAAAAATAATTAAAAAAATTTCTCAAAACAATCTAATTGCTCCAGTCTATAAATACTCCATTCCTTAAGCAAAGCCTTGGCCTGTTAATTTTTGGTGTGCAGCCTGTGAACCGCGCTGTGTGTTCAGGTGGACTAGCGGTGGACGAGCTTTGAACTGTCAAAGGATGGGGTCAGTTTCTGTGGAAGACAACTAACTGTGAAGTTAACGGAAACGAATGGACGCTCCCCTCATGTTGATATCCAGAAGTTCTGTCGAATTAAGGAATTCCGATGAAAAGATCATGCATCTACCCTATAAACGTACTACGACACAAAATGAAACGAGCGGAGGGTAAGTCCGTTAAAAACTGGTAAATAAGCGTGTTGTGTAGTGAATCGGAAACGTGGATAATTGCGAAAGATTTATATTAGCAAAAAGAAACATTCATTTTCAAAATTGTTGTGACTTGCAATTGATTAATAAGATGGACAAAGTAATACTGCAAGTTATTCCAATTTCCGAAAAGAAAGACATTGCACCCGTGACAATACTGGAAATGAAAGAAATCTAATTTTATGTTTTAAAAAAAAATATATATATATTAATATATATATATATCTTGGGGGGAGATGTTTTATAGTGAATCGGAAGTCCCGATCAACCTTGACCTTGTGTTTGACAACACGCATGTGCGTATTTGGTTTCGTTGAAGACCACGCCTGATTAGAAATCAACCTCAGTAGACCAGTGTGAATCGTCTCCTTCAGATTTGTTGTCTCTACTCTGAACGCCCTTAAGCTTGGCCGGTCCTAACACAACAAAGTGAGAAATAAGGCAGCAGCCGGTAATTAAGTAAGGTAACCACATTCCGTCTTTGATGAATTAAAAAAAAAACCAAACAAACAAAACAAACAAACAAACAAAAACCCAGGAGGAAACAAACGTCGGGTGCAGTACCTGGCCGCCAATCTCCGGTCGTTGCCTGTGGGCAGGTACAACTCCAGCCTGGATCCCAGCATCATCAACGCCTTTCAGACGGCGGCCTTCCGCTTCGGGCATTCCCAGATCAACAACGTCTTCGTCCTCAATCCCCACACCGGCCACCAGATGGCGATCAATCAGACCTTCTTCCGGCCCTACCTGCTCTTCTATCAAGGTCAGTGCCCGTGCTCGCCGCTCTCCGCGCTCCCTACACTCAACCCTACCCTCCTCCACCCCCTCTGACTCTTTTATCAAGATTAGTGAGCTTCTCGATGCACCCTTCTCCCCCCCCCCCTCCCTCCCTCCCCTCCCTTTTTCACTGACAACTTTACCTCCTCCCTCCCTCCCTGCCCACCCATCCCCTTCCTCCATTCTTAGCTTATTCTTCCGTCAACGAATGCAGGGTTGGTAGCAGACACTTGCTCTAAATAAAACTACCCTACCTTCTTCCGCTACAAATCTACTCTTTTCTGAACATAAGTGGGGCTCTTGATGCTCTCTTCAGTTTTACACGAAGACCTGCCGTCTTCCTCTTCTCTTCTGTCAGATTAAATAGCAATTAAGATTATCCCTATTCTTACAGTCAGCACAAACGTTTTCTCTACCCAGTTTTTTACTCTTCCCTGAAGGTAAGTGGGGGGGGGGGGGGTTGGTGCCCTCCCCCCCTCCCTCCCCCTCCCTCCCCCTTCACTCTCACGCTCAACTGTCATTTCTTCCGTCTCAGGGTAAGGGGGGGGTTGTGGACGGACTACTCTGACACTCAGCCCTTTCTTTCTTATGTCCCCATCTACTCTTCCTTCAAATTGAAATGGAGTTCTGGGTGCCTCCTACTCTCACTCTCAAGTGGAGTTTCTTCCACCTGTGTCTCCACTTCTCTCACGGTAAGGGGGCTCCTAATGGATGCCGCTCTCCCTCTCAACCACACCTTCTTCCGCCCTCATTCACTTTTCTTTTTCTTTTGCAAAGCGAGACGACTGCAGGCGGAAATCTAAACAAATCTTAAATAAATGTTAGCGAACCGCCCAGAGACGTTCTTCCTTGCCGCTGAACCCTAAGCGATCTGAAGCGACCAAAGCTAAGTGAATTTTCGTTGTTTTATTCGTTTATATATCACCTGACGAAGACCTAAGAGGTCGAAACGCGTTGTGTTTTGTCTTGTGACTCGTTTGTCCACGTTCTCTGGGCGGTTCGCTAACATTTATTTAAGATTTTTCTTTTGATCAAGGTTAGCCTGGCTCTTTAGATAAAAAAAGGAGGATACACAAGCAAACAAAAACCCGACCAACCAACCAATCAACCAAACAAAAGCGGTGAGAACATCTAGCTGCTGCTACGATTTCTTTTCTTTTGCAGTTCTTCATCTTATTGCTAGTGAGTCGTGACGTCATATTTCAACAGGAACACACTGGCGCCTCTAATGAAGGAAAGATCACGTCAGCTTCTTCTTCTTCTTCTTCTTCCAGATGGGGATGTTTAACCTGCCCCGTGCCCACAGTCTTCACGTAGACTATTCTGGCACACAGGTTGCATGCATTGTGTATTTTCGTGTAGCCGGTATCACCCGTCTTAGACATGAGCATCGGGATCTTTAGAGTCCGTGTATGATCATAGTGCATGTGACACAGACTAGACCTCGGTTTTATAGTCCATCCGAACGACTAGCTTGTTGCAGAGTGGGCGTACGTTCAACTCTCTCAAATCAGTTTTTCATATCAGAAGCTCTTTTTTTATGATAAACAAAAACGACGTTTGATTAAAGTATTTAAACAACTGAAAATTTTAAAGCTGTGAGGGAAAGTCGTCTGATACGCAACCTTCTTTTCCCCTGATGCTCTTATAAACAAGAGCGAGCAAAAACTACTGAAATTTCAACTGTTTTAAATTGCAATGATTACAAACTTGCAACAAAACACACACACACACACACACACATAAATATTTTCATTCATCCGTTATTTTAAGTTAACAAACAAAATATAAGTTCCCGGAATAACCCTCCTCAGCAGATAACATGACACAATAATTCTGACAAAAATAAAACTGTAAAATAAGCTTGATAGTGCGGCAGGTTCCCCCACCCACCCACCCCCACCCCGGCA
>CM031627.1:8298826-8321326 GCA_018398815.1 Conus ventricosus
TCTCATTTTGGTTCTCGAGTACTGTCCCCTACCTTTGCATGTCTGAGAGCTTCCTACTTGCATGCACTCCCCACCCCCACCCCCCACCCCACCAACCACCCCCCCACCCCTTTTCTCATCATTGTGTTCTCTTTGCCCGCCAGTGACGGCTTACCCCAGTGACTGCTGTAAGCAGGGCATAGTATAACCCGTGCATGAGGATGTCAAAAGTTTAGCAGCCACTTGATGTCATTATGTTGTTTGTTGGTTGTTGTTTTTGTGTTGTGTGTGTGTGTGTGTGTGTGTGTTTTGTACTCCCAGTTCTAACAGGGAGTACTTTACAATGGAACGAAGAAATGCTGTCTGTCTGTCTGTGTGTCTGTCCGTGGTCAAAATGTGTTCCACTCGCTCCAGACCACACTTCTGGGCCGATCTTTGAGAAAATGTGTACGTATGTTCATTATGGGTCACGGATGATGTCCGATGTATTATTTTACCAGGATAGCCGTTACTAACGGCTATAACGGCCCAAAACGGTTTTTCTTCTTTAGGGAATATCTCAGAAAGTTCCTGCATTCAAGATAAACTGGGAGTATGTTTAGATCTATAGGCTTTGCATCTTGGTTTTGTTTGTTTTGTTTTTTACCGTGCACCACCAGTTTGACAGCATTGAAAAGGCTTCTAATGGTCTGCTGTGTTATAATCAAATAACGCAGCGCAATCTCATGTGCATGCACGCATGCATACAGGTGCGCACACGCATGCAGGAACACGCATGCGTGCACCGCGCGCGCACACACACACACACATGCACACACACACACACACACACACACACACACACACACACACACCACACACTCACACACACACATACACACTCACACACACACACACACACACACACTCACACTCACACACACACACACACACACACACACACTCACTCACTCACTCACACACACACACACTCACTCACACACACACACACTCACACGCACGCACGCACGCACGCACCGCACGCACGCACGCACACTCACTCTCTCACACACACACAACACTCACACACACACCACACACACACACACACACTCAACACACACACACCACACACACACACACACACACACACACACACACACACACACACACACACACACACACACACACACACCACACACTCACACTCACACACACACACAACAACACACACCACACACACACACACCTCTCTCACACACACACACCACACACAACCACACACACACACACACACACACACACACACACACGTCGCACACACACACACACACACACACACACACTCACACACACACACACACACCACACACACACACACACACCACACACACACACACCACCTCCTCTCACACACACACACACACACACACACACACACACACACACACACACACACACACACACACCTCTCTTCACACACACACACACACACACACACACACACACACACACACACACACACACACCTCACACACACACACCTCACACACCACACACACACACACACACTCACACACACACACACACTCATCACACACACACACACACACACACACACACACACACTCACACACACACACAACACCACACACACACACTACACACACCACCGCACACACACACACACTCGCACTCACCGCACAACACACCAGAGAGCAGAGTGGAAAGAAGGCAGCCCCACTGTCCTGATGACTACTGGGCTGTGAACAGGACATGAAGGGAAAAAAGATACAGGCGAAGGTGAGGGTGAGATGCAGAGGCCTGCTGTCTTGAACTGCCGAACAAACCAGCTAGATGGCTGAACTGACGTTGAGACACAGAGAGAGAGAGAGAGAGAGAGAGAGGGGGGGGGTACATTGTACGTAAGGTGACCAGACACACTGCCATGCTATTTAGGGAACCAGCATCTATCTACCAGTCGTAAATCCTCCACCGCCTGGTGACAACCCTCCACCGCCTGGTGACACCCTCCACCGCCTGGTGACACCCGGTGACACCCTCCACCGCCTGGTGACACCCGGTGACACCCTCCACCGCCTGGTGACACCCGGTGACACCCTCCACCGCCTGGTGACAGGAGGCCAGCAGAATGGAGAGCAAAACCTCTGAGGACAGATGGCATCGACAAGGGGCGAAGGGATGGGGGGGGGGGGGGGGGGGGGGGGGGGGGGGGGGTAGGGGGGGGGGGGTGTGGTGTGTGTGATGAACTTCCACTGTGATAGTGCACACAATTTTTGTCTGCCTGCTCACACACACACACACACACACACACACACACACACACACACACACACACATATATATAATTACACTCGGAGACAGAAGGGGAAGGTGGGGGATAATAGGGAAGAAGGACTCAGGGTGTGTGTGTGTGGTGTGTGTGTGTGTGCGTGTGGTGTGGTGTGTTTTGAATGAACAAGCAGAGTGAGAGTTGGATGGTACAGTAGGTATGCTTCCTCTGTCTCGCTGTCTGTCTGTCTGTCTCACTCTCTCCCTCCCTCCCTCCCACTCTCTCTCTCTCTGTCACTGTCTCTGTGCCTCTCTCACAGTCTCCTCTCTCTCTATGATTCTTTCTGTCTCTCTCTCTGTGTCTCTTTCGCTGTCTCTGTCTCTACCTGTCTCTTTCGCTGTCTCTGTCTCTCTGTCAGTCTCTTTCTCTCTCTCCTCTCTCTCTCTCTCTCTCTCTCTCTTCCTCTCCTCTCTCTCTCCCTCTCTCCTCTCTCTCTCTCTCTCTCTTGCTCTCAGAATGAGTCTGTCTCAAGAAGGCACACAGTCTGGCATTAATTTCTTTCCCACTGTTCTTCTCTTCATTGGTATCCTCCCCCTCCACCCACTGTTCCTTAGTTTGTGAGTACTCCCCCCACCCCCACCCCCCACCCACCCCCAGCCCGCTCCTAGGTGAGTGATGTGTACACACGTTTCTCTCTTTCCTCTCCCCTGCCTCTTACTTTATTGTGTGTTTGTGTGTAATTTTCATGGAACAAGGTATAGGAATATTAACATATGATGAATGTTTATTACTTTTATTCTCAAAATTTCCCGTAGCCTTCAGAGGTTCGATTGTTATAGAAGTCAGATTGCCCTTCTTCTCCCCCCCCCCCCCTCTTAAGTCTTATACTCTCTCTCTTCCTCTCCCTCTGTCTGTCTGTCTGTCTGTCTCTCTCTCTCTCAATCTCTCTTTCTCTCTCTCTCTCTCTCTCAATCTCTCTCTCTCTCTCTCCGTCTCTCATCCTCTCTCTCTTTTTTGTATAAACGAAACATTTGTTTGTTATTCGATAGCTTTAATAAACAAAATGCGGCAGGAATTGGGACTGAGTTTCAGACAGACGTCATGGGAAATTGGACAGTTCAAAAGAACATGTTTGACCTTCAGCTGAACTTTTACACAGAGTACATAGCGCTTCAGTGTGACTTGCATTTTTGTAGTGATAATGGTGACTGACATACAAATGTAAATCTAGCTGTCAAAGCAAATAGTAGATCAAGATGTCTCTCCAGCTTTATAAGGAAAAGAGTATTCTGAACCTGATGTTACTACTGCGGAGAAGAGAGAGAGAGAGAGAGAGAGAGAGAGAGAGAGAGAGAGAAGGGTAAATGAAAGAGTATTCTGAACATAATGTTACTGGCATGGCGAGAGAGAGAGAGAGAGGGCAGGGAAAGGGGGGAGGGGGAAGGGGAGGGTATGATGGTTAAAACTGACAGGTAAGAGAGTGAGAGTGAAGGCGAAGCCTACTGGTGGTATATTTTTGCAAACTGACAGGTAAGAGAGTGAGAGTGAAGGCGAACCCTACCTGGTGGATATATTTTGCATTCTTTGCAGAGAGTCTGCTGAGGGGAGGTGGAAGGACGTAAGGTGGGGGTGAAAGGAATGAGCCAGCTACACATGTAGGAGGTGTTTATATAGACGTTTTCATCCCTGCCCACACTGCACCTGTTGCGGCCCTCTGAGAGGTGTGCTAGCAGCCTGTAAATGTGACCTTCCACCACAAAATGAGTCGCTTGTCACGGGGAAGCGTTTCTAAGATACACATGTTTTCTAAAAGTATTTTTTCTGCTCTTTTCAATGGTGAAAATCGTTTTCAAATCGGGCTTTTAGTTTTCAAGATACAGTGTTTTGAAGATGGTAAACCCCTCTGAGAAGCGCTTTTGAGAAAATGTACAAAAAACGGATGCACACATTCAGCATAATGTTAACATATTAGGTGTTTTAAAATGCCATTTTAATACAGAAAGCAGTCACATACTTGGTGTATTTTGTGCAAGAAAACATATATAGTATCAGCTAGGGTCAAAATCTCAAAATCGACTCCTGACACCCCCTACTGCCTATTTTGGCTGCTAACTGAAAACCCGAGAGATGACGAGCGACTCATTCCGCGGTGGAAGGTCACCAATGTGTGGAGTGCAGGCCACAGAGCTCTTGCCTCCTTGCCAAGATTGGCCTGGCATCATCTCCCTGCAGGTTGGGGGAACCTCCAGACACTGTGTGGGGGAAGGACGGGATGCTATATTCGATTCTGCACTGGGTCGTTCTCATTTTTCTTCTTCTGGATTCACTTTCCAGTAGTTGTTCTCTTCCTCCCTCCCATTCCGTCCCACTGTGTCTGATTTTGTTGCTTTTTTCTCTTCTGTCTGATGTCTGATTTTGTGTTTTCTTCTTTCTGTTGATGTCTGATTTTGGTGTGTTTTTTTTTTTTCTCTCTTTCTGTCTGATGTCTGATTTTTTTTTTTCTCTCTCTCTCTCTGATTTTTTTTTTCTCTCGCTGTGCTTGCATTATTTCTCTGTCTTGTCTGTCTGTCTGCCTGTGTCCCTCTCTTTCTTATCTCTCCCTCCCTCCCTCCTTCCTTCCCTCTCTCTCTTGGACTGGTGAGTTGATTTTAACGTGGTGACAGCCCTGATGTGGCCCTTTGCGGTCGGCTGGGCTGTAAGCAACATTATCTTATCTTATCTTATCCCCTCTCTCTCTCTCTCTCTGTCTGTCTGTTGTCTGTCTCACGCACACACACACACACACACACACACACACACACACACACACACACACACATACACACACACACACACACACACCACACACACACACACACACACACATCCAAGACCACAGCTTACACACCCACATGAAGGTTTGTTTTGCACAGAATGGAATGTGGGAAGCAGTGAGGACACACTTTAGCCAAGGTATGACTGCCACAGGTTGTCCAGGTAGAATACTTTTTTAATATTTGGCAGAGCCTCTGCTTCAGCAACGACATATCATCACAGACTGACATTTGAAAGAGAGATAACTTCCTGTGTGCTGTCAGTTAGCAATCGCTTTTTTTTTTTTTTCTTCATTGAACTCCTTGATGATAATAATTATGAACGAAACAGACCATAGAATAATTATTTTGAGAATGGTATTATTCTAGCTCTACAGTTCCACAGATGAAATTTGAATGACATGCAAAATGTGATAAAAATGGAATTCGCTGTAATGGTGCCACAGTTTCCCTGTGCACACACACAGTCTCTGAGGGTCGCAGCAAATGTTTGAAGCACAGGTGGGGCAGAGCATGCCAGCGTCCAGAAAGTGCACCAGACTAGCTGCAGAACGCTCCCTCTGGGCAATGCAACCCTGTTGTTTTTGTTCATGTGTGTTTCTCCTGTCGACGTCAGGTATGTCTGGTCTCGTATGCCCCCCCCCCCCCCCCCAATAGTGTCGGCATCATAGCCAAAAGGGACACAAACCAAGCGTGGTGCAGAGGAGTGAGACGGAGGGATGTGTCTGTGTGTTGGCAGCTCCATCCAGAGGAGGGGAGGATGACGTGGACTTTGCCAAGCCCCAGTCCACCAAGGTGCCTCAGAGCCGCAAAGGCCTGGCTCCCTCCGCCGCCTCCAAGACCAAGGGGGTCTCTTCGCGCCTCGGTTCAGCAGGTGAGTGAGCGTCAGGGTGGTGCCAGTAATGTTGCTTTATACCCCAGCCAGTCGTTTTTTTCTCTCTCTCTCTCTCTCTTTCCGTAGAGTGTCCACAATCATCAAGTTGATTATTCTGACACGTTTGTGTGTATGACCGTTATTTTTTTATCCCACCGTCAAGGCAGCCATACTCCAACTTCGGGGAAGGTGCATGCTATGTGTAACGTGTCATCCATACCAACGGCTAAACTGGCCTTCTCTTCGGAAAGTGTGGTGGTGGATTTTATGTGTGTGCAAGATGTTATAATGCTTGCATTCACACACGGAACCTCGGGTTATGTCTCATTCGAAGGACTGTATGGGAAATGGAGTCAGAACCAATGTTAACTCGAGGGAAAAATCTCCCTGTACCGAAACGGCCTGGTGGAGATTTGAAACCTGCAACCCCAAGATTACGAGTCCGGCGTTCTACCAACTGAGCTGTTCCGGCTCCTAAGTCTTGGGGGAGGGGGGGGGGGGGGGGGGGGGGGGGGGGGGGGGGTGCGTCAAGCGTTGTCTGGATTGTTCCGTTGTCTGGATTGTTCCGGTAGCGAATGGTGTATGACATGGAGGAGGCTGGTGTTGCTGTTTGTGGCATAATCTCTTTCTGGTTGTGAGTGCTCTGCTGTGTGGATGTGCAGTGTGATGCACTGGGTGGTGCGTGGTGTGGGTGTGTGTTACCAGAGAATCCATTGTGAGAGTTGTGTTGTTGTTGTTGTGACATGTTACACTGTACTGTGTTTTGTTGCCAGAGCAATCCTCAGTGTGCTATGTCAGATCTTTCTGTTTTGTTACCAAAGTAGTGATCAATGTGTAAAATTGCCATGCGTGGTGTTGGGTCGAGTTGTAGCGCAGTGGTTTGCTTTCAGAGTATAATGTGGTGTTCTGTTTTTAGTGTATCGTGAGTGTTGGAACTAGTTGTAGTACGTTGCACACAGAAGTGGTGTAGTACGTTGCACACAGAAGTGGTGGTGTCTGTGAAGAATGTACTTGACGTTTTCAGGCATTTCTTTCTTTGGACAAAAAAAAAAAAAAAAAAAAAAAAAAAAAATCAAATTCCTGAATTTGATGGGGGGTAAAAATCTATAATTTCAAAAAAAAAAAAAAATTAGATTGGGGGGTTGGGGTTATTTTCATACAAAGTGCAGATGAAATATTGTTGAATAAATGAAGTTCTGTGAGTGTTATGGAAGAAACGTTTTTTTATTTGTTTTGTTTTGTTTGTTTTTTGTTCTTGTTTATTTATGATGTGTTTGTTTTTGGTTTTTTTTTGTTCTTGTTTATTTGTGTTTTGCTTGTTTGTTTGTTTGTTGTTTGTTTGAAGACTTCCATTGATTAGTGGAGTAAGGAGCCAAACATGTGTGCCAGCTGAAGGCGGACTGCCCCCTTCCACCTGTGGCTTGGATGTTTTGTACAGACAGTTGACACTTGGCTTGTCTGAAGTGTATTGTTCTGTGTTATAGTGCTTGTTGTTGTTTGTTTCTTTGTTGTTGTTGTTTTTTGGTCAGAGTATCAAGAGCAGAATTGTATTTCATTGTGGTGTATTGTGTTTTAGTGTGATTTTTCAGGGTGTGTGTGTGAGAGAGAGAAGAGAGAGAGAGAGAGAGAGGAGAGAGAGAGAGAGAGAAAGAGAACATGCTTATTTACATGCAGTTTCATGTTTATGTAGAGATTATGTAAAGTGCATGTCTGCATGCACACACCATGTGTACAGGTATGGCAAGATGCTGTCACAGGATGGTATAGAGACTCTGAGAGTATGAGAGAATGTGCATGTAAGTGAACATGTGTGTGTGTGTGTGTGTGTCATTCATTTAACGTCTTTCCACTAAACGTGATATTAGACGGGGGGAGGGGGGGAAATCGTGCTGAGAGAGTGAGATGGGGAAAGAAAGAGCGCATGTGCGTATGCTTGTGCACGCACACGTATGTGTGCACGTGCGTGTGCATGTATGTGTGCATGTGCGTGTGCTCGTGTGTGTGTATGCGAGTATGTTTGTGTGCATATGTGTGTGCTTATATGAGTGCTTATATGAATAATGATGATAATTACAAAAACTTGAATTTTTCAAATAAGTTTGAAAGGGAAAAAAAGCTAAAATTTTAACAAAACTAATTAACAACCATCTAGGCACAGAAACTTAACCTTTCTCAGTCTTGTCACTTTTGAGCTTTGTACATTATTCATCTTACCTCCCCACACATATCCCCATCCCCGCCCCACACACAAAAAAGGAACCTATAAATACTTCCCCAATGGAGTGCGCTCCAAGCATACAAAAACTCATATGTTAGAGCTGGTGACTCAAAGATGGCCTGTGCACTATTTTGCCTCAACACTGGAATTTTTTTTTTTTTTCATGTCTTGACATGTAACAATATGATCACATGTTATTTCTTTTTACATAAACATACTTGTTTTTAACATATTTTGTTTTAAAAGCATCAAGTTTCCACCTATACATGTGTGTGTGTGTGTGTGTGTGTGTGTGTGTGTGTGTGTGTGTGTGTGTGTGTGTGTGTGTGTGTGTGTGTGTGCGCGTGCATGTGTGGTATATGGGTGCATGTATGCATGCATGTGTGTGTGTGTGTGTGCGTGCGTGGCATATGGGTGCACGTATGCATGCATGCATGCATGTGTGTGTGTGTATATGTGTGTGTAATGTGGGTGCATGCATGCGTGTGTGTGTATGTGCGTGCGTGTTTGTGTGTGTGTGTGTGTGTGTGTGAGAGAGAGAGAGAGAGAGAGAGGGACATGCTTACTCCATACTGTTTCATGTTTACATAGAAAAGATATAGTAATACATGTCTGCACACACACACCATGTGCACAGATATGGCAATAACATGCTGTCATAGGATGGTATAGAGTGTGAAAGAGAATGTGCATGACAATAAGCATGTGTGTGTGTGTGTGCATGTGTGTGTGTGTGAACATCCTTACATATATGCAGTTTCATGTTTACGTAGAGAACATGTAAAAGTACAAGTTTGTTGGCACACCATGTGCACAGGTATGGCAGTGACCTGCCCTCACAGGATAGTATGGAGAGAATGTGAGAATGTGCATGTAATTGAGCCTGTGGACATGCATTAGTGTCGGATCAAGTATGTGAGGCGCATGTGTGTACTTGTTTATAGATATGTGTGGGTATTTGTGTTGTAACTAGTTTGTATGGGAGGGAGGGAGGGAGTGAGTGTGTGTGTGTGTGTGTGTGGTGTGTGTGTGTGTGTGTGTGTGTGTGTGTGTTTGCCACATGCCCACATGTGCATGTGTTGTAATATACTCAGTGTGTGCATATATATATACAAGCACTGTCATATCATTGGTGGGAGTGAGTGAAAGCATGCAGCCACATGTGCGCATAAACTACTTTCTCATTCTTAAAGGCTCCATTCTCTTCTGTACACACGCGCACACACACACGCACACACATACACACACACGCACATACATAAACACGCCCACGCACACATGCCCACGTACACGCGCCCACGCACGCACGCCAGCCGCGCGCGCACACGCACACACACACACACACACACAAACACATGCACATACACCGACACGCACGCACGCACGCACGCACGCACGCACGCCACAGACACACAACACACACACGCACACACATGTACGTACGCCTCCACACACATACACACACATGCACGCACATGCAACACACCAATGCAATACACACACACACACACACACCAAACACACACACACACACACACACACACACCCCACACACACACACACACACACACAAACAAACTCTTCTCTCTCTCTGCCGCGACCCCCCCCCCCCTCCCCATCCCCCACCCCCCACTCCCTCTTCACCCCACATGCCCTTGTCAGTGAAGTGAGGGCTTTGACAGCATGTTGACAGCAGGGAAGTCAACCTGAGAATGATAGTGGGCATGTGTGTCACTTTGCCAGACATCCTCGCTGAGCTCTCCGCCACTGTCTTCACCTATGCCGCCTTTCTCTCTTTTTTTACCCGTGTGTGGGGGCACTGGCTGTGTCTTTGTGGGCATTCTGTGTCCTGGCTGTGTCTTAGTGGGTATTCTGTGTCAGTTTGCCTGACATCCTCACCTAGCTCACCGCCACTGTTGTCACCTGTGCCGCCTTTCTTCTGTACTGTGTGTGTCTTGGCTGTGTCTTAGTGGGCATTCTGTGTCATGGGGGTGTCTTAGTGGGTATTCTGTGTCAGTTTGCCAGACATCCTCACCCAGCTCACCGCCACTGTCTTCACCTGTGCCGCCTGTCTCTGTACTGTGTGTGTCCCGGCTGTGTCTTAGTGGGCATTCTGTGTCTGGCTTGGGGGCCAGACATGCCCACCCTAGCTCAACATTCCAGCGGTACTTCACCTGTGCCGCCTGTCTTTTACAGCGGTGTCCTGGCTGTTTTAGGGATTTCTGTGTCCTGGTTTTTAGTGGGATTCTTGTGTCACTTTCCAGACATCCTCACCGAGACACCACTGTGTTCACCTGTGCTTTCTCTGTCTTTATGGTGTGTGTTGGGGTGTTTTTTTAAAGTGGGAGTTGTGTGTCCTGGCCCTGTGTGGCTTGTGGGCATTCTGGGTTACTGCCAAGATATCTTCTCCCATGGGCTTTTACTTTGCCACTGTCCCTTAACCCAGCCACCCCTTCTCTGTTACTGTGTCGGCTCTGTCTTAGTGTTCTGTGTCCTGGGGAGTGTCTTAGTGGGCATTGTGTGTCCTGGCTGTGTCTTTTGTGGGCATTCTGTGTCACTTGGCCAGACATCCTCCCTGGCTCACTGCCACTGTCGTCACCTGTGCCGCCTGTCTCTCTACTGTGTTGTGTCCTGGGTGTGTCCTTGGTGGTCATTTGGGTTTTGTCAAATTGCCAGATATCCTCCCTGGCTCACACCACTGTCTTCACCTGTGCCGCCTGTCTCTGTACTGTGTCTTAGGGCTGGTGGTCTTAGTGGGCATTTTCTGCTGTTGTGGCACTTGGACCAGACATCCTCCCTGGCTCACCCCCACTGTGTTTACCTGTGCCGCCTGTCTCTCTACTGTGTGTGTCCTGGTGTGTCTTTCTGTCCCCCCCTTCTCCTCTGTCTTTTTTTTATTTCTCTCCTCGCTCTCTCTACTCCCCTCTCTCTCTCTCTCTCTCCTCTCTCTTTTCTCTCTTCTCTCTCTCTTCATCTTTCTCTCTCTCTCTCTCTCTCTCTCTCTCTCTCTCTCTCATATCTCTCCCTCCTCTCTCTCTCACCTTCTCTCTCTCTCTCTTCTCTCTCTCTTCTCTCTCTCTCTCTCCCTCTCCCTCCTCTCTCCCTCTTCCCCCTCCTCCCCCTCATTTTCATATCTGCCCTACCTCTCTCTCTCACCTCATCTCTCTCTCTCTCTCTCTCTCTCCCCCTCATCTCTCTCTCTCTCTCTCTCTCTCTCTCTCATATCTCTCTCTCATCTCTCTCTCTCTCTCTCCCCTCTTTGTAGTATCTCTGTGTCCATCTGTTCTGTCTTTCTCTCTCAGTCTGTCTGTCTACAGGTCTGTCTCTGTATGCCTCTCTCTGTCTCTCTCTCTCTCTGTCACTCTCTGTCTCTCTGTCTCTCTCTCTCTCTCTCTCTCTCTCTCTCTCTCTCTCTCTCTCTCTCTCTGCCTGATTCTGTTTCTCAGTCTGTCTGTCCGTCCCTTTCTCTCCCTCTCTCTTTCTCTCCCTCCCTCCCTGCCTCCCTCTCTCCTTCCCTCCCTCTCTCTCTCTCTCTCTGTCTCTCTCTGTCTCTGTCTCTCACTATTCTATGCATGCACATGACATTCACACAGAATACAAAGTAAAATCAATGTCTTAGGCTATCCATACGTTACCAGCAAATTCATATGTTTAAATGTTGTAAATGACTGATGGGGATCGGTTTTGTACCCATGTGACTTTGCGTTGAATCTGAACACAATGACATGTGGGACCAGCCGTGTGAGATAAAGTGTCTATCTCATTCCTTGACGTGTTGCGACTGGTTGTATGAAATATATATTGGAACTTCTCCCTTTCCTGGACATGATGGACTGGTAACATAAAATACATTGGACTATCTCCCCAGTCCTTGACATGGTGGACTTGTAACACGAAATACCTTAGAATATCTTTCTTTCGAATTTCTCCCTTTCCTTGATATGATGGTCTGTTAGCATTGGAATATATTGGATTTTTTCCCATTTCTTGATGTGATGGACTGGTAACATGAAATCTATTGGAATATCTCCCTTGACATAATGGAATGGTGACAAGAAACGTAATAGAATCTCTCCCCCATTCCATAACATGGTTAGACTGGTAACAGGAGGTCCAGTGCAATATCTTTCATTCCTGGTAAAATGATATGCATTGGAATATCTCCCATTCCTTGACATGGTGGACTGGTAACATAAGGTACAGTGGAATATCTCCATTCCTTGACATGGTGGACTGGTAACATAAGGTACAGTGGAATATCTCCATTCCTTGACATGGTGGACTGGTAACATAAGGTACAGTGGAATATCTCTATTCCTTGACATGGTAAACTGGTAACATAAGGAACTGCGGAATACCTCCCATTCCTTGACATGGTAAACTGGTAACATAAGGTACTGCGGAATATCTCCATTCCTTGACATGGTAAACTGGTAACATAAGGTACTGTGGATTGTTGTCCGTGGTGCATTCCATGTCATGCACCACTCACAATGAAACATGTTCTTTTAGAGTGTTGGGACTTGCACGATGTGAGACACAAACATTTTACAGCGGAGTCCATGAAGATCCTGTTCAGGGATGTCCCGCCTGACGTGATCCTTGGGTTTTTGAGAGAAATTAACATTTTTCATCTGATTTGAGATTTTACGGAAGAAGGATTTTTAACAAAGTTTCTGGTTCGTTTGTAGACGATGTCATTTAACGAGATGTGTGAAAGGTTTTTTTTTTTTTTTTTTTTTTTTTTTTTTAAATGACTGGTGAGTTGATTTTAACGTGGTGACAGCCCTGATGTGGCCCCCTGCGGTCGGCTGGGCTATAAGCAACATTATCTTATCTTATCTTATCCCATTCCTTGACATGGTGGACTAGTAACATAAGGTACAGTGGAATATCTCCATTCCTTGACATGGTGGACTGGTAACATAAGGTACAGTGGAATATCTCCATTCCTTGACATGGTGGACTGGTAACATAAGGAACTGCGGAATACCTCCCATTCCTTGACATGGTGGACTGGTAACATAAGGAACTGCGGAATACCTCCCATTCCATGACATGGTGTACTGGTAACATAAGGTACAGTGAAATATCTCCATTCCTTGACATGGAGGACTGGTAACATAAGGTACAGTGGAATATCTCCCATTCCTTGACATGGTGGACTGGTAACATAAGGTACAGTGAAATATCTCCATTCCTTGACATGGAGGACTGGTAAAATAAGGTACAGTGGAATATCTCCATTCCATGACATGGTGGACTGGTAACATAAGGTACAGTGAAATATCTCCATTCCTTGACATGGAGGACTGGTAACATAAGGTACAGTGGAATATCTCCCATTCCTTGCTGAGGTGGCGAGACAGCGCGCATCTTGACGCACACTGCCCGGCATGGTAAACTGTGAGCAAGTGGGGGACTGAAGACCTGGGGGAACATGGGGTGCTCCCGCCGCCGCCTGCTGTTTCATTGGGCGGGAGACTGGGGCCTGGGGATAACAGCATTTCACAGCGCGCTGGTGGGTGTCAGGGGTCGTGCCGTTGAATTCCAACGAGGTCAGGCTTTACTCCGAGGATTGACTGGGATACGAATGGGATTTAGAGGGACCAGGAGAGTAAATATGAGGGAAAGCAACACGAATGCCACGGAGATTCTGGATAAATAGTAGGATTCTGGACGATCAGATTTTGAATAGAATTTTACATTCTGTTTACACACACACACACACACACACACACACACACACACACACACACACACACACACACACACAAATTTTTAGATGAAGATAGTGATGATACTGATAAAGTATAGGGGACGTTAGTGATTTGTTTATGTTTCTTGAGGAAGAAAAATTGAGAACTGAAAACAGAAAAGGAAAAAAAGATTGATATGGGGAAAAAAAAAAACAGGTAATTGAAATCACGCCCATGTTCAGGGGACGATAGTAATTTGTTTATGTTTCTTGAGGAGGAAAAATTGAGAACTGAAAACAGAAAAAAAAAAGAAGAAAAAAAAAGATTAATATGAAAAAAAAAACCCCAGGTAATTGAAATCACCCCCATGTTCAGATGTAAGGAATGTTATGTAGAAGGTGTGTCCAATCCTGTGCGGATGTGGAGAATATCCTGTATAGAATGCAGGGACGTGAAAACTAAGCTGAAGTGCAAAAAGATTCTTTTTTGTTAAAAAACAAAACAAAAACAAAACAAAACAAAAGATACTACCAACAACCGCGTTTACTTTTGCATTGGCCGTCAATAGTGACCAAGGAGTGAGTAGGACTAGTATAGTTCACACACAGTGCATTCTCTCGACTAGTTTTTGTAAGCTTCAGTTTGGTTGGCCGGCAATGGCCAATCTGGCTGTGCTATATTCTGTCTGTCTGCTGTGAAGAGCATGAACCATCATAGCTCCTGAACCCCCTGCTGTCATGTGTTCCTCTGTGAGAGACTCTCTTGCAGATCCCTGAGAATGTGTCCTGTGTTGATGTGGAAAGTGTCCTGTGTGGTGGGTCCTGTGTTGATGTGGAAAGTGTCCTGTGGAAAGTGTCCTGTGTTGATGTGGAAAGTGTCCTGTGTTGATGTGGAAAGTGTCCTACAGAATGTGTCCTGTGTTGATGTGGAAAGTGTTCCTACAGAATGTGTCCTGTGTTGATGTGGAAAGTGTCCTGTGTTGATGTGGAAAGTGTCCTTTTGGAAAGTGTCCTGTGTTGATGTGGAAAGTGTCCTGTGTTGATGTGGAAAGTGTCCTGTGCTGATGCAGAAAGTGTCCTGTGTTCCTGTGGAAAGTGTCCTGTGTTGATGTGGAAAGTGTCCTGTGTTGATGTGGAAAGTGTCCTGTAGAGTGTGTCCTGTGTTGATGTGGAAAGTGTCCTGTGTTGATGTGGAAAGTGTCCTGTAGAGTGTGTGTCCTGTGTTGATGTGGAACATGTCCTGTAGAGTGTGTCCTGTGTTGATTTGGAAAGTGTCCTACGGAATGTGTCCTGTGTTGATTTGGAAAGTGTCCTACGGAATGTGTCCTGTGTTGATGTGGAACATGTCCTGTAGAGTGTGTCCTGTGTTGATTTGGAAAGTGTCCTATGGAATGTGTCCTGTGTTGATTTGGAAAGTATCGACGGAATGTGTCCTGTGTTGATGTGGAAAGTGTCCTGTGTTGATTTGGAAGTGTCCGACAGAATGTGTCCAGTGTTGATGTGGAAAGTTTCCTGTGGGGCGTGTCCTGTGTGATTTGGAAAGTGTCCTGTGCTGATGCAGAAAGTGTCCTGTGTTGATGTGGAAAATGTCCGTGTTGATGTGAAAGTGTCCTGTGGAGTGTGTCCTGTGTTGATGTGAAAGTGTCCTGTGCTGATGCAGAAAGTGTCCTGTGGAAAGTGTCCTGTGTTGATGTGGAAAGTGTCCCGTGGAGTGTGTCCTATGTTGATGTGAAAGTGTCCTGTGCTGATGCAGAAAGTGTCCTGTGGAAAGTGTCCTGTGCTGATGCAGAAAGTGTCCTGTGGAAAGTGTCCTGTGCTGATGCAGAAAGTGTCCTGTGGAAAGTGTCCCGTGTTGATGTGGAAAGTGTCCTGTGGAAAGTGTCCTGTGTTGATGTGGAAAGTGTCCTGTGGAGTGTGTCCTATGTTGATGTGAAAGTGTCCTGTGCTGATGCAGAAAGTGTCCTGTGGAAAGTGTCCTGTGTTGATGTGGAAAGTGTCTGTGGAGTGTGTCCTATGTTGATGTGAAAGTGTCCTGTGCTGATGCAGAAAGTGTCCTGTGGAAAGTGTCCTGTGCTGATGCAGAAAGTGTCCCGTGGAAAGTGTCCTGTGTTGATGTGAAAGTGTCCTGTGGAGTGTGTCCTTGTTGATGTGAAAGTGTCCTGTGCTGATGCAGAAAGTGTCCTGTGGAAAATGTCCTGTGCTGATGTGGAAAGTGTCCTGTGTTGATGTGAAAGTGTCCTGTGCTGATGCAGAAAGTGTCCTGTGGAAAGTGTCCTGTGTTGATGTGGAAAGTGTCCTGTGGAGTGTGTCCTATGTCGATGTGGTGAATACCCTCTCGTGCCCTGTGTCATTGTGGAGAATGAAAGTAGGTTGCGGGGATGTTGAGGATATCCATGGAGTGTCGGAAGATAAAGCTAAGCTGATTTGGAGAGGGGGGGGGGGGGGGGGGGTGGGGGGGGTAGGAGGTTGGAGGTTGAAGGGGGGGAGGAACTGTGAAACCTGTAAGATGCCTGGTTGATGTGTGATGTCATCAGGTGAACAAGTTGGGGGGTGGAGACACCTCCACCAGCAGACTGACTGACTCATCATCGTGTCTGTTGGGGACGTGTTGGTGTGTCCGTGGTCATGGGGATGATTAGGGATTGTGTTATGAGGAGGAGAGCTCTCGCCAGGGAATACGCATTCCTTTTGGATTGTGTACCATCACACTTTTTTTTTTTTTCATCATAATTCTTTTTCCACCTTACTTGTTGATGTTTGTACCCAAGTTATGTATTGAGATATTTTCAATACTGATTATATGATTTTATCTGCGAAAGAGAGAGGAAGTTGTTAGAGAGAGCGGAGGGTATTCTATTTTGATTTTCAAAATTAACCGTTTTTTTTTTTCATACTTGATGACAGTCAAGCCAGGGACGGACATAATTTGTTGATGGTTCCTTGATTGTCACTATTTTTGGTTTGGTTTCATTTTGAAAGAATCCCTAATAAGACATGCCGTCAAAAGCGGACACTGCGTCACAGGTCAACAGTGGGAAGCTTTTTCAGATGGGAACGAAGTATGGGAGTGGGAGGGGGGTAGTGGTGGAAGTGTGAATCATTTATTGCAGGAATGAATAAATCCATTTGATACCTGTGCTCTTTGGTTGGTGGATTGAATTTTTATCGTTGGAAATGTTTAGTGCTGAAGATTAAGCGCCGCAAATGATGTTGTTAATGCTATTATTATTGTTAATGTTATTGTTATCATTGTTAAATCTAAATGAAAAAATCAGCTGCTCAGTGATGAATCTCAGGAAATTCTGTTGTAGGGATGAGGTGATGGTTTAAAAACAATAGCCAGTGGGAACTCTGTTATGCAAATGAAAGATGTGACTGTTATGCAAATGAAAGATGTGAATAAGCAAATGTCACAGAAGCACATGTGTGGGTAAAGGGGGGGTGGGGGGTGGAGGGGGACCCTTGAAACTTGTTACAGTTTGTCCTTATTAAGGATCATCAATCCATTCATTGATTCCTTGATTTTCGGTGCTGGATCTGTGTGGGAAGCCTACATTGTGACTTTTGTGTGTGAATCCAGTGATGTGATGAATTTGAAATAAGAACTGAGTGGTTTGTGGACTATGTTAGGAGACAGTCCTTGGTTTAAGACCTGTCTGTCAGCACGAAATGACCTCAAGCTTGATGAAAAGAGAAATATTAACACAATATATGGGTCTGTCCCAACACCAGAGCAACAGTAAAGGCTAGGTGATGTTAGCAGAAATTCTTAGGTTTTTAGACAGCTTTTTTCTTTTTTTCTTTCTTTCTTTAAGCGTACGCAGGCTGATACTCCTGCGGACACTCCCTGTATAGCCAGGCAGTGGAGTTTTGTGTGTATGACCCTTTTTTATCCCGCCATTAAGGCAGCCATACTCCATCTTCGGGGAAGGTGCATGCTATGTGTCACGTGTCATCCATACCAACGGCCAAACTGGCCTTCTCTTCCGAAAGTTGGTGATGGGATTTTACGTGTGTGTAAGATGTTATGCGTGCGTTCACACACGGAACCTCGGTTTATAGTCTCATTCGAAGGACTATATGGGGAATGGAGTCAGAACCAATGTTAACTCCGAGGGAAAAATCCCCCTATACCGAAATTCGAACCCGCAACCCCAGGATCACGAGTCCGGCGCTCTACCAACTGAGCTATCCGGCCCCCAGACAGCTTTTGATGTGAATGGTGTTAAGAACGATCATGGGGAAAAAATATATTCACGCATTAGGTGAGTGTGTTCAAATGCCAGAATGATATTGAAGTCGAGACAGTGTTACAAAACATGCCGTGGGTTTGGCATATTTGGTGGCATGAACGAAGTGAAGAATGATAGAAGGGGAAGGCATATTTGGTGGCATGAACGAAGTGAAGAATGATAGAAGGGGAAGGCATATTTGGTGGCATGAACGAAGTGAAGAATGATAGAAGGGGAAGGCATATTTGGTGGCATGAACGAAGTGAAGAATGATAGAAGGGGAAGGCATATTTGGTGGCATGACGAAGTGAAGAATGATGAAGGGGAAGTGTCCGCTTTTGTGAGGTGAGCGCGTCCAGATGACGAAGTGATAGTGAAGGCAAGATTGCGTTAGAAAGACATTCCATGGTTCAGTCATTTCAAACGTCCATCAACGTGAAATGCGTCAAGCGTGATGACACAACGAAGACGTGTAAGATGTCAACGTCGCCAGTCTGAATACATTTTGGAGAATCTCCTTGAAAACGGGCCAAGGTTGTGTGTTCATGTGTGTGTGTGTGTGCGTGTGAACAGGAGTACAAAGAGGGGACCATGAAGTCAAGAGGTAAGTTTTATGTGAAACAAAAAGACGGGGTTTTGGTGCAGTTTTACCACTGGGGATGTAGGAAAATTGAATTGAGTTGGTGGAATAGGTGGTGAAATGTTGAGTGGGGTGACGAAGAAGTGGGGACAGAAAAGTGTCGCTGACGCACAGGGCAATGGGGGTGGAGGTGTATGTCGGTCCTTAAGGCTTATGAACCCTCAGCGAAGAACATTGCTGGTCCCAGATCTTCCTTTCTTATTGTCAGTTCAGTTTTACATTCATATTGCTTTTAGCCCAGCCGACTGCAAAGGGCCAAATTAGGGCTGTCGCTTCATTAAAGTTAACTCCAACAGTCATTACCCAGTTACTGTTCCAGTAGTAATGTGCCTGCTTAAGGTATTTTGAGAGTAGCGAGCTAAATACTGTTTAAAAAAAACCAAAAAACAAAAACCTGTTGTTGTTGTTGCTGTTGTAGTTGATGAAATGAGTGAGATAAGATTTGATTGTGGGTAACCACTTTGGACATTGTCAGTAATGACCTGGAAGGTGTGGACCACTTGGGGGACGGAGGTTTATTTATTTGCTTCACGTGTCACAGTGCTTAGTTCTGAAGACCCTACACCATGGTGCACCCTCTGTTCTCCAGCCTGTTCACTTCTGCCCAGGTAGATAGGCTGAGCACCCCGAGGCTTTTCAGAAAAAGGGAGGGAGGGAGGGAAGGGGGTGTGAAAGGTAGATGAGAGCAGTATTGGATTGTTTCGAATACCCTCCTTTTCTCTTAGTTCATTGACTGTCCTCCTCTCTCTCTCTCTCTCTCTCTCTCTCTCTCTTCTCTCTCTCTCTCTCTTTCTCACAGTCTGCACCTTGTCTGTCTGTGCCTTCGCTCCGCATCTGTGTCCTTTTCTGTCAGTCTCTTGTTTCTTCTCTCCGGTTACTCTCTCAAACACATACATTTCCTTTCCAGTTCGTTCATCCGTTCTTTGGTTGTAACCAAAGAACGGATGAACGAACTGGAAAGGAAATGTATACATCCTTGCCCGACCCCCCCACCCCCCCCACCCCCACCCCCACCCCCCCACCCCCCACCCCTCGTCTCCCAGTCCTTGCTCAGCAAGGCGTTTGGGTCTGGTTCAGAGGGCAGGTTGGTCCTGTTGCTTGCTCTTGCTGGCTTGTTGGGTCTGGTTCAGAGGGCAGGTTGGTCCTGTTGCTTGCTCTTGCTGGCTTGTCAACCAGCTCCGCCAGTGTGAGGTGTGGAGGGTGGGGGGCTTGTAGCCACAGACCACTTCTTGGCAGGCCTTGTTTGCGCTTGTACTTTTAAATTTTTTTTATTTATCTTTTATGTCACACATGTTTGTCACCCTGCTGACCATCTGCACTGTCCTGTTGATTTCACCCCCCCCCCCCACCTTTCCCTCTCTCTCCTTCCTGTCACTCCTTCCCCTCCCTTTCAGCCCTCACCCCACCCACCCCCACCTCTGGGGGTGGGGTGGGGGGGGGGGGTTGTAGGGAGAGTGGGCATGTCTGCCAGTGCCATTGTTGCTGTTGTTTTAGATTTGTTTTGATAGCTCTGATTAGGATTTTTTTTAAGAGGGGGAGAGGGTTTTTTTTTTAAGAGGGAGAATGGGGGGTATCTTTTTTTTAAGAGGGGAGTGGGGGTGGGGGGGGGGGGGTAGTGGGGGCTAAATATCAGTTGCAATGGCTGCTGCCCCGTGGCATGGCTCAGTTTTCTTTGCCTTTAGCCTCTGGCTCCTGAATACAGATATGCTCGCAGGCCATTGGTCGTGCAGAAAGATGGCGAACCTGGAACACAGAAAAGTCAGATTCCAGAATTCTATTATTTTACGATAAATGGATCGGAATTGTTTGATAAAATCACATCAAAACTAGCCGCATTGCAGTCAAGGAGAGAGAGAGAGACAGCATGTCAGACAGAGGAGTGGGGGGGGGGGGGGGGGGGGGGAAACAACTAAATAAGTCAAGGGAATCAAAGGGTTAAGGAGGTGAATGACTTAGCTGTTATGCTGTGAATTCATGGGTGTACTTGTCAGTTGTGTGTATGCAGAGGATGGGGGGAAGGGATGGGGGGGGTACGGCGGAGGACTTTCCTGTTCACCATAGTCACCGCCCTGGTAGGATTCTGTGTCACTGGCTAGGCGGTCAAACTGAAACACAATAGGTTTTGGTGTCCAGCAGTCACTGCCCTTGTAGGATTCTATGTCACTGGCTTGGCGGTCAAACTGAAACACAATAGGTTTTGGTGTCCAGCAGTCACTGCCCTTGTAGGATTCTATGTCACTGGCTAGGCGGTCAAACTGAAACACAATAGGTTTTGGTGTCCAGTAGTCACCGCCCTGGTAGGATTCTATGTCACTGGCTAGGCGGTCAAACTGAAACACAATAGGTTTTGGTGTCCAGCAGTCACTGCCCTTGTAGGATTCTATGTCACTGGCTTGGCGGTCAAACTGAAACACAATAGGTTTTGGTGTCCAGCAGTCACTGCCCTTGTAGGATTCTATGTCACTGGCTAGGCGGTCAAACTGAAACACAATAGGTTTTGGTGTCCAGCAGTCACTGCCCTTGTAGGATTCTATGTCACTGGCTAGGCGGTCAAACTGAAACACAATAGGTTTTGGTGTCCAGTAGTCACCGCCCTGGTAGGATTCTATGTCACTGGCTAGGCGGTCAAACTGAAACACAATAGGTTTTGGTGTCCAGCAGTCACTGCCCTTGTAGGATTCTATGTCACTGGCTTGGCGGTCAAACTGAAACACAATAGGTTTTGGTGTCCAGCAGTCACTGCCCTTGTAGGATTCTATGTCACTGGCTTGGCAGTCAAACTGAAACACAATAGGTTTTGGTGTCCAGTCGTCACTGCCCTTGTAGGATTCTATGTCACTGGCTTGGCGGTCAAACTGAAACACGATAGGTTTTGGTGTCCAGTCGTCACTGCCTGGTAGGATTCTATGTCACTGGCTAGGCGGTCAAACTGAAACACGATAGGTTTTGGTGTCCAGTCGTCACCGCCCTGGTAGGATTCTAGTCATGGCTAGGCGGTCAAACTGAAACACGATAGGTTTTGGTGTCCAGCAGTCACTGCCCTGGTAGGATTCTAGTCACTGGCTAGGCGGTCAAACTGAAACACGATAGGTTTTGGTGTCCCGGAGATTCGCTTGGAGTTCTGTACAGTTCCTGATTTTCGCATGTCAGCAAAATGCTTTTATGTGCTGTCGGTTTGATGATGCTGAACAAATCATTTTCCTTTGAATGTTATGAAAATGAAATGAAAGAAGAAGAATGCACTTCGGGGTATGTGGGGTTTTCTACTTTGTCCCATATCTTTGTCTCCTCCCCTCCACGTTCCCCTTTCTGTGCACACCTCATCTACCATCTGGACAGTCATACTGCCCCGTGCCACAGTTGTTGGGTTTTTTTTTTTGTTTTTGTTTTTTGCAAAGAACCCACTGAAATGGTTCATGGTTTTCAGCACATGAAAATGGCCAGGTTATATTTTTTGTGTGTGTGTGGCAGTGTACCAATTCATTCTCTACCCCCTCTTCGTTTATTGTCTTCTTCGTTCTCCACTCACAATGTAACATATTCTTTTAGAGTGTTGGGACTAGCATAATGCGAGACACAAACATTTTACGGCAGATTCCATGAAAACCTTGTTCAGAGATGTTCCACCTGATGCGATCTTCGAATTCTTGAAAAGAGATTTAACGTTTTTTTTCATCGTTTCTGAGATTTTATAGTGGAAAGATTTTTTTCTAAACAAAATTTTGGATGTTTTTTTTTTTAGAAGATGTATTTTAAAGGGTTGTGTGAGTGAAT
>CM031627.1:8326326-8339550 GCA_018398815.1 Conus ventricosus
CTGCGGACAGCCTCATGTCCCTTTAACAGACGGTGCCAGCATCAGGACGCGTGCCCTCTGACCACCCCCGTGATCAGAAGCAGGGAGCCATAACTATCCTCAGACTCCCTCCCCTCCCTCCCAGAGGATTACTGCTTCTTTCTGTTTCGTTCCCTCCTCATGACTCTCCCTGCCCTGTCCCCCTCATGTCCCTCCTCCCTCCCTCTTCCCATGGCGTTACTCCAGCTGCTCATGTTTTCAGGCTGCCTCAGACACGGCCACACCCAGTTCCATCCTGCTGCGTCCCCAGTGTCCCCAGTACAGACAGTCCGCAGGGAGCATCGTCAGCTGGGGGAAACCTGGCAGAGGAGACTGCACAGCGGCTGTGGAAGTCACTGGTGCTTGTTCTGATCCGACGTGTGCACGACACTGTCCACTGAGCCCTCTTACCGTTGTCCATGATTGCTTAGTCACAGAGTCGAGGGAATGAGTGTCCGTCTCCCCCTCCCTCTGGAAATGCCACCATGTTGATTGAGGCAGTCCCTGAGAAGTTACCACCAATGACGACGTTGAGATAGACAGATCCTGGGGCACGGGCCTGGAAAGAAAACGGAAAGGAGATCACCAGAAAGAACGACCGCAAAATTTTGAGGCTTTTCGCTTTTTTGTTGTTGTTGTTGTTTTTTTTCCGTTTAGATATGTTCAGTGATGATGATGATGATGCTGATAATGCTATGGTGTTTCCAGTTTGGTTTAAAACTACATGACAGGGCTTTACTGAATATTTGATGTATCCTGATGTTGACCAGGCTTGAAAAGGACAGGGTGAGTTGTATGGTTTTTCTGTTCAATTCGCTGCAGACAACAGGAAAAAAACAAAAAAAAACTGATTGGATTGTTTTGGTTTCAGTTCAAGATGCTGCGTGCCTTGATAATGAACGGTGCAGCCGAACACGATGAATTCCAACAGCAGTTGCGGGTCCTGGAGCCAGCCTTTGTCTTGGGGGTCAAGGACCTCAGGTCACAGGTCGTGCGGGAAGCTTGCATCACCGTTGCGTGAGTTGCTTTTCGTCTTTCTGCCTGTGCAACTCTCAAATCTGTTGTGGGCTGAGGCTAGGGAGCGGGCGGGAGTGTTTAATGTGTTTGTCGTCAGAAAAAAGAAACCACACTGCGTGCCAGTAGCTGGCTAGCAAAGGTGGATGTGATGCATTAAGAGGGGGAGGATTGGGGGGGTGGGAGACCAGTAGTCCAGTGATGAGAGATTGTAAGGTTGGCTTTCAGCGTGAGAGAAGGAGAAGAGAAGGAGGGAGCTAGCATAGTTAGGACCTTAGGTTCAAGGCGAACGAAGCCTGTCTAAGATATCCGCAGATTTGTTGACGAGTTAAAACCTGACTTTGAGAACACGCTGGGTGGAATGTTGACTTGTTGTGTGTTCACAGTACACGGTGACATGTGGTGTGCTTTGACATGACACGGTGACATACCGTGCGCTTTGACAGTACATGGTGACGTAGGGTGTCCTTTGACAGTACATGGTGACATGACATACAGTGGGCTCTGACAGTACGTGGTGACATATGGTGTGCTTTGACAGTGTATGTTGACGTACTGTGTGCTTTGACAGTACACTGTGACACAGGGAGTGCTTTGACAGTACACTGTGACACAGGGAGTGCTTTGACAGTACACTGTGACACAGGGAGTGCTTTGACAGTACACTGTGACACAGGGAGTGCTTTGACAGTACACGGTGACACAGGGTGTGTTTTGACAGTACACAGTGATACAGGGAGTGCTTTGACAGTACACGGTGACACAGGGTGTGCTTTGACAGTACACAGTGACACAGGGTGTGTTTTGACAGTACACAGTGACACACAATGTGCTTTGATAGTACACATTGTGCTTTGACAGTACATGGTGACACATGGTGTGCATTGACAGTACACAGTGACACAGGGAGTGCTTTGACAGTACACAGTGACACAGGGAGTGCTTTGACAGTACACAGTGACACAGGGAGTGCTTTGACAGTACACAGTGATACAGGGAGTGCTTTGACAGTACACTGTGACACAGGGAGTGCTTTGACAGTACATGGTGACACACGGTGTGCTTTGACAGTACACAGTGACAAAGGGAGTGCTTTGACAGTAAAATGGTGACACACGGTGTGCTTTCACAGTACACAGTGACACAGGGTGTGTTTTGACAGTACACAATGATACAGGGAGTGCTTTGACAGTACACAGTGACACATGGTGTGCTTTGACAGTACACAGTGACACAGGGTGTGTTTTGACAGTACACAGTGATACAGGGAGTGCTTTGACAGTACACGGTGACACACGGTGTGCTTTGACAGTACACAGTGACACAGGGAGTGATTTGACAGTACATGGTGACACACTGTGTGCTTTGACAGTACACAGTGACACAAGGAGTGCTTTGACAGTACACGGTGACAACGGGAGTGCTTTGACAGTACACAGTGACACAGAGAGTGCTTTGACAGTACACAGTGACACAGGGAGTGCTTTGAAAGTACACAGTGACACAGGGAGTGCTTTGACAGTACACATTGACACAGGGAGTGCTTTGACAGTGCACGATGACACAGAGAGTGCTTTGACAGTACATGGTGACACACGGTGTGCTTTGACAGTACACAGTGACACATGGAGTGCTTTGACAGTACATGGTGACACACAGTGTGCTTTGACAGTACACAGTGACACAGGGAGTGCTTTGACAGTACACAGTGACATAGGGTGTGTTTTGACAGTACACGGTGACACAGGGAGTGCTGTGACAGTACACGGTGACACAGGGGGTGCTGTGACAGTACACGGTGAACAGGGGGTGCTGTGACAATACATGGTGACACAGGGGGTGCTGTGACAGTACACGGTGACACAGGGGGTGCTGTGACATATACACGGTGACACAGGGAGTGCTGTGACAGTACACGGTGACACAGGGGGTGGTGTGACAGTACACAGTGACACAGGGGGTGCTGTGACAGTACACGGTGACACAGGGGGTGCTGTGACAATACACGGTGACACAGGGAGTGCTGTGACAGTACACGGTGACACAGGGGGTGCTGTGACAATACACGGTGACACACGGTGCGCTCTTTGTGCGGTCAGGTACATGTCCCAACAGCTGGGGAAACAAGATGGACCGCTTTGTGGAAGCCGTGTTCCCGGCCCTCTTCTACCTCCTGGCCAACTCGGCCAAGATCATGGCCACCTCGGGCTGCGTCTGCATCCGCTTCATCATACAGGTCTGTGCTGCTGCCCAGGCTCCTGCCTGCTTTGCCCTTTTTTTTCTTTGTTTTTCTTTGTTTTTGTTTGCCGTTGATGCTTCTTTATCTTTTAAAACTTGATTTCCCAGTCTCTGTAGCTGCAGCTTTCCCCACTGCTCTGTACTCCCTCCCTCCCCCCCCCCCCCCCCCCCCCCCCCCCCCCCCCCCCCCCCCCCCCCCCCCCCCCCCCCCCCCCCACCCCCCCCACCCCCACTCCTCCTCTTTACCTTTTTCCTCACCCTGAAGGGTCTTTTCTTGTTTGAATTGTGAACATTTGTTGGACACAGGTATGCATTCATTGCAGCATTATTGCATATGATGGTAATGGGGCTCCGGTGGACACAGGTATGCATTCATTGCAGCATTATTGCATATGATGGTAATGGGGCTCCGGTGGACACAGGTATGCATTCATTGCAGCATTATTGCATATGATGGTAATGGGGCTCCGGTGGACACAGGTATGCATTCATTGCAGCATTATTGCATATGATGGTAATGGGGCTCCGGTGGACACAGGTATGCATTCATTGCAGCATTATTGCATATGATGGTAATGGGGCTCCGGTGGACACAGGTATGCATTCATTGCAGCATTATTGCATATGATGGTAATGGGGCTCCGGTGGACACAGGTATGCATTCATTGCAGCATTATTGCATATGATGGTAATGGGGCTCCGGTGGACACAGGTATGCATTCATTGCAGCATTATTGCATATGATGGTAACGGGGCTCCGGTGGACACAGGTATGCATTCATTGCAGCATTATTGCATATGATGGTAACGGGGCTCCGGTGGACACAGGTATGCATTCATTGCAGCATTATTGCATATGATGGTAATGGGGCTCCGGTGGACACAGGTATGCATTCATTGCAGCATTATTGCATATGATGGTAACGGGGCTCCGGTGGACACAGGTATGCATTCATTGCAGCATTATTGCATATGATCGTAATGGGGCTCCATTTCCGAGTCCCATCACCCTCCCTTTTTTTTTTCCTTTTACATATATGTTTTTTTTTTTGAGTGTTGTTCTTTGCTCACATGTGCATGATTGACATTTGCGCAGTCACGTGCTGAATGTAAACATCCGAAGAGAAGCCGTTACCCAAACGAACAGGAAGGGGAAGAAGAAGAATGGAAAATCCCCCCCCCCTCTGCCATTCCCCCCCCCCCCCAATTCCCTCCTCCCTCTGCATGTGCTCAGAGGCCGTGTGGCTTTGAACTGCCGGGGATCCCCATGAAGAGGGGAAGGGAGATCAGCTGTGTCGGACTTGGCAGGTGCAGGGTGACGTGAGAGAGAGTGTTGGTGGATTGGATGTGCAGGTGCTGTCAGCACTATCATTGTGACTGGAGTCATCCCCCCCTCCCCTGGCTGTAGTGCTTGCTCAGCTGGTCTCGACACTTCTGCTTGTTTGTGGACCTCTTGCACAGGGGGCACTGGGTCACCATCTGGAAGATGAAGATGGCGTGCTGAGCTGGTCTTTTCTCTTTTTTTTTTCTTTTTTTTTTTTTTTTGTGTGCTCGGATTTGTTTGTTCATTCACTGTTGTTGTTGTTTTTTCTCTTCCTTTTTTTTTTTTTCTTTTTTCTTTTTGGGTTGGGATGTGTTAAAAGCTAGGGGTTGAATCTGGCAGATGTGGTTGCATCCTGTGCAAATGACTTATTAACAAAATGAGCTGCCTGAGATCAAAGACATTGAAGCTGTTGGGACCATAACTTGCTCTTTGCCACTAGTGGATGCTCATGTCTTTCCCCGTTCCGTCTTTTATTTGTGTTCACGTTATATGTCAGCATGGGTTTTTGTGGTTGTTGTTGTGTTCATGATTGTGTATCTGTTTTGCATGGCTGCTGGCATCGTCTCCTAGCAGACACAAGGCCATGATGAGGAATTAATGGCTTCATAACTGTGATTTTGTTTGTCAGTCTGTGTGGTTACAGGTGGTTGTGCACAGTGGTTTTGTGTTTGCCATGTGACTGGCACATGTGTCGGTGAGAATGTGGTCTTGTGTAAGTATAGCAGAATGTATTTTCAAAGTATTTGCTTATAATTTTTTATTATTGTGATTTATTTACATGTATTTTTATCCTTAAGGATAAAAGAAAGAAAAACCTTCAGCTTAACTACTTTTCCAGTTTCCTCAGACACACCAATACACAAACTGGCATCACTTTTGCATATAAGGAAGGTGGATGGTCACAAGCGAACACATGTAGAAGCATGAGCATGTGATCTTGTGCACATGCACACATACAGACGCACTACATGCACAGGCACACACACACACACACACACACACAACGTTTGCAGTGATGCTGACCATGTTAGCGAAGTGCCCAAGCCTGGTTTAACCCGTTGAGCGCCTTTAGTCAGTCAGCTGACGCGGAAATAAAAGTGCTTTCCATGTGCCTATGGGCAGTCCCCTGACGTCATGCATTTTTCTTGAGTTTTCATTCGTTACTATTTCTATCAACGGACTCAAATAGAGTTTGCGTAGAAAGCCTTATATGTCTGTAGTCTTAAAATAATATGTAAATGACCACACGTGAGGGGAAAGCCCATTTATTCTTATCACTGACTGGGTGACCAGCCAGCACTTCGTGTCTCGCTTGCAAAGATGGCGGCGCAACCTTCGTTGTCGAAGCGACCAGCGACCAAGTCAACGTATTTACACAGCTGAGCAGGCTCTGCTGATGATTTTTGACAAACACAATAATCATGTATTCAACGACTAACTCGAGCATGAAGGTGAGATGATGATAGTGGTGGAATTGCCGACCATATTCGTCAGTTATTGAGTAGGGCTCTGTGACCTCAGTGTGCGTTCAGCTGACAGCGTCAGTCGAACGAGCCAGCCAAGTGTGTACTCTGCACTGCGTGCTGGTGTCCAGTGATGTGAAATCAGTGCGAGAGGGGATCGTGGCCTGCTCGCGGCGTGACACGGTGCAGACGAAAAGGTAGGGGAAGATGAGGAGTGAAAGAGAGGGTTGAAGTTGAGCAAGGGGGTGTGGTGGGGAGGGGGGGGGCGTGGTCGTGGACTGGTCAGTCTGCATCGAGTGTGAGCGTCTTGATAGACTTCCAAACTGTTTTACTTTCATTTACAGGTGTAGTGTGACAATACAAACTTCATTTTCAACTTTTTTGCTGTGTGTTCTTGTTTGGATGTGGTAAATACATATGTTTTTGATCGTGCAAAAAAGTCTATCCAAATCTACAAGCCTAAATACTTTTGTATTATCAAAATTAAAACAAAAGAAGCCCAGATTCAAAATCTTCATTCAATTTCCTTCAAAAATGATATAGATTTCATTTTTCTATCTTTTGTAGTTTCTGAGCTAGAATTTTTTGTTAATTATGACCCCCAAATCATGAGATTTCCCCGGCACCTGGGAACACCTTTGTTTGTACTATTGTGAGGCACTGAACGGGTTAATGCGTAGGTCAGGCATCTGTTATGTGATGTCCGTGAGATCTATCTTTTCCTCAACTCTTTCCTTGCTCATTCGTGTGTTTTTGCTGTAACCCTGCTCACTGTGTCATGGTGGCTCAGCAGACTACATGTGCTTGCAGTGATGCTTCCATGATGATTCTCTCGTGTGTCAGGTGGCCGATACCAATTCTCTTTGCTTCAGTTTACTCGCACCAGTCTACTACCTTTGTGCTTGTGTTTGCTGACATTAATTTTCATCTTTGCTTTAAGTTCGTTCATACTAATTTTCGTTCTCCATCTTTCAGGATGTTTATCACCAACTGGCATAGGTGGTTTTCTTTGCTGGCATTAATTTTCGTCAGTGTTTAAGATTCTTCACAGCATGTTCGCAGACCTGCCTACCCTTCCGTAATCGTCCGTAATTTTACGGAAATTAACCCCCCATTACGGAGGTACGATTTTCCGTGCGAAATTACGGAAAAGAAATTGAAAAACTACGCAAATTTCAGACTCGAAAAATTGTCGACTGCTAGACCTTTCCGAGACCGCAGAGTAACTTCCCTTGACTCAAGCCGAAACCACAGATAGTTCGGAACTTGCGATTGGTCAATGTGGTGCTGTGGGCCAACACGACACGCCATCACATCTGTGCGCGCCATTCGAAGCTTTTTGTTCAGCCATTGTAAGACAAAGTTTCAACCGATTTTTTGCCGGCGATTGTGAAAATGGCGGAGAAATCTTCTAAACGTTTGCATGAAACCGATGACGAGGGTTCGAAAACCACTGTGCCACAACGGAAGAAGGCGAAGAAGCAAGTGTTCCGAAGTAAATACACGCGGACTTGGCCTTGTCATGGACCTGGATTTGTATACTCATTTCTGCTCGGTGTGCAATTCAGACTTCTCCATCGGACATGGGGGAGCAAATGACTGCAAGCGCCATATCTCGGGGAAAATGCACAAAGAGACAGCTGCGAGTGCCTCCAGTCAGAAGATCACATCGTTGTTTACGAAATCCAGCGAGAGCAGCCGTCAGACCCACACACGGAAGATCACCAACGCAGAAAGACTGTTGTGTGAGCTGATCTGCGAAAACAACTTGTCCCTGAGCTGTGCTGACAAGATAGTGGCGAAAATGAAAAGGTCCTTTTCATTTTCGCCACTATCTTGTCAGCACAGCTCAGGGACACACACACACACATATTTTTTTTTTTTTTTTTGGGGGGGGGGGGGGGGGGGGGGGTTGTACATTAGGTTCTTCATCAGTGGTGTCATCTGTGGTGACTGCTGTGTAAGTTACAAACTGTCAAGTATATCACCTTTGAATTGACCTGAAACTCCTGTCCTGAGTCCGTCATCTGCCATCATCCCAAGGTATTTTAATTCTGCTTTGTTGTTTTTGTTCCTTTTTTACTGTTTATATTTTTTGTTAAAATGTTAAAAATGTAGTTGGAGTTTTGTACACATTATTTGTTCAATGTTAAAAATGTAGTTGGAGTTTTGTACACATTATTTGTTCAAAAACGCCGTGTATTACGCGTCCGTGGAATTACTGAAGGAAATGCAAAATTACTGAAAATCTCTGTGGTTATTACTGATGAGCACAACATGAGGTAGGCAGGTCTGTGTTCGCCCCACATTGGTACCAGTCCACTCAAATTTTTCAGGAAATTCCCATTGGTGAAAATTATTCCCAGATCACAAGTTTCATGAAAAAAAAAAAAAAAAAAATCCAGAATTTCAGACTGTGCTGGAAAAAAATGAGGGATTTGGGGGTAAATTTTTTTGAAGAGGCTGAAAAAGTACTGGCAAATTAAGCCAAAATACTGGCGTACCAGTTTCAGCAATTTTTTTTTTTTTTTTTTTTTTTTTTTTGAGAAGAGAATGTTGTGATTAACTAAGCTCTGCATCGATCAGTTGAAGAGTAGGGAGTGGAAATGCTTCAGTTCAAAACCGCACTACCGCTATCATCCTTTGACGCCTGAAATTTGGGCTGTTCAAGGTTGGCTGCAATGCTTCAGTTTGGGCACAACGTTCTGCTGTTTATTTTGATTTGCTGGCACTGGTTTTCCTTTTTGCTTCAGGTTTTGTTTTTCACTCCAGTTCTTCTCTGTGTCTCAGTTTGCTTTCAAAAGTTCTTCTCTGTGTCTGGACTTCCTTACACCAGTTCTCTGTGTCTCAGTTTGCTTACACCAGTTCTATGTGTCTCAGTTTGCGTTCAAAAGATCTCCTCTGTGTCTCTGTTTGCTTACACCAGTTCTCTGTGTCTCTGTTTGCTTACAGCAGTCCTCTGTGTCTCAGTTTGCTTACACCAGTCCTCTGTGTCTCAGTTTGCTCACACCAGTCCTCTGTGTCCCAGTTTGCTCACACCAGTTCCTCTCTGTGTGTCAGTTTGCTTACCAAGTCCTCTGTGTCTCAGTTTGCCTGTGCAGCCTTATGTCCACTCCACAATCATTTTGTGCCAAATTTGAGGGGATAAGGGACTGTTCACGCTTCGTTTTTGTTGTCATGAATATTGTTTTTTCTTGCCTGAAGAAGACTGTATTTGTCTTGCAGTTTGTTTGTTTCTTGTGTTTGGGGGCTTTGTCATTTTTCTTTCAAGTTTGTTTCAGTCTTGGCCTGCAGCCGCCCCCGCTTTGGAACCAAATGAATTCTGTGTCAGTTGACTTACGTCAGTTCTTTTCAGCTTACTCTCATCAAGTCTGTTTCATCTCTTTTTTTTTTTTACATCAGGTCTGTTTCGTTTTTTTTTTTTTTTTTTTTTTTTTTTTTTTTTCCAGCTCGATTTCCATTTCAGTTTACTCACATCAGTTCTACTTGAGTTTGTTCACACCAGATTGTTCCATTGGCTTGCCCTAGTTTTGTTGTTTCACTTTGCTCAAAACGATTCTATTTCTGATGGCTGTCATCAGTTCTGTAGTGCCTGACACCAATGTTGTTTCACTTTGCTCAAAACGATTCTATTCTGATGGCTGTCATCAGTTCTGTAATGCCTGACACCAATGTTGTTTCACTTTGCTCAGAATGATTCTATTTCAGATGGCTGTCATCAGTTCTGTAATGCCTGACACCAGTGTTGTTTCACTTTGCTCAGAACGATTCTATTTCAGATGGCTGTCATCAGTTCTGTAATGCCTGACACCAGTGTTGTTTCACTTTGCTCAGAATGATTCTATTTCAGATGGCTGTCATCAATTCTGTAATGCCTGACACCAGTGTTGTTTCACTTTGCTCACCCCCAGTTCTTCTCTGTGTTTCAGCTTGTTCTTACCATGGATACCAGTTTTGATTTGCCTGATGCCTGTTCTCTTCTGTGTACCAGTTTTGTTGACACCCAAGTCTGTGCCAGTGTCAGCTGATGTGGCCCTTTGCGGTCGGCTGGGCTATAAGCAACATTATCTTATCTTATCTGTGCCAGTGGTCAGACACTGATTCTCCTCCCTTTCACTCAACATGGGTTCTCCTCTGTGTACCAGTTTTGTTGACACCCAAGTCTGTGCCAGTGGTCAGACACTGATTCTCCTCCCTTTCACTCAACATGGGTTCCCTCTGTGTACCAGTTTTGTTGACACCCAAGTCTGTGCCAGTGGTCAGACACTGATTCTCCTCCCTTTCACTCAACATGGGTTCCCCGCTGTGTACCAGTTTTGTTGACACCCAAGTCTGTGCCAGTGGTCAGACACTGATTCTCCTCCCTTTCACTCAGCATGGGTTCCCCTCTGTGCTTCCAGTTTGTGCACACCAACCGCCTGATCCCCATACTGACCAGCAACATGAGCTCCAAGTCCAACGTGATCCGCCGGCAGTCCTGCGAGTTCCTGAACCAGTTGTTGCACTTGTGGGCCACGCACACGCTGGAGAAACCATCGCCATCCTGCAGGACTCCATACGACGGGGCATCAGCGACGCTGACTCCGAGGCCAGAGCCTTCTCACGCAAGTCAGTCCCTTTTTTTTTTGGGGGGGGGGGGGGGGGGGGGGGGGGGGGGGGGCTGTCAGCCCTCTGCTGCCAATCTTTCCATTGCTTTTTTGTTCTGGTGTTCCGCATCCCTGAAAGCAGTTTTATGAGATTGTAGTTGTCTTCTGTCCTCTTAGCTTTTGCGTTCTCTCTGTGGACCAGTCTCTCTCTCTGTCTCTCTCTCTTTTTTTTTTTTTCTTCTTCTTCTTTGTCCCTCTCTCTGTTTCTTTGTTAGGATTTTTTTTCCCCCTTCTTTTCTTTGTTTGGACTGGTATCTGTTTCCTCCTGGCCGTCTGGTGGGTCTCTCACTTGTCCCTTCTTCTTCTTTTTTTCCCCTCTCTGTGTGATTTTTTTGCTCTCTGTTTTTCTGTGCTGTCCACTGTTGTGTTTTTTTTTCTCTTTTTTTTTTTTCTTCCTCTTTTCATCTGTCTGTCTTAGAAACTGTTCCATTCTTCAGCCTGACACTCGCCACACTCTATGGGATGTGACGCTTCCAATTATGAACACTCTGAATGAGAACTTCCTAAAGATTTGAAAATACAGACTGTTTATTAATCTTGGTACCAGATTTACCTGTGTATAGGTTACATTCAAATTGTAGTCCACACACACCAAAGGTGGTATGGCACACAGGGGTAATCATGTAAGGAGGGTGGGGGGGGAAAGAGAAAACTGCCTAACACCACCGATACCTCCAGAAAGATGCGTTACAGTGGGCAGCAATATACTCATTCCTGTGTGTATATACTCATTCCTGTGCGTGTGTGTGTGTGTGTGTGTGTGTGTGCGCTGCGCGCGCATTGTGTGTTAACTTGTGTGCGCGCGCATGCATGGATACATGTGTCTGTGTTGTGTATGTTGTGTGTGTGTATGTGATTGCACAAAACGAGAGAGTTCATCATGTAAACCTAGTCAACACTTCTGTGTATATAATAAGCGTTCATTCTCTGTCGATGAAAAGTGCTGCGAATTCCCATTATCGTTTCAATCACTGTTCAATACGTACTGTTTTTGTTGACACGGCGTGTGCCCTTTCCCTGCCCAGAGCATTCTGGGGTTTTGCCGAGCACTTCAAGTCCCAAGCTGACGCTCTGCTGGCCAGCCTGGACCCCTCCAAGCAGAAGATGCTGCAAGGAGAGCTCAGCAACTCCTCCTCCAACAACTCCCTCAACTCCGCTGACAGCCTGCGCCCTGGCAAGTCGCGAGCCCGCTCCGCCAGCCAGGACCGATCCGTCCCCAAGTACGGCACGCTGGAGTGAGTATTGGGCCGTTGGTATGGGTTGGGGTCTTGTCGGTGGTGGGATGGAAGTCGCTTGGAAACGTCCTCAGTCTGAGAAAGAGTTGATTCTGGCTTTGCACAGTGTGTGTGTGTGTGTGTGTGTGTGTGTGTGTGTGTGTGTGTGTGTGTGTGTGTGTGTGTCTCTGTGTGTGTGTGTGTGTGTGTCGTGTCGTGTGTGAGTGTGAGTGTGTGTGTCTGTGTCTGTGTTTGTGTGTATGTATGTATGTGTGTATGTATGTATGTGTGTGTGTGTGTGTGTGTGCATGTGGTACGATTTATAGGTATATAGGTTGACAGCCCCCAAAACGCCCTGTGTGGCCAGGCAGGCTTTAATGGTGAAACAATACCCAGAAAGATACTGCAGCTTTTTATTCCGAACCTTCAGCTGGTTGTGTCATGATAACCCAGCACAGATACTTTTTTTTTTTTTCATCTCCCTGTGTTAAGAGCAGACCTTTAGTACAAATGTACTTGGTGTGTTTTGTGCCATGTATGGTAAGAAAATCAATCGCTGAATACTGGGGGAAAAAAAATGAGTTATTCAAGATTAATGGACCAACCATTTCTCTCTCTCTCTCTTTCTCTCTCTCTCTCTCTCTCTCTCTCTCTCTCTCCTCTCTCTCTCTCTCTCTCTCCATTTTACAGATATTCTAATTACAGGTACAGACGTAGATACATGACCATGGAGACAGAGACACAGACATAGACTCACGATAGTGAACACCACACACACACACACACACACACACACACACACACACACACAACACACACGTGGACACTGATGGACGGGCACAAGTATCTCCTCATATAATGTATGTCATGTGACGTAGCCTCACATCAAGGCATGTGACGCTCCATCACATGTAGTTAGTGATATGAATCATTTCCCCGTGCCACAACTAAAGGAAGAATATTCATATGGCTTGACTAGTGTAGCGGGCGTCCCCAAAATAATTGTGAGTATGACTCATTCAAGAAACGAATGTGGTCATTGGGTGAAAGTGACCACTGAGTGAGAGTTTAACAAGGGCTGGTAAGGTAAGGTGTGGTCACGTGTTGTGAACACTGAGTATGCACTCACTAGGGAAGGGGGAAAGAGTCAGTTTTAACCCAGCAGATGGCCTAGAGACTCGAACCTGTCAGGACGGTGTCCTCGTTGCTGACCAGTTATTACCGGTGAGCGATAGATAGTGGGGAAAGCTACAGGGGGAAAAGAAAGAGAAAAAATTAAAAAGAAAGGAAAGAATTATTGGTTTTAG
>CM031627.1:8340550-8343050 GCA_018398815.1 Conus ventricosus
GTGTTTTACTAATACTCGCATTATAATTGCCTGTTTACAACGTTTGGTTCATCGGTTGCTCATCCTCTGGCGGAAATGTTTTGTCTCTTGAGTGGGTTTTTTTCTATACCTGATACTAATGTGGGAATTAGTTTGTCCTGCACATATATCCAAAGTTTTTCCTGCATGTATATCCAAGTTGTTCAGGTTTTAATCTTTCTAATCGAACTGATTAAGAAGTGAAAGCAGATTTGAATGAAAAGTTCTTACACAGGATTTGTTTCTTTTTTGCTTTTTTGCTTTTTCAAGAGTAGTAGGTAGATATATGTATATCTATATACATGTATTAAAAATATATATCGGTAGAGATCTGTTATATCAGTCGGATTTATCTGTAGAGATATATCAATGTTAACTGACTTTTTTTTCTCCATATCAAACTCCCACCCAGATCCTGTTGGGTGTATGTTTGACACACAACCTATGTAGTCTTTCTTATCTATTTTCTACCTTGGTGTTGGAGTAGCGCTGTTCAACACAATTGTTTTTCCGTTTGTATTCAGATTCTCTCCATGTCATCCATATGCTGATGTATTTTTTTAAATCATTTTTACAGTACTCTTCCTTTTGATTACTCCTGATTTGTCCGCGAAAACCGCAGCTAGCCATCTATCTGCACACATCTTCCTGATGTGAAGACCAAGTAGAAGAAGAAGGGGAAAAAAAGAGAGAGAGAGAGCTGAACTGTTTCAGTTTTGGTTTTGTTTGCTCGCGTTTAGTTTTTTTTTTTTTAAATCAGAGATCCATGTTGACTTCAGATCCTTGTTTTTTTTTTTGAAAGTGTATAGGATTGATTTGAACATGTTGAGAACAAATGAAAAAGAAAACGATTATAGAATGTGGTGAGAAATGAAATGTAGACGAAAACTTTGAAGATGGATCGTATTGTCAACAAAGAAAGACAGATAGATGGGTAGCTACGGGGACTTTTCCGGTGTTTGTCCCTCAGACATTTGCAGGTGGTTCAGGTGCTTTCATGGGCACATACTGCCCAGGCCTCTGTTTTCCCATTCATTTTGTTTGTTTGTTTGTTTTTTTTCCAGCGTAGAAAGGAATCGGCATCCTGCATGTGATGTGGATGACCTTGGTTTATGTCCACTTTGGTTGCTTAATGTTGTTGACTGGTTTGCAGATGTTAATGTTCCCATAAGCCCCAGAACTCCCGTTCACATGGTTCGGTCACGCAGCGATGTAGACTTGAGTGGGGTGAAGGCCAAGGTCAACTCCAATAGGCCGCGGCCTCCACTCTCTTAGGCGTCCACAAAATGGAGAAGGGGAACACAGCTTCGCTACGTAAGGTCCATTTTGCACCTCCTGAGATCTCTTAGTAGACACTAGCAGGGGAGGGAAGTGTGGGAGGTGGGATGGGGGGGAAGGGGGGGGGAGGGGACCGAAGATGTGAAAGGCACATCCTCCACTGGCATTTGGAGGGTCTTGTTTCTGTAGGCTCCAGGGCAGACTGATCTAGAAGTATCTTTGATTCTGCTACAAAACTCAGATGGCATCTTCTGATACGACAGACTCAAATCATGGTTTTTTACAGCTGAGATTCAAACAAGACTTTCGGCTTGGAATGTCTCTTGTTGCACATTCTGCTTGGAGAAATTCCAGTGACAGTTGGGGACAGTTTTAGTCCAAGAACAGCAAACATGCATAGTAACTCAAGTGTGTTCATATCGGTGCACGATCACGAACAGAATATCATTGCGTATTGATACTGTGTGTGTGTGTGTGTGTGTGTGGTGTGCTGTGATTTTCTTAAGAACTAAGATGAAGGCTGGTCAGTGTGTTTGATCACGAACAGAATATTATTGCATATTGATGCTGTGTGTGTGTGTGTGTGTGTGTGTGGTGTGTGGTGTGTGTGTCTTAAGAGTTAAGATGAGGCTGATCAATGTGTTTGATGACAGTTAACATTTGCACATTAACCTTTTCTCTAATTACATGACTTGAGACTTAGAACAAAAGACACACACATAATCATTTATGCACACCCACTCATTTGGCAGAAATGTGATCCTCACAGTAAATCCGTGATTTGAATTTGTCTCAGGAGAAAATGCAACTGGAGGTTGTTGCAGAAGATCAGATCGAAGTTTGTCTTGTGACATTTACGCTTGAGTGGGGGAGGGGAGTTGAGGGGTGGGTGTTGCTATGGCTCAATGCAGTCTTGTTTTGGGGCGCGAGATTGACATGTACTTTCCGGGTTTATTACTATACAATGTGTTTTAGTGATTTTGAGTATCTTTCAGTGTAGAATTTATATGTTTGATAGTGTGGATTGTTGTGGCACTTCTTCTAGGACAAGGCTTAACAAAATAGCGTTAGCTTGTAGTCAGGATCACCATTTTCGAGATCACCTACGTTGTTTGAATCGCTGGAGTATTTGGTAAAGCAAGTGCCTAGAGCATTTAGTGAAAGCTTTCATTCTATGGAGCGAACATTTTGCTTGAGCTTTGCG
>CM031627.1:8355550-8420550 GCA_018398815.1 Conus ventricosus
TCTTCTGTGAACACAGTCCTGTGTTGGGCACTGCTCTTCTGTGAGACACAGTCCGTGTGTTGGCACTGCTCTTCTGTGAGACACAGTCCGTGTGTTGGGCACTGCTCTTCTGTGAGACACAGTCCGTGTGTTGGGCACTGCTCTTCTGGATGTTGGTCTCTGTACCGCTGTGATAGTCATCAAAAGAGTGGTGGGCATTTCTGTCAGAATCTGTGGTTAGGGTAGTTTTGTTTTCTGTTCTTCCGCTCTCTTAATTAAAAAAAGTTGGGTTTTTTTTTTTTTTTTTTTTTTTTCAAACACAAAACGTTTTTTAAAACAACATATAGCAGTACAATTATGCACTACTGAAATAAGCACAAAAAGAAGTGTCTGAAGGGTATTTTCACGAAGAGAAGACAAGAATTTGGGGGGGGATGGAACCGAACAGGTGTCGATCAAGGATGTTTTTTCCCCTAACACCTGTTCCCTTTATCCACCCCATCTCACAGACCATTTTTTTCTGTCTTTCTGAATAGCAGTTTAAAGTAAAGTGGTGGGGATGTTTATGATTAGTGGTAAACCACTGCTCTTTGTTGTGTTCTGTGGTGGACAAGACAGCGGGGAAAGAAGAGGCCGGGCTAGATTTAAAGAAGACGATTGTTTGAAACTCGCATTATTTCTGAGCAGTGACTTGTTCAGCCTGTGGTTGATCTGTTGTGCTGGTGAGTTGAGGCTGGCTGGTTTTGTCTCCTTGAATTTCGGGGCAGGATTCATGCGGGAGACAGTGTGGTTTTGTCAGTTTTGACCGAGGATGTTCAATGACAGACATGTATAAAAAGGCATCTAAGTCTTTGGATTGGATCGGTCTGCTTTTGTTGACCTTTTGCTGCAGGTGTTTGCTTGTGTTTCTGGAGGCGTGTGCACTGAAGTACAGTTTATAGTTCCTCACACGCGCATGCGCGCGTACATGCGCATGCGCGCGCGCACGTACACACACACACGCGCGGGCACACACACACACACACCACACACACACACACACACACACACACACACACACACACACACACACACTATTCTGTACATGAAGCTGAAAGTCAGCGAAAAATGTTGCTCACAGAACATAAACCTCCTATGTGAATTACTTACTCACACTCACACAACATTTGGTCGCATTCTCAGAGAAAGGGAAGTTTCTCAGTTTGTCTCATGTCATAGAAGGGAAACTGAATCCTCTCTCCACCCCTTCCCAAAGTCTCTTTTTTCACAGGCTTTCTTATGTTTAACTATCCTAGTCACAAACATGGCCCCCCACCCACCCCCCTGTCCCCTTCTTTCCAGTCTTTAAAAGTCTCGCACTAATGTAAAAAATCACAGTTGCCGGGCATGTAAGCCATTTTCTCAACTGCAGGTTGATGGATTTGTGTGAGAACTAGTCTACACCGGCTTATATTTTTGTGAAACATGAATGGTGATATAGGATGTCGTGTGTGGGGTCAGGGTGTACGTCGGAGGAAGTGTTGAGCAGAAATTCGTCGTTGCGTGTGACCTGCTCACAGCTGAGTTCATGAGCGGTCGAGTCTTCTTTCAGATCTACGGTCGGTTCTTGGATCAGAGTTTGCAGAAGCGTGTCGAAACTTTTCACAGAGCGGTTTTGTGCGCTGACAACCTGGGCGCTACGTTTTGGACAGATCCAGTGCTGGCATTGGTCACTGTGTGGAGGTGTGGTCCACAGGGTCACGATGCCAACACTGTGAGAACCATGGGTGCTGGGGTGTAGAGCGGTGGCACGGTGACACCACTGAAGCGATTGTGGCAGGGTCTGTGCTGACGGAGCTGGGCGTCACTTGGAGATCTGCAGTGAAGGAGCAGTGGATTTCTGCAGGCTGTAGTGTGGTGCGGTGCGGTCTGGCTGCCGGAACATCAGCCGCACACAGCCTTGTGACATGTTCTTGGTGGGCACGTTAGGGTGTGATGTGAGCCGGTCCCCCCCCCCCCCCCCCCCCCCCCCCCCCCCCCCCCCCCCCCAATGTCAGCTCAAGAACCCGGGGAGGATGTGTTCAACATGCACGCTCAGGTGCACATCAGTAGTAAGGGGACAGCTTTGAACCAAAAACATTCCATCTGAACACTTGGAATCCGGCATTTGTGTGTTCTGGTGATCATTTGAGTGCCAGCAGAGTTGCCAGAATCTGTGTCAGTGGGGTAAAAAAAAAAAGGGCAAAAAGAAAAGAAAAACAAATGTGCCCCAGTGAATGTACTAAATTGCCCCAGCAAAAGAAAGGATGCGTTTGTCTACCATGAAAAAAAAAGAAAGGGTCCGTCTGTTCCATTGTAAGTAAAAAGACAGGACCCATCTGCTCCAATGCTGTCCAATGTGGGGCCAGCAGAACCACGGGGAGGGCGCCATGCCGGACCATGGTCAGCCCTTGACCAAGTGGGGGACGTGTTTTGGGCTGAATCGTTCCGCTCTGGATGATGAAGCGGAGGACCTAGATGAAGAGTTTGGCGACGCTGCTCTGGGAATATCACGCTCACACCACTGCAGCTGGCAAGGACGGTCAGCAGCAGCGTCGGACAATGAAAGTTTCTGTGTGGTGGTGGGGGCGCGGGTCCCTCTTAGACAGCAGAGCCCTCACCGACGTCGGAATCGCAGCCCCGGCAGGTACCATGCCAGTCCTGGCCGGTCTTGTGGCGGTGATGGCAGGTACCTCAGCCCCGGCAGGTACCATGACATTTCCCACGGCGACATCAGCCCAGGCGGACATGACTACTTCACCGGTCAACATCCGCAGGGCCTCAGCAGTCTTGAAGACACTGACGGTAGACGCACGAACCCAGACAGACCCTCAGACATTTCGAACAGTGGCAGTAGTGATCGTAGACACAAGCAAGCAGCAGGACTGAGAGAAACGTTCGGGGTGGTGGAGGTGAAGGCCCTGGCAGGAGAGAGGGCAGCGCGGACAGACTGGGAGACGCAGCAGGCAGGAGCCTCGTTCCCTGCAGAGGCGTCAGTCCCAGGAGAGGTGAACACCCCGCCACCAGCACATCCATCCCCCGTCCGGTGGCCAACCACAGCTCTCCCGGCAGGCGTCGAGATGCTGCAGGGAGAGACACAGGACAGGAGCACACCTCGGGACGAGACCAGGCTACGCTAGTCCAAGCCGAGGCCTAGATGCTGGTGTGAGGCAGAGTGGTTGGGGGAGCAGGCGCAGAGACAGGTCCGCCAGTGGCAGCAGGGTCCCGGGATCTGGCTCCAGACTCCACAGAGGCTCTGACTGTGCTGGGAGAACATCACGCCTCCTCCAGGACCAGGTCCCTCCACCACCACGGCCAGGGCTGGGCCTCTCCTGCCGGCAGCTGGACCGGTCAGGGCCCAGCAGTCGCGGTGACGACGGGCAGAGGGGTGCGTGTGTGACGAACCAGGACAGCCGTCCTCCTCTTCCAGCTATGAGAAACTGGAGCAGGAGTGGTGGGCCCTGTATACTTCGCAGGGAGATGTGCACTCTGTCGGTTTGAGGCCTACGTCTTCGTCCTCTTCCCAGAGGTCGCTCTCATCTTCAAGTATCTCTTCAGAGGCAGGGTGTAGGACATCCTCCGAACGGTTCCGTCTGGATTCTTCCATGCCAGGTCCAAAGCTGCGTGTGAGATGTGGCTCAGACAGCATGTCCCAAGGTCTGTCGTTAGTGGTTCAGGAAGCGGTGAGGTGTACACTGGGAAAGAGTCAGAAGCCGTGCCCCCTCTGTCCTGTCCCTCAGACCAGGCTGGCTGTCTCCTCCTCCTCCTCTCCTCGTGCTGCGTGGTGTCTGGCCACGGCGGTTCAGGGTCCCTGTGCGGAGACACCCCTGCTGACAGTGGGGGCGGTGGTCTCCCTTTGGTGTCCAGTCTGCGCCGGAGATCCAAGTCTGAGTCGGACAAGCTGGATGAGGTAGTGCCCAAGAGCAGACCCAGCAAGTCGGTGCACTTTTCCATTTTCCCTTATGTCCACCAGATCCCAGGTAGGGAGGAGCGGTGGGATTATGAGGTTTGCGTTTGCATATATATATATGTGTGTGTGTGTAAGGGGTGGGGGGGGGGGGGGGTGTGATTGGAAGTGACTGGATGAAGGAGATAGCGATGGGGGGTCTGTGTATGGGTGTGTATGGGCATCTGGGGGGGGGGGCAGGGGGGGGGGGGGGAAGAAAGTTGTTATTATTCAACACCTCTGCAAATTCTCACAAACGTTTTCAGTCTCTCCTCACACTACCACCACTTGCCCTTGGATTCTCTCTCTCTCTCTCTCTCTCTCTCTCTCTCTCTCTCCCCTCTCTGTGTCTCTCTCTCTCTCTCTGTCTGTCTCTCTCTCTCTCTCTCCCTCTCTCTCTCTCTCTCTCTCTCTCTTCTCGTCTCTCACACACACACACACACAACACGCACACACACACACACACAACAGAGGCGTATATGCAGCACATAGTCATCCATGCACACACCTACAATGCACATTGTATGTCTAGATTGAAAGATGCAAAACTGTAGACATAATAATATAAGATGCTAATGCAGACTTGCAGGGAGACACTGTCTCGCACAAACACACACACCTAAGATACTCACACAGATGTAAACACACACACACACACACACACACATGCATGCATGCACTTGCTTATACGCGTGCACGTACACATGCATGCATGCTTGCCACACCAGCACACACATACGCAGACCAAAGTCCACAAAAGTCATACTTTCCATCTTACATGAATTGATCAGTACGTTTTACAGGAAAGCAAAGTGCACATGATTTTGCTGGTTTTCATCCATTTTTGTATCTGTGACACCTTCACCCGCCGCCCACCCTCCCCTTCCTCCAATCTCTCGCGGACAAATACAGAGGGTTATGCTCAATCAAGGTTTGAATTTGATCAAATGCGAGCAAAAAAAAAAAAAAAAAAGAACGGTCCAGCAGTTAGTGCGAGATCAACACACGGATTAGCAGTTAGACGACGCCAGAAATGTGCACTGCAGACCTGCACCAATCCCTAACAGGATTATCCCAGCTCCGTGGATAATTAAAGAGGTAGGTCTAAACCCTCATGCCTCTCATGTATATACATCTGCCCTGGCATGACCACACAGGCCAGGTATCTTGCCATGGGCCGCTCAGCCTTTTGAGTGTGGGCGACAAGTTTAATGAAGGGTTAAGGTCAGCTGGCTGGATAAACACCATGCCACCTCTGTCTGCTTGTCATTGGGGCAACTGGTGCGTGAGACCTGGGGGGGTGGGGGGGGGGGGGGAGGGAAAAAGAAAGAGGCGTGGGCTAAGTTGCGTCTGTATCTGTTCTTTGTGTTGTGTAGGAAATATGAAGCCCTGGGGGGGGGGGGGGGGGGGGGGGGGGGGCATGTTTTCTGTAGGGCTTGTTTGGTTGCAACAGTGTTAGGGCATGTGTGTATTAGATGACTCACCTTACGTCGCCGCATGACCACACCACACACACACACGCATGCATGGAATGGGGTGATCCGTGTTAACACACACATTAATACTTAAAAAAGAATACAGTGGTTCTAGTAGAAACATACGCTATCACAGGCACAACACCACACACACACACACACACACACACACAAGATAGCGTTGAGATGTAACCAGCAACCGTAGGAAGAAAGAGGTCCTAGGTGTTCCTAGACTGTCTGGTGAAGATTTATTTTCATGCACAGACAAACAGCAGACTCCCCACCCAGTGACCCACTCCCCCCCCCCCCCCCCCCCCCCCCCCCCCCCCCCCCCCCACCCCCCCGAAAAAACCAGTGTCTAGAGAGGCAAGGGAGTGGGTTGGAGCAAGAAAGAAAATCAGAAATCATGGTACTGTGTCGGTTCTGTTGGGTATCGTTGGGTCAAAGTGTGAGCTGTTTGGTATCGTTGGGTTAAAGAGTGCTTGTTGGTACTTGAGCAACACAGTTTGGGAGGAATTTTACTGTTTGCTTGTACCTAGCAGAATGTAACGCGAGTGGTCCTGGGGTTTCTCCTTGAGACACTTGACAACACAGCTGGAATGTAGGTACTACATGAATCCTTTCTAAAGTTGGGCGTTTGGTGTGCGACTGACGTCACCAGCTGTGAAATTTTGTATTAACAGTTTGAAGTGGGAGTTTCAGAAATGGGAGGTGAAGGGTAGGGTGGAGTGTGTATGTGTGGGTGGGTGGGTGGAGGTGGGGTGGGTGGGGAGGATGGGACATGAATCAGGGTTTTCGCTTGTTGTTCTGTTTATATGGAGTGTGAATGTGGCAGATTTTTTACTCACGTGTTTGTGTGTACATGCTTTTGTGTTGCTGTTGTTAACTTTTTCATACATGTGAATGTTGACAACACTCTTGAAACAAGCTGCTGAAGAGGTAGTTGTCTAGTTGTTGTTAGGCTATGTGTTGGGCGTATGTGTGGCCTCTGACTTTGGTGTCCAGAAGAAACCCAATATCAGGTGATCTAATAGGGGAGATGGTGGTGTTCATTTTGTCACAGAGCCAAAGTATGAATCAGATAAGGAAGAATTTCTCTGAACAGTTTTATTGCCTTGTCAGTTGCCATCATTTAAAGTTGGTAGGCATTTGTGGTGTTAGTCGCTGTGTTACTGCTCTCTCTCTCTCTCTCTCTCTCTCTTTTTCTCTCTCCTCTCTCTCTTCTCTCTCTCTCTCTCTCTCTCTCTCTCCCCCAATTGTGTATGTGTGAAAATTAAATATACATTAAATATATCATACACTGTGTGCACACACTGTTGTGGTCTGTAAGTGCTTGCACACACACACACATGCACATGCACGCACCCACATACACCACACACACACACACCATACACCACACACACACACACACACCACACACAACATATTCATTTTCTTTGTCCTTCCCTCCCTCCATGTCCATTTTGTCTCCAAATCCAACCCAAGAAAAGTGTGTCAAATTTCTGCATTCATTTCGTACTTTTAAAAAGTGTCAGTGTAGTACATACATGAAAGTCTATTTGTATGCAAACATGCATCTTTTCCTTTTTTTTCTTTTTTTTTTTCTTTCTTTTTCCTTGTTCTTTCAGCTGCGCTTTGGGCAGGCCCTGTGACTCAAAGCTGATGGACAAAGCACTTGGGGTGTGCCACAGGGTTCATACGATCCTTGAACTCATTTTATCAAAGTCTGTATTAAGGAAAAGTCCAGGAAACTTGTCTGGGTGTTTTTCTTCATTTTTCCCCCTTTTTTTTTTTAAACTTCACAAACACGGTATGTAAAGGACAAGATTTGAAAATCTGTTTGAATTAGTGAAAACAATCCAGGGCTGTATGCCAGACATCAGAAATCCAGGATCCAGTGCTAACCCTGAGAGATCAAGGACCCAATGCTAGTTCTGAGAGATCCAGGTCCCAATGCTAATTCTGAGAGATCCAGGGCCCATGCAAACCCTGAGAGATCCAGGACCCACTGCTTACCCTGAGAGATCCAGGGACCCACTGCTTACCCTGAGAGATCCAGGACCCACTGCTGATCCTAAGAGATCCAGGACCCACTGCTTACCCTGAGAGATCCAGGACCCACTGCTTACCCTGAGAAATCCAGAACCCACTGCTTACCTGAGAGATCCAGGACCCACTGCTTACCCTGAGAGATCCAGAACCCACTGCTTACCCTGAGAGATCCAGGACCCACTGCTTACCCTGAGAGATCCAGGACCCAGCTTACCCTGAGAGATCCAGGACCCACTGCTTACCCTGAGAGATCCAGGACCCACTGCTTACCCTGAGAGATCCAGGACCCACTGCTTACCTGAGAGATCCAGGACCCACTGCTTACCCTGAGAGATCCAGGACCCACTGCTTACCCTGAGAGCCAGGATTTGATGCTAATTCTGAGAGATCCAGGACCCACTGCTTACCCTGAGAGATCCAGGACCCACTGCTTACCCTGAGAGATCCAGGACCCCTGCTTACCCTGAGAGATCCAGGACCCACTGCTTACCCTGAGAGACCCAGGACCCACTGCTTACCCTGAGAGATCCAGGACCCACTGCTTACCCTGAGAGACCCAGGACCCACTGCTTACCCTGAGAGACCCAGGACCCACTGCTTACCCTGAGAGATCCAGGACCCAGTGCAAACCCTGAGAGATCCAGGACCCACTGCTTACCCTGAGAGACCCAGGACCCACTGCTTACCCTGAGAGACCCAGGACCCACTGCTTACCCTGAGAGATCCAGGACCCAGTGCAAACCCTGAGAGAGCCAGGGCTCAGTGCAAACCCTGAGAGATCCAGGGCCCAGTGCAAACCTGAGAGATCCAGGACCAGTGCTGATCCTGAGAGATCCAGGACCCAGTGCTGATCCTGAGAGATCCAGGACCCACTGCTGCTACTGAAAGATGTAGAACTCAATGCTAATTTTGAGAGATCTAGTGGCAATCCTGAGGATCCATTCTGTTGCTGTTGTATGCCGTTGGTTTATCGTTGCTGACCTGCGGTTTCCACTTCCATCACTTGTTGAAAACCTGTGTCAGTGTGGGCTGTTCAGTGTTTCTGATGGTCCACATTGAAATCAACAGCCCTGTAGAAACAGTTGGGAAGAAGGGATTCTGACAAACCTCATGGAATTTCTGTCCCAAGGATTGTATGAACTCTGTGGCAGGTAAGGCAGTGTGGGTTAGTCACGGTAAGGGTGCCAGAAATACGGCGTGGTCTCAGGCTCCACGGCCTTGATGCTGAGGGTTCATGGCTGGGTGCCTTGACTCGTATCAGCACAAACTTTTTGTGTGTGTGTGTGTGTTTCTTTTTTTTTTCAGCTTTTTTTTTTTTTTTTTTTTTGTTCTGCCTTGCTTGCTTACCGATGGTGACTGGAGCAGTTGTGTTTGCAGCGCGGCAGAAAACCAGCAGTAGTAGGGGCATTTCTAGTCTGGTGACCCCGAGAGAAGCGGTCGCACTCGTTCCAGGATAGGCGTTGTCCCAGTCCCAGCGTGAGTAGCCTACCCTGTTGAGTTCGGATGCTTGTTGTGTATTCTTGGGGGGGGGGGGGGGGGGGGGGGGTGTTGATTTTTTTTTTTTTTTTTTTTTCATCTGCGGGCTGTTTCCCACGCTTTCCCTGCCTGCTTTTTTTTTTTTTTTTTTTTTTCCAAAGGACCTTCACCCCTGTCCTGCATGTGTTCACGTGTTATCTGTCATCTGTCTCTGTATGAAAGACAGAAGATGGGGGCATGTGTGTGTGATTGTTGGTGGTTGAGGCGTTCTCCCTAACAGTTGTTGTGAACTAATTTGCATTTCAGTGTGTCATTGACATTTCTAATCTGTAATGTTTTCTGATTGAGGTCACCTAATGTCCAGCTAAATTATGGGTGGTTTTTGGTGTGTGGTTTTTTTTTTTTTTTGGGGGGGGGGGGGAGAGGGTAGGGTGAAGGAGTGGGGGTTAAGGTTGTTTGAAAACCTAGAAGAAGAGAGATAATGGCTTTTAAGTGCTCAATACGCAAGTAGAGATGCTCAAGTCACGAGACAACAAAAAGGGGGAAAGAGAGGAGGAGGAGACAACTGACATTTTGATCAACTCATACTGTGCATAAACACCAGCCCTTCCAAATTGAACCAAAAAAGAATTTCATCTGTTTTAGAAAATGTTTCAGGAATCCATACGTAAATAACAGAGAGAAAAAAAATCCAGAATTTGAAAAGGGTGTTCAAAATGCCTAATATGGAGATCATTTTGTGAAAAACCAGATTAAATATTGTGGTAGAGTGTGGTGTGGTAAAAAGATTATCTGTGAATGCCAGCAGCCACATGTAATAGAAAGTATACTGTCTGTGTGAGTCCTCTGTACAGGGCACTTTAAGCTGAAGGCAGTAAATGATGGTTTCAGTTCAAAGGCAGACTGTCGCCTTCTTACTCCGGCTCCTGAATTTGATTGTGAAGTTTGACAGCCATTGTCGCCTTCTTACTCCGGCTCCTGAATTTTGATTGTGAAGGTTGACAGCCATTTTCGCCTTCTTACTCCGGCTCCTGAATTTTGATTGTGAAGGTTGACAGCCATTTTCGCCTTCTTACTCCGGCTCCTTTGTCGCCTTCTTACTCCGGCTCCTGAATTTTGATTGTGAAGGTTGACAGCCATTGTCGCCTTCTTACTCCGGCTCCTGAATTTTGATTGTGAAGGTTGACAGCCATTGTCGCCTTCTTACTCCGGCTCCTGAATTTTGATTGTGAAGGTTGACAGCCATTTTCGCCTTCTTACTCCGGCTCCTTTGTCGCCTTCTTACTCCGGCTCCTGAATTTTGATTGTGAAGGTTGACAGCCATTGTCGCCTTCTTACTCCGGCTCCTGAATTTTGATTGTGAAGGTTGACAGCCATTGTCGCCTTCTTACTCCGGCTCCTGAATTTTGATTGTGAAGGTTGACAGCCATTGCCTTTACTCCGGCTCCTGATTTTGATTGTGAAGGTTGACAGCCATTGTCGCCTTCTTACTCCGGCTCCTGAATTTTGATTGTGAAGGTTGACAGCCATTGTCGCCTTCTTACTCCGGCTCCTGAATTTTGATTGTGAAGGTTGACAGCCATTGTCGCCTTCTTACTCCGGCTCCTGAATTTTGATTGTGAAGGTTGACAGCCATTGTCGCCTTCTTACTCCGGCTCCTGAATTTTGATTGTGAAGGTTGACAGCCATTGTCGCCTTCTTACTCCGGCTCCTGAATTTTGATTGTGAAGGTTGACAGCCATTGTCGCCTTCTTACTCCGGCTCCTGAATTTTGATTGTGAAGGTTGACAGCCAGCCATTGGTGACCGTTGGCAGGGAAAACCTATCTTTGAACACAGTGATTGTGTGCTGCACACTAACCAGGGAAAGCCGGGTCTGTCACTGTTCCTAATTTTACCGGTACGTGTATCAAGACGATGTATTATCATTGGGAAATCCACCTGGAATGAAGATGGTGTATGGGGGGGGGGGGGGGGGGGGGGGGGGGGGGGGCAGGATGCTTCAGAGATAGGTGTGTCCTTTACCACTATGTTTGTGGTAGGAGGTCAAGAGCGGTGGTTTGTGCATGACATCGAATGAGGAAAGCCGATGAAGACAGCATTTGGAGCATGGGTGATGTTATGAGTGCAGGACAAGAGTTGACTTGGCTTAGACGCACGGAGAAATGACCTTTTTAACTGATGTCATAGCGCAGACATCTTTTTTCCTCTCTCTCTTTCTCCTTGTAATGTTAGCATAATTGTTGTGAAGGATTGTGTGTGAGTAGTTCTGTTGTGGTTTCTGTTGAGTTTTCAGTGGAGATGATTTTTTTATTTTCATATATCTCTGTTACAAGACACAGAAGTCTGTAAGATGGATGGTGTCGGTGACTTTACAGGCAGGGAAGACGGAAACAGCAATTTCAGGAATTGTTCTGGATTGAGTACTGTTGTCCGCGGCATTGGCAATACTGTGTGTCTGGCCTGTGAAATGGTTAGAGGGGGTATAACATGGTTAGAGGTGGTATAACAGGCAACAGTGAATGGTTTAGGTTTTCCAGCATCAGTTCCTGATTGGATGTAAGACTGTGAGGGTTTTTTGTTGTTTGTTTGTTTGTTTGTTTTCAACCTTCACATCATCATCATCTCATCATTGTCATCATAATGTTGTGACTTGAGCTACACGAGTGCAGTGATGGTGTTCATTTTGTGTGCATCAAAGGCCAGAGGTCTCCTTTCTTTTCATTTGTTTGTTTGTTGTGTGTTTCTTTCTTTTTTTTTAAAGTTAGCCAAAATGACACTTCATGATTATAGTTGCTCAGAAATCGCTTATCTTGGTTTTTGTCACCGTAACAACCGCATTATTCATGCGCTTATCTATCTCATTCGTAAAAGTGTTTCTTGAACAACGTAGGATTTGAACTAGCTGAGTCCAGTGTTTGGAAGAGAGTTTGCGCACAGTTGCTGAGGTCATGTTCTGTATTGCATTTCCAGCAGCATTTTGGAGGGTGTGTCTCTGAAACTGAAGGGATTTTTATGATCAGTGTAACGTTAAACTACGAGGAGCAGCTGCTGCTCGATGCTGTAGAAGCACAGCTTGACTGTCTGGTAACACAGTGTGTGTTGTGGAGGAGGATGCTGATGGTTGTGACTGCTGTGGCCTGCCCATCTCCTCACCAGGTCCCAGGAATCCTCCAGCAGTCACACCAGGTCCCAGCAGATCGCAGCATGTCTCCTGACCCTTGGTCCTTCTCTCTCTCTCTCTCTCTCTCTCTCTCTCTCTCTCTCTCTCTCTCTCTCTCTCTCTCTCTCTCTCTCTCTCACTCTCTCTCTGTAGTCTTTCAGCATCGTTGTGGACCTCTCTTCTTCTTCTTCTTCTTCTTCTCCATCTTGGCTTGCCTTCAGACTCATGGGCATGCTGGAAGGCTCACAAGGGTGCTTTTCTCTGCTTTGGGTGGGATGGTGAGGGGTTGGGGGCAGGGTGGGTTGGTTTTTTAGGGTTAGATGGAGTTCCAGGAATTGAGAAGGTTATAGAAGTGATGATAGAGCAGTGTCTTCTCCTCTGTGTATGCTGGAGAAGACGTTAGTGGACTTAGGAGGGGGGAGATGGTGTAATGGCACTTGTAGTGAATGAATTTGAGATGCTATGCGATGTGTTTGAAAATCTAAAATCATTTTTGAAAGGAAAGAAAGTTCTCAAAATAGGGTGGTATTCAGATAGAGAGAGAGAGAGAAGAGAGAGAGAGAGAGAGAGAGAGAAAGGATTGGAGAGTAAGGGTGGGGGGAGGGTTGTCTTTTCCTATCATTCCTTAAAGTGTTCGTAGCAGAGGAAGGGATTTGCTCATTCTTTCCCACGTCCACTTGACGTTGAGCACATCTTGATGCATGGGTTTTTTCCCCAGCTGTTTCTTCGCCTGGTTATCTCAGATGACATCTTTTTTTTTTTTGGTCTCACTTTTTGTGTGTTTGTTTTTTGTTTTGTTGGTCTCTGTATACTTAAAAGCGTTTTGTTGCTGGTTTTTTTTTTTTTCTGCCAAAGACTGCTCTCTGATTTACCATGTAGCTCATGCATTTGATCTGCAGTTTCTTGTCTTTGTGCTGAGTAAGGTTGAACTTGCTGTTGACATGTTTTCGGGCGAATGATTTCGTGTTTGCGTGTATCTTCAAACAGTTTCAATCCAGAAAGCATTGGTGGTGAATTTGTTTTGATTCTGGGTGTTAACACACTTGCAGGGGGGAAAGTTACCGCTCGGAAATCGGAAAATCCTTATTTGGAAATTTACAAATCGGAATTTCCTTAATTTCGAAAAAAAATTTTTATTCCGTTCCGTTTTCCGACCAGCAACTCCACTACCGAATCAAAGTTTCGACTTCGCGCCGTTCCGTATTATCCGATCGACCGACCGGAAGTTGGTTTCCGTTTTGTTTTCGCCAGTGCCTGTGACCACCACACGTGTTCCTTCGCCTGTTTCTTCTATGTGTTGGATGCTTTCGCGGAAAAATCGCGATGCCTTACATAAATGAAGGCGACAAGCGAGCCAGTGAAGTGGATAGCGGCGTAAAAAACAAATGGAGGTGGAATTGGCTGGACGAGAGAGGCCCAAACAAAGACGGCGAAATCGGCAAAGTGGAGGAACATCGTGTGTGGTGTCGGAAAACGGAAAGGCCGGAGAGTGTTTTTGCGTCGCGTGCGGGAAGGTTATCAAATACAGCAGCACTGGAAAAAAGGCTGCTTTTGGACCATTCCAAGCATCCCCATCTCAATTCCCATGTATATCCTCGGGATGTTGCACTTGAAAAAGACAAAGTCTCTGAAACCCTGGCATAATGTGGTCCAATATTCATGGGAAGTGTACTCCCTCGTGTCCTGAGACAGGATGGGGACCAAACCACTTTGTGGTTTGTCTGCCGAAGCAGGTACCTAAGGTCAACCTTGAGAGAAAAGGAATCTGTAAAAGAAAATCAGTCACAAAAGAGTCTGATATAAGAAGTATCTTTTCCAAAAAACGTAGCAAAACTGAATAATGTTGTGCAGATGCTTTATTATTCATGATGTTTGTCAGCTAAGCCCACAAAGCATCTTTATTAATTGATGCATTTCTTGATTAATTATTCTGTATTTTGACTTTCATTTAAGTTAAAGTTCTAGCTCTGAGACTTTTTTTTTAATTATGACTTTCATTCAAGTTAAAGTTCAAGCTCTGAGTCTGAGATTGGAATGAATGGACAAGTAGCCAAACCTTCACAGGTCACAAATGCTGTATCTGCTCAGGTACAAGTTGTAATTATAATTTGTTACTGTATGTGAACCTGTATTAAAAATCAAGCTACTTTTGTTACTGATCATTGATGTATGCTTTTAGTTAAGAAACTGTACTCTAAAGAGTTGGATCTTGGTGTGTTCTGTAATCATATACTGTAGATGTCTAGTTTTATGTGGAGATATATCTCAAGTGATCATTTGTGCATGAACTCATAGCATGTAAATCATTAATTTTTATTTTTTTTATTTTTTTTTTAATATTAATTTTGTCATATTTTTATGAATAATGATTTGGTAATACTAATGAAAGGTTATTTGTATATTGCTGAAAGTTTTGTCATGAGCATGAGAAGGGAGGAGAAAGTGATTCACATGTCTCAATCCTTATACATCTTGTAAATTTTATTTACAGAGAAATCAAATTAATCAGTCAACTCTGTGGAATCAATTTATAGGCTGTGTGAGGATTAAAATTTAAGTGAATATTGGTTATGTCATCCATGTTGGATCAGTGTGTGTGTGTGTGACTGTTGACTCGAGTGTAAGGGTTTATTTGTGTTAATAATGCAGTTTTGAAATTATGGAAATATGGAAATCTTAAGACTTACTGTATGGTCAAGTGAAGTTAACCTTTTACCTAAAATAATTGGTACTCATATTATTGGTATTTTTTAGCTGGAAATAGCATGAAATTGCTCCAAATGGTAGTACAATTTTAAAATTTGCTTCAGCTTTGCGCCCCCTGAACCCCAACAAGGGGGCGCTGCCCCTTGACCCCGCCAGGGGGCCTCTGCGGCCCCCTGGACCCCCGGCATACATTTTCCTTATTTTCAGGATTCCCAACTTTCCCCCCTGCACTTGCCCTGAATGACTGTTTTGCGTGGGCATTTTGGGGGCAGTAAGACGTATGCATGTGTGCCCATCAGTGATAGTGTCTGCATGTTCATGCTGTGTTGTATGTAGTGCACCGACATTTAAACAGTTTGTTGTGTTTTTTTCTTCTTCACACTGTCTTGTGAGCACAGCGTACCTTCAGGAATGGTCAGTAACGAAACGTGCTGTTATCATTTGCAACCAGGTCCCACTGTCTCCGATATCCCTTTTTTCTTTTCTTTTCTTTTTTTTACATTGAAATTCATGTTCTCTTCTGATTTTCAGGGTCAAGAAAGTTGAGTGATTGCTATGGTCAATAGAAAATGATTGCTGGTTGTTTTGTCCTCTGACCTACTTTTCTGTATCATTTGCTTTGGAATTTGAATTTATAAACTCATTATTGGCTCTTTTGCTAACGATGATTGATGGCTAGTCTAATGTTGATCTTGATAGATCCTAACATAGATCCTTCTTGGATCCTAACAGAGAGGGGACATGTAGTCGCCCTTTGTGTGATAACTGATAACATGTGCTGGCTGTGCTCACTGTAACTTGTATGCCCTTCATGGAAAAGAACTTTTCTGTGATGGCAGACTGTATCAGTCTTTCTGGCGATGTGAGCACCATGGTAGTTGAACTCTCTCAGTTGATATGTTCAGCCATCTTTGGTACATGCAGAGTTCGTGCGTTAGTAGGCTGTGTTCATGGAGTCCATAAACGTCCTTGTAATGAGCAATCCCATTCCAAGGCCTTGGAATTCATTGAAAATTAGGGTTTTTTTTTCAAGGGTGCTCTGAAAAGTCTTTGAAATTTGTTGTTGCCATATGCTATTTACCGTAAAGTTCGGACTATAAGCCGCGACTTTTTTCCCCAGCTTTAAACCCTGCGGCTTAAACAACGATGCGGCTTATTTGCGGATTTTTCCGATTTCAGAAGCATCACACCCTCGTCTATTCTTAGCTTCTCTGTAACTCACCATATCCTACTGTTCATGAATTTTTATTATGCTTTTAACTACGATTTTCTGCGTAATCGTGTAATGGAATCAGTAACCCGTTCAGAAATACGGGAATCGACATAAGTAAAGCCATTACTGGTATCTTTTTTCATCAGTTTATCTTCTACAAAAATACGATCGCTTCGAACAACGAGTGTTGGCCGTTTCCGACCTGTTTAATCTTGACTAACACTAGCTGAATTACGAACAAAATAACTCAGCACTGGCACGGTATTAAGCGAAATAAAACAATCGAATCGTTTCATTAATGTTCTGGTTTGTTATTATATGCGTTATCTTACCAAGTGCGTCTTGCAATTCAAAAACGATTAGCGCATTCAACTCATTGTCAGACCTTGGCTTCGATCCGCCATTGTTGAAATCGTGGACAGGGAGTGAAGGTTTGCATTTGATACCTTCGCTTTGATTGGCTTGCGCTTTCGAGTACTCAACCAATCGCTTAGCTTGATACACCAATGAATGCAGGAGAGAACTGCCTTTCTAGCGCATCGTTAATGCGTTGTTTTTTTCGGTTTTTTTTTTTTTAAAGCAATGATGTTGGAAAGACAACATTTGTAAGAAGCCTCATAAAAACTTCGATTCTAATTGATTTAAAACACATCGTACTAAAAAAAAAAAAAAAGACTGAAGAAAGCTGGAAACATGCGCTTGTATTCTGACCTATTTAAACGCCAATGAATGCAGTGAACACATTGTATGTGGTGATTTTCGACACTATGTAAACTCAACGCTCGGCCAGCTGCCGCCTGCGGCACATCGGACTGTGTTGTATATATCTGCGGCTTATAAACCGGTGCGGCTTATTTGTGAAAAAAGTTCAGATTTTTTAAAAATTTAGTGGTTGCGGCTTATATACAGGTGCGCTCAATAGACCGAACTTTACGGTATGTCTCCTCAAGAAAATTTCGTGAACAAGTTGCAATCCCGCCGTAAGATGGCATTGAATTTTCAGCATCAGTTGCTAGCTAATGATCATGTACATTGTGACGGGCAATTGTCACACACAGACACACACACACGCGCACAAGTCTCAGTAACAGTGAACCTCGAGAGTTTTAGCGGAGAAAACGAAGGAAGAAGATCATGACGGGTTTTCTAGTGACTGTTTCAGTGGTGTATCTGCACTGCTTTAATTAAGCACATTGTTTTACAGTGTTCGTATATAAACCTTGGAAACCAGAATAGGGGTCTTGGGAAAAGTGTTTGAGAAGTTTTCTTGAATGTGGATTGGCAGAATTGCACGCACGCACTGTGATAAGTACCATGGAGTGTCCGAGACAGCTGGCCAGTTCAGTTTGTCTCTCTGCTGTGCTTGTGTATTATACAGATTGCAATGGAAACCACTGTGTGTTTGAATGGGTTTTTTTTTTTAAACTAGGATTTTCTGTTTTTTTAATTTTTTGTCTTTTTTTTAATTATCAGCTTGTCAATGTCAGTAAGGAATTGAATGTAGGTGGTTTACAACAGTTGACTTTCAATGACAGCTTTACTTAGTGATTTACATTAACTGACATAAGATGGCTTTACCTAGCCATTAATATTAATCTTGGTCAATATGTGATGGCTTTGTGTTGTGATTTTTATTTATAGATTAACTTTTAAAAGGGTTTAGCCGAATGTTTCTCTGTTTTTATAGTGGTCGAGTTACAGTGGGTTCACGTTGTAATGGTTGATGAATAATGTGTGTACTTGGTGATTTGTAATGACAGCTTACAAATATGTAAGATTTATGGTAGGTAGTTCATTGTGGTGTTACTTTCTGATTTAAGTCAATTGTCTCTCAATGATTTATCACCATGATTTGAAATTGTTGAATGATACATGAGTATTTAATGACTATATTGATAAACTTGCACGTTTTTCAACTCTGTGAAATATAGTGCTTGACTGATCTTGACTTAACTTGCGTGTTAGTTGACTTGATTAAGTGATTTACATCAGTGGGTTGTTTTTTTTACATCAGTGGCTTTTCTGAAACTATTTGTGTTTTATTTTAAAAATGGAAACAATGTGAGTTATCATTTACAAAGCAGGTCATATTTAATTTGTACATGTAATGATGCTTTTGATCAGAAGCAAGTAAGAATCAGTGATGGTGGTGTTAGTGTTCAGTTGTTTTTTCTGAATAGACCTGTTCCTAAAAAAAAAAAAAAAAAAAAAAAAAAAAAAGCAAGGAAAGATAACCTGTCTTTCCAGTGCGACTTTTGTCTCAATGTATAGGTCAAGCAAATAGGTCTAGGGAATCACTCAGGTTACCGGTTCAGTCAGTAGAGGAAATGCTAAAACATGGATATGAAACGGGTGGCTTTCACATTGAGAGGCCAGCTGTTCAGAGAAATTATCATTCAGAAAAGTTGTGAGAGCTTTTGTGCAAATACCGTTCAGGTGGAAGCGAGTGTCACACTGACAGCAAAGAGGCTCACACAAAATGTCAAAATATTTATACATGGTTCTTAATCACCGGTGTTCTAGTTTGCGCTCAAAACACTTTGTTTAAAACTGGTGTAGCTTTGTAAGCGGAGTTACTGTTGACTAAAAAGGTTTCAACATTCTGTCAAACTGAAGTGTACAGAATGAAGGGGGAGGGGGGGGGGGGGGGGGAGGTGGCCAAGTTTTGGTCTATCCATGTCCCTGTCCCCGTCCTTGCCCCAGACCCCTCCACCCCCAATGTTTACAATAAACGTTGGTGTTCATGTCAGAGAATCGGCTTTGATCACATTACCAGTCCAGAGTGACCTCGTCCTGAAACATCAGGAAATATCCAAGCGTGATCATCAACCTGAATAATGACGAAAAAAAAAAAAAAACAGCAGACAGGTTACTTAGGAGAGGTCTGTGTTACTGTAATTCTGATTGTTTTATGCGCTGCTGATCCAGAATGTTGTGCAGTAATTTATTTTGTGTCCTGATGAAAAGTCTGTTGTGTACAGCTGGCAGCAGGGTCAACGTCGCCGTCCTCCAGGGGGAAGCTACCTGACCACACGCAGCCAGGGCGTGACCCATGACCCCAAAGGGCAAACGGAAGTCGGGCATTCCACGATCTCAGGGGGCCAGTAGGGAGGCCAGTCCGAACAGACATACATACGGTACGGTCATCCCCACGCCCTTGTCTTTCTTTTGTCTTTTGTCTTTTTTTTCGTCTTTTTTCGGTTTCTTCTCACCTCACCTAGTTTAGTAATTGCCTACATATCTATGGTACTGCCATCTCTTTATTTGTTTTTTTTGTTTTTTTTCCACGTCATTTCACTCCTCTCCCTCTCCCATCCTCCTCCCTTCTGTCACCTCTCCCAAATGACCCACAGTGTTTTCATGACTTTTCTTTTGTCCGTTTCTGTCTTCTTTCATGTCTCCTGCTTCTCTTTAGTTGCCAGTGGTCAGTGCTTTTGTCCCTTTTCGTTTGGGTTTGGGGTTTTTGTGTTTTGTTTGGTTTTGTTTGGTTTTATTCCTGATTTCCCTTATGAATTGATTACAGACCAAATTTTGCTGAAATATCGAGTGTATGTGCCATGGTGATGTTAGTGCAGCACAAGCAGAATCAGCGTTCCTTCTCCTTTTACACAGTTCCTGTGATGTGTATTCATCACACGTGAGTCAATACAGGCAAAAATGTTTCTGGTTGTTTTCCCGTGATCTGTTCTGTGGCTTTCTTTTTGGGCTTTCCTGTTTGGGTCTTTTTTTTTCTTTTTTTTTTGGGCGGGGGGGGGGGGGGGGGGGGGGGGGATAGTCTTTTTTGTGATTGCTTATTCCTTTTTTTTTTCATGTCTTGAGTCTTCCTTTTGTTTAGCTGTATTTTGTCATTATTATGACTGTTTATGTAATTATTTTGTCATCGTCACTGACTGAAACTTGCTGTTTTGGGGGGAACTTTGCAATTGTGCAGAATTGAAACCACATGAAATTTAAACAAACAAAAAAAAAACCCATACTTTATAAAGTTGTGCACAAAGATTGTTGATGTCATGAAGACGAGCACTGGTCCCACGGTTGGAGTATTTCCGCTCTGCTGGCAGAGTCTACTTGCAAGATCGTACTTTTCTGATAGACAAGAACAGACAGCTTAGCACCAGCAGGCAGCTCTTCGGTCCGCTCTGCCCAGGTAGGCAGCCCGTTGTGTGAACTAGAATGCTGATCGTAAAGCGCTTAGAGCTTGGTCTCTGGCCAGGGTTAGGCGCTATAGAAGCACTCTTAATGATAAGATACCAGTTGAATTTTGAAATAAAATTTTTAGAAAAAGGTTTTTTTTTTTTTTTTTGTCCTTTTTCCCTCAGGTCGGGAAAAGGCGTCTGAGTGGCAGCAAGGTCCACCCAGGGGCAGGGTTGATGTCGCAGCGTGTGTTGCGCCTGGCCCCGATGTGGAGGACGCCCTGCACGATGCCCTGGTCAGTCATGCAGTGTGTGTGTTTATGTGTGTACATGTGTGTGTGTGTGTGAACGAACGCTAATGGAATCGATCTGGGGCATGAAGTAGCTCTGACATGGCCTTCAGCCAACATCCGAGCTATATACAGCATGAACAGAGACTAAATCTCATGCTTTGTACTGTCATATTTTTTTGGTGTGGTTTGCTACTGTCAGTGTCCTGTTCTTTTGTTACTGTTGTGCGAGTTGTTACTGTTCTGCCCTGCCTACAGTAACTGGTAGTGATTTGTTATTACCCCATCCTTTGTACTGTGATGGTTAGTGGTGTTGTGTGTTACGGCCGGTCCATTGTATTGTGATGTGTAGTAGTGTGTTACTGTCGTGTCCATGGTCCTGTAATATGTGTACTGTAATGTGTAGTGATGTGTTGGTGTCCAGTCCATTGTCCCGTAATGTGTAGTGGTGTGTTATTGTTCTGTTCCTTGTACTGTAATGTCAGGGATGAAAACTCCTCCGCCGTTTCCGCCGTCTCCGCCGTTATTTTTTCGCATCTCCGCCGAAAGAAAAAGTCTCCGCCGAAAAATTATTCGAAGAATGAAGCTCAGAAATGATCTCAACTTGTCTGCACAGCGAATTTCTTCTCTGTCGGTAATGTTCTTAAACGGCGTAGTTCTCATTCTGCTTCCTTCCAGTATCATTTCTCATCATGGCGTCGATTCACAGTGAGAGTGCAAACAAAACGAAAAAAAAAAAAGAAAGAAGTATGTGAACCACTAGAAAACCGAGTGGCAGCAGAAGGACGTGTGTGACCGCAGAGTCGCGGATGTAATAAGAAAACATGACAAAGACAGCGAATTTGAATGTGTTTTGCGAGCCTTGCCAAAAACGTGTCTACTTTGGTAGTCATGGTTTTGTGGCAATCAGAGATCACATCGAGCGTCCCAGTCACCAGCAGAAAATGTGTGTGTTTCCCACACCATTACAGCATGTTTTCAGATCATTGGGTATGCAACAATCTACGTTTAATTTCCAAAGATAGTTTGACTCCTACTCTAAGTACTTCCACTCATAGAGTCTTCAAACCAAGGGAAAAAACGTCAAAGTGACAAAAAGAATATAAAAGAACAAATGACATCAAAATAAACTGATGTCACAACAGTATTGTGTAACACTTTTCCCCTGTATAATGCAAACGTTTGCTACATTTGTTAGGTGTCTGCTAACAGCCCCCCAATGAAATCCTTTTCCACCAGCCCACTCCCCCCACTACCTATATACTTCCTCTACTCCTTCTCCCCCAACCCCCAATCTCACCCCACAACACACATACCCCACACACTTCGCCCCCTCCCCCCCACCCCCGTCCCCACCTCACACACACACACACACACCACACAAACACCCCCCTCCCCCTCCCCACACACACACACACAATCACCCCCCACCCACCCCACACACACACACACTTGTCAAGGGGGGGAGGATATGATTAGTTGTAAGGGGGAAGTGGGGGGGGGGGGGGTGTACTGTTGTGACATCAGTTTGTTTTTATGTCATTTGTTCTTTTATGTTCTTTTTTGTGTTTAGTGTTTCCTGATGAAGGGTCTAAGGCCCAAAAGCTTCAGTTGTTTTTTTTTTAAAGGACTTCAAAGTAATCATTTTTCATATTGTGTTTATTGAAGTCCAGCAGTCGTTTTCATACATCTGATTTACTTAGTTTGATTTCCCACTCTGATTAACTTATCTACAGGCCTTATTCTTTATGTCCTGAAAGCACTGTTTGTCAAATTTTCTTTAGCTAGAGTTCTGAGGATTCATCATACTAATGTTTGTCTCAATTGACATAGTTTCTTTCCACATCAGTCTCAGTCTTCATGGTTGTTGAAAGCTGTTCTATAGAATGAGTTGTTTAGAAGCAAGAAAGTGATTTCTAAAGATTTTTTTATGCCTTATTTAATACAAAATATGCTTCAGCTTCAGGGGGCGCCGCCCCTGACCCCGCCGGGCTGTTGCCCATGTACCCCACTGGGGGCCCATGGTGAACCCCCAGATCCCGCCAATCTCCTCTTTTTTTTAAAAAACTGTTTTCATCCCTGAATGTGTCCATGTATGTTACTGTCCTATCCATTGTACTGTGATGTATGGTGGTATAATATTATTTTGCCCATTGTACTGCAGTGTGTGTATTGCAATGTGTAGCTGTGTGTTGTTATTGCTCTGTCCTCTGTTGTAATGTGTAGTGGTGTGATGTGTTACTGCTCTGTCCTCTCTTGTAATGTGTAGTGGTGTGTTGTGTTCTGTCTCTGTTGTAATGTGTAGTGGTGTGATGTGTTACTGTTCTGTCCTCTGTTGTAATGTGTAGTGGTGTGATGTGTTCTGTCCTCTGTTGTAATGTGTAGTTGTGTGATGTGTTACTGCTCTGTCCTGTATTGTAATGTGTAGCTGTGTGTTGTTATTGCTCTGTCCTCTGGTTGTAATGTGTAGTGGTGTGTTGTGTTACTGTTCTGTCCTCTGTTGTAATGTGTAGTGGTGTGATGTGTTACTGTTCTGTCCTCTGTTGTAATGTGTAGTGGTGTGATGTGTTACTGTTTCTGTCCTCTGTTGTAATGTGTAGTGGTGTGATGTGTTCTGTCCTCTGTTGTAATGTGTAGTTGTGTGATGTGTTACTGCTCTGTCCTGTGTTGTAATGTGTAGCTGTGTGTTGTTATTGCTCTGTCCTCTGTTGTAATGTGTAGTGGTGTGTTGTGTTACTGTTCTGTCCTCTGTTGTAATGTGTAGTGGTGTGATGTGTTACTGTTCTGTCCTCTCTTGTAATGTGTAGTGGTGTGTTGTGTTCTGTCCTCTGTTGTAATGTGTTGTGGTGTGTTGTGTTCTGTTCTCGTTGTAATGTGTAGTGGTGTGTTGTGTTCTGTCCTCTGTTGTAAATGTGTTGTGGTGTGATGTGTTCTGTTCTCTGTTGTAATGTGTAGTGGTGTGTTGTGTTCTGTCCTCTGTTGTAATGTGTAGTGGTGTGTTGTGTTCTGTCCTCTGTTGTAATGTGTAGTGGTGTGATGTGTTTCCTGTTCTGTTGTAATGTGTAGTGGTGTGATTTTGTTACTGTTCTGTCCTCTGTTGTAATGTGTAGTGGTGTGCTGTGTTCTGTCTTCTGTTGTAATGTGTAGTGGTGTGATGTGTTACTGTTCTGTCCTCTGTTGTAATGTGTAGTGGTGTGATGTGTTCTGTCAGGACTCTGTTTGTAATGTGTAGTAGTGTGATGTTTTTCTGTTCTGTCCTCTGTTGTAATGTGTAGTAGTGTGATGTGTTACTGTTCTGTCCTCTGTTGTAATGTGTAGTTGTGTGATGTGTTACTGTTCTGTCCTCTGTTGTAATGTGTAGTGGTTGTGATGTGTTACTGTTCAGTCCTCTGTTGTAATGTGTAGTGGTGTGATGTGTTCTGTCCTCTGTTGTAATGTGTGGTGGTGTGTTGTGTTACTGTTCTGTGGTAATGTGTGGTGGTGTGTTGTGTTACTGTTCTGTTGTATGTGTAGTGGTGTGATGTGTTACTGTTCTGTGGTAATGTGTAGTGGTGTGATGTGTTATACTGTTCTGTCCTCGTTGTAATGTGTAGTGGTGTGATGTGTTACTGTTCTGTCCTCTGTTGTAATGTGTAGTGGTGTGATGTGTTACTGTTCTGTCCTCTGTTGTAATGTGTAGTGGTGTGATGTGTTACTGTTCTCTGTGGTAATGTGTAGTAGTGTGATGTGTTACTGTTCTATTCTCTGTTGTAATGTGTAGTAGTGTGATGTGTTACTGTTCTGTCCTCTGTTGTATGTGTAGTGGTGTGATGTGTTACTGTTCTGTCCTCTGTTGTGATGTGTTGTGTTCTGTCCTCTGTTGTAATGTGTAGTGGTGTGATGTGTTACTGTTCTGTCCTCTGTTGTAATGTGTAGTAGTGTGATGTGTTACTGTTCTGTCCTCTGTTGTAATGTGTAGTGGTGTGATGTGTTACTGTTCTGTCCTCTGTTGTAATGTGTTGTGGTGTGATGTGTTACTGTTCTGTCCTCTGTTGTAATGTGTAGTAGTGTGATGTGTTCTGTCCTCTATTGTAATGTGTAGTGGTGTGATGTGTTACTGTTCTCTGTTGTAATGTGTAGTGGTGTGATGTGTTACTGTTCTATTCTCTGTTGTAATGTGTAGTGGTGTGATGTGTTACTGTTCTGTCCTCTGTTGTAATGTGTAGTAGTGTGATGTGTTCTGTCCTCTGTTGTAATGTGTAGTGGTGTGATCTGTTACTGTTCTCTGTTGTAATGTGTAGTGGTGTGATGTGTTACTGTTCTGTCTCTGTTGTAATGTGTAGTGGTGTGATGTGTTCTGTCCTCTGTTGTAATGTGTAGTGGTGTGATGTGTTACTGTTCTCTGTTGTAATGTGTAGTGGTGTGATGTGTTACTGTTCTATTCTCTGTTGTAATGTGTAGTGGTGTGATGTGTTACTGTTCTGTCCTCTGTTGTAATGTGTAGTAGTGTGATGTGTTCTGTCCTCTGTTGTAATGTGTAGTGGTGTGATCTGGTTACTGTTCTCTGTTGTAATGTGTAGTGGTGTGATGTGTTACTGTTCTGTCCTCTGTTGTAATGTGTAGTGGTGTGATGTGTTACTGTTCTGTCCTCTGTTGTAATGTGTAGTAGTGTGATGTGTTCTGTCCTCTGTTGTAATGTGTAGTAGTGTGATGTGTTACTGTTCTGTCCTCTGTTGTAATGTGTAGTGGTGTGATGTGTTCTGTCCTCTGTTGTTAAAATGTTGTGGTGTGATGGTTCTGTCCTCTGTTGTAATGTGTAGTGGTGTGATGTGTTCTGTCCTCTGTTGTATTGTGTAGTGGTGTGATGTGTTACTGTTCTGTCCTCTGTTGTAATGTGTAGTGGTGTGATGTGTTCTGTCCTTGTTGTAATGTGTAGTGGTGTGATGTGTTCTGTCCTCTGTTGTAATGTGTAGTGGTGTGATGTGTTACTGTTCGTCCTCTGTTGTAATGTGTAGTGGTGTGATGTTTTTCTGTTCTGTTGTAATGTGAAATGGTGTGATGTGTTCCTGATCTGTTGTAATGTGTAGTGGTGTGATGTGTTCCTGTTCTGTTGTAATGTGTAGTGGTGTGATGTGTTCCTGTTCTGTGGTCATGTGTAGTGGTGTGATGTGTTCCTGTTCTGTCCTCTGTTGTAGTGTGTAGTGGTGTGATGTGTTCTGTCGTCTGTTGTAATGTGCAGTGGTGTGATGTGTTCCTGTTCTATTGTAATGTGTAGTGGTGTGATGTGTTACTGTTCTGTTGTAATGTGTAGTGGTGTGATGTGTTACTGTTTTGTCCTCTGTTGTAATGTGTAGTGATGTGTTGTGTTCTGTCCTCTGTTGTAATGTGTAGTTGTGTGATGTGTTACTGTTCTGTCCTCTGTTGTAATGTGTAGTAGTGTGATGTGTTACTGTTCTGTCCTCTGTTGTAATGTGTAGTGGTGTGATGTGTTACTGTTCTGTCCTCTGTTGTAATGTGTAGTGGTGTGTTGTGTTCTGTCCTCTGTTGTAATGTGTAGTGGTGTGTTGTGTTCTGTCCTCTGTTGTAATGTGTAGTGGTGTGTTGTGTTCTGTCCTCTGTTGTAATGTGTAGTGGTGTGATGTGTTAGTGTTCTGTCCTCTGTTGTAATGTGTAGTGATGTGTTGTGTTCTGTCCTCTGTTGTAATGTGTAGTTGTGTGATGTGTTACTGCTCTGTCCTGTGTTGTAATGTGTAGCTGTGTGTTGTTATTGCTCTGTCCTGTGTTGTAATGGTGTAGTGGTGTGTTGTGTTACTGTTCTGTCCTCTGTTGTAATGTGTAGTGGTGTGATGTGTTACTGTTCTGTCCTCTGTTGTAATGTGTAGTGGTGTGATGTGTTACTGTTCTGTCCTCTGTTGTAATGTGTAGTGGTGTGATGTGTTCTGTCCTCTGTTGTAATGTGTAGTTGTGTGATGTGTTACTGCTCTGTCCTGTGTTCACAGCTTTACATTTCCATCCTTATTGAGACACTTAGTGAAAGGGCAAACAAACAAGGCTTTACACATTTGTAATCCAGTATTTTTGTTGCTGTAGTCTGAGCAGAGGCATGTATCAAACTTGTGTACTACTTAACTATGGAAAATTAACTTCCCAGAAAGTGATGACGTCATTTTTGCACAATATTGTGTTTGTTGTCATTTTTCTAATATTGCCTGACCACTTGCGTACAAGCTTTCATGCGGCATCTATGTTATCTACAAGAAAATAAACCCAGTCGAGTTTGGTATTAAAAGAATTGTTGGAATTCGCCAATTCAGTCATCTCAATAGTGCGATGTATTACATTTTTCATGACAATAACTAATTATCAAACCTACAGCCCCATTTGTAATGGCCGCTCAACCTTGCCGAACGCATTGCTGCCAGACCAGCTATGCACAGATGACATTCAGTTGGCCGAATACAGTGCGGTTAGCTGGCTGGTGGGGAGCGGCCTGCAGAAAACACCCCTTTCCCTCACCTGCATTCACAGCTTGGTCTCTGCAGCTGTAAACTCCCCTGTGACTCAAAACTAAGTAACTTGCTCTGAACAGCCGTGTGTTGTAATGTGTAGCTGTGTTGTTATTGCTCTGTCCTCTGTTGTAATGTGTAGTGGTGTGTTGTGTTACTGTTCTGTCCTCTGTTGTAATGTGTAGTGGTGTGATGTGTTACTGTTCTGTCCTCTGTTGTAATGTGTAGTGGGTGTGTTGTGTTCTGTCCTCTGTTGTAATGTGTTGTGGTGTGATGTGTTCTGTTCTCTTTTGTAATGTGTAGTGGTGTGTTGTGTTCTGTCCTCTGTTGTAATGTGTAGTGGTGTGTTGTTTTTACTGTTCTGTCCTCTGTTGTAATGTGTAGTGGTGTGATGTGTTCTGTCAGGACTCGTTTGAAATGTGTATATGTGATGTTTTTTTGTTCTGTCCTCTGTTGTAATGTGTAGTAGTGTGATGTGTTACTGTTCTGTCCTCTGTTGCAATGTGATGGTGGGGATGTGTTACTGTTCTGTCCTTTGTTAATGTGTAGGGTGTGATGTGTTACTGTTCAGTCCTCTGTTGTAATGTGTAGTGGTGTGATGTGTTCTGTCCTCTGTGAAATTTGTGTGGTGTGTTTGTGTACTGTTCTGTGGTAATGTTGTGGTGGTGTGTTGTTTACTGTTCTGTTGTAATGTGTAGTGGTGATGTGTTACTGTTCTGTGGTAATGTGTGTGGTGTGATGTGTATACTGTTCTGTCCTCTGTGTAATGTGTAGTGGTGTGATGTGTTACTGTTCTCTGTTGTAATGTGTAGTGGTGTGATGTGTTACTGTTCTGGGTCATTCTCTCGAAACGTATACCATTTCTGTGGACTTATCAATAAAAAAATGAAAATGATTTTTCTGATGAAAAAAGCATTCTGCTAAAAAAGGCATACATTTCTGTATACATTATCAAAAAAATAAAAACAGTCAAAACTCTCGTTTTGTGAAATTGATGATAAAGTAACATGGGTCAGCACCGTCCGCGTGTATCAAGGACACCATATGGTGTAATTATTAAGTCATTATTTAAAGATTTTTGCATTATTTTTTAGTATTTTTGAGCTAAAGATGTACTGATACAACCAATAACAGGAATCAGTGTTATGTTTTCTTTTTTTATGCATTGTTACTTTTATTCTTCATTTTGGACTTTTGGGAGATGACTGGAATTGTTCTTAATTTATTTGTTTTCACACAGGATGGCAGAGCTTGTAAATACTGGTTGTATGTGATCAGTTGCTTTTATTGCAAGGTTTGAAATGAAGGGATATTTATTCATTTCCAACTGATATTGTGTTTGAATATTACAGTTACTAAATCGTGGGTCTCGCGTGTAACATGGACACCATCCCGCATGTAACAAGGACACCACCACTCTTTCAAGCAAAAACTTCAAGAAAAAAGCACCACAGCAATACATTTCCCAAAACATGTTTTAATTTCCTCCAGGGTTTCAGCAGTTTTCAGAATTCACTGAACTTCGACTTTCCAGTCTCTAAAAAGAATTCGAACATGGAACAAGTTCAATTCCTGTCTTGATGATCATGTTTGTAGTCACTGTTTGAACATCAGCTGGATTCGGATAGTAGAAGATCTTTTGTCTTCCAGGACGAGGCCACAAGAAATTGACAGTCAGTGGATCTGTGCTTGTGACCACCCTGAGGAGAGAGGAAAAACTTAGACTTGCGGAGCAATTTGGGGATTCTTTTCTTTCTTTTTTTTGTGTGTTAAAGTCATCAATACTGTCATGTATTATCTACAAAGCATGTATTTCATTTTTTATATGCTATACAAAACGGGATAAACTTTCTCTTTGAAAAGCTGGTATTTTAGCTATTACAGTCACAACTGATTGCTGCACTACAAAAAATTTGCCTACATAGAACTTTCATGGTTACATCGTATAACAATAACGTGCAATGTAAAAAGAAAGGCAAAAATTTCAAAGCACTAATACCACTGAACTCACTTTTATATTTTTAAGCACATAACAGAAAATTTAACATTACTTATGTACCGCACTATATAAAAAAATTCTTTTCATCAAGTCTTTGAAACTATGTAGACAATCTCATGTGTAACGGAGACGCCATCTCACATGGTGTCTCGGTTTCGTGTGGATGTAGAAACACTTTCACATCATTTCTAAAACAATCACACAGAATGAAATAACATTTTACGTCATTTTTTTACGTAAACACCGCTAGACGCTTTATAAAAATAAGTTATTAGAGTTTTTTTTGTTTTCAAGTAAGACACTGATCATCACTTTTCACGAACGTACGATGACGTCCCCCAAAAATGGTGTCTGCAATACGCGCAGTGCCCATTCACAGTTTCTTTCAAAATCTATCATAATCAAAAAAAACCCATTCGGGCAAACATTGAATAAACTTTATCAAAGACATTACTATATTAGTGCTACAAACAGTTATTGTATGGTAAACATCAATTAAATCGAACATAATATGGTTAAGAATGCGAACAAAAACGTAATGCCGTGTGTGAAAGCGTTCCATGTTCGATGTTCAGGCACATTTAGCTGGACAAAGCAGCAAAATTTGCGACAAATCCACACAATTCAGATCTTTTTAATATATGCAAAAAAATACCCATGATTAAAACTATGGTAATCGAGTGCAAAATAAAGAAACTTACCTTCAGACTTTGGAAGGCACTGTCGATCACGAACGTAAAAATAACGACTCGCGGCCACCACACACACTTTTCGGATTCTCGCGCCGTGCTCGTCCGAATGGGGTCACGAGTGGGAACACAGTACGCATTTAACCCCCCGCTATCATAGTTTACTCTCCTAAAACGGTTTTTCTGCGTGAAAGTAGCCCCCCATACAAGTTTTTTGCGGGATCTCATACGTAATCGCGAAAGTGGACACCATGTCACCGAGGGTAAATAATACGTTTTTGTGTAATTATCAGATAAAGGGCGATACACAAACAAGAGAATATGCTGCAAAAGAATTAAACTCTCTAAACCATTTTGGTTTGGTAGCTAAAGACATTTGCATATATCGCTCCCATTTTGTTTTGCCTGAATGGAATCGGACACCATGCGATACGCTCGAGACCGGTTCACATTTTTTCGTTTCTCCTAATTTACAAAGGTGTGAGGCCCGATATCTTTTCAAATGCAAAATATACTATGCTTTTTATCCATTAACATAGTTTATACCGTCTTACTTTCGCTGGCCAGATTGATATTATGTTGTTTGTGAGATCGGGTTTTTCGATGTCACAAAATGGCTGCTTACAAACCCCCCCAAAATTTCTGACACAAAATTTGATCGGGAAAAAAATAACGAGGACAGATAAGAAGCCAACACTGCTCATGCAGGTTATACAATGCAGTTGCTATTAGAAATGCATTAGGTGCAATTTAAACATTTTTTAATTAAATTTTGTACGAGGCTTTGACATCGGCCACCCCCGCGTGGTATACGTTTCGAGAGAATGACCCTTCTATTCTCTGTTGTAATGTGTAGTAGTGTGATGTGTTACTGTTCTGTCCTCTGTTGTAATGTGTAGTGGTGTGATGTGTTACTGTTTCTGTCCTCTGTTGTAATGTGTAGTGATGTGTTGTGTTCGTCCTCTGTTGGGAATTTTGTAGTGGTGTGTGTGTTACTGTTCTGTCCTCTGTTGTAATGTGTAGTGGTGTGATGTGTTACTGTTCTGTCCTCTGTTGTAATTGTTGTGGTGTGATGTGTTACTGTTCTGTCTCTGTTGTAATGTGTAGTAGTGTGATGTGTTCTGTCCTCTATTGTAATGTGTAGTGGTGTGATGTGTTACTGTTCTCTGTTGTAATGTGTAGTGGTTGTGATGTGTTACTGTTCTATTCTCTGTTGTAATGTGTAGTGGTGTGATTTTTTACTGTTCTGTCCTCTTTGTAATGTGTAGTAGTGTGATGTTTCTGTCCTCTGTTGTAATGGGGTAGTGGTGTGATCTGTTACTGTTCTCTTTTAGTGTGTGATGTGTTACTGTTCTGTCCTCTGTTGTAATGTGTAGTGGTGTGATGTGTTCTGTCCTCTGTTGTAATGTGTAGTGGTGTGTTTTGTTTACTGTTTTCTGTTGTAATGTGTTTGTGGTGTGATGTGTTACTGTTCTATTCTCTGTTGTAATGTGTAAATGGTGTGATGTGTTACTGTTCTGTCCTCTGTTGTAATGTGTAGTAGTGTGATGTGTTCTGTCCTCTGTTGTAATGTGTAGTGGTGTGATCTGTTACTGTTCTCTGTTGTAATGTGTAGTGGTGTGATGTGTTACTGTTCTGTCCTCTGTTGTAATGTGTAGTGGTGTGATGTGTTACTGTTCGTTTCCCCTTTTTGGTAATGTGTAGTAGTGTGATGTGTTCTGTCCTCTGTTGTAATGTTTTAGTAGTGTGATGTGTTACTGTTCTGTCCTCTGTTGTAATGTGTATTGGGGTGATGTGTTCTGTTCTGTCCTCTGTTGTAATGTTAGTAGTGTGATGTGTTCTGTCCTCTGTTTTTAATTTTGTAGTAGTGTGATGTGTTACTGTTCTGTCCTTGTTGTAATGTGTAGTGGTGTGATGTGTTCTGTCCTCTGTTGTAATGTGTTGTGGTGTGATTTTGTTCTGTCCTCTGTTGTAAAGTGTAGTGGGTGTATGTTTTTCTGTCCCCTGTTGTATTGTGTAGTGGTGTGATGTGTTACTGTTCTGTCCTTGTTGTAATGTGTAGTGGTGTGATGTGTTCTGTCCTTGTTGTAATGTGTAGTGGTGTGATGTGTTCTGTCCTCTGTTGTAATGTGTAGTGGTGTGATTTTTTTCTGTTCTGTCCTCTGTTGTAATGTGAAGTGGTGTATGTGTTCTGATCTGTTGTAATGTGTAGTGGTGTGATGTGTTCTGTTCTGTTTTAATGTGTAGTGGGGTGATGTGTTCTGTCTGTGGTCATGTGTATGGTGTGATGTGTTCCTGTCTGTCCTCTGTTGTAGTGTGTAGTGGTGTGATGTGTTCTGTCGCTGGTTGTAATGGCAGTGGTTGTGATGTGTTCCTGTTCTATTGTAATGTGTAGTGGTGTGATGTGTTACTGTTCTGTTGTAATGTGTAGTGGTGTGATGTTTACTGTTTTGTCCTCTGTTTGTAATGTGTAGTGATGTGTGTGTTCTGTCCTCTGTTGTAATGTGTAGTAGTGTGGGTGTGTTACTGTTCTGTCCTCTGTTGTAATGTGTAGTGGTGTGATGTTTTTACTGTTTTTGTCCTCTGTTGTAATGTGTAGTGGGTGTGTGTTACTGTTCTGTCCTCTGTTGTAATGTGTAGTGGTGTGTTGTGTTCTGTCCTCTGTTGTATTGTGTAGTGGTGTGATGTGTTACTGTTCTGTCCTTGTTGTAATGTGTAGTGGTGTGATGTGTTCTGTCCTTGTTTTTAAAGTGTAGTGGTGTGATGTGTTCCTGATCTGTTGTAATGTGTAGTGGTGGTGATGTGTTCCTGTTCTGTTGTAATGTGTAGTGGTGTGATGTGTTCCGGTTCTGTGGTCATGTGTAGTGGTGTGATGTGTTCCTGTTCTGTCCTCTTTGGTAGTGGTGTAGTGGTGTGATGTGTTCTGTCGTCTGTTGTAATGGGGCAGTGGTGTGATGTGTTCCTTTTTCTATTGTAATGGTAGGGTGTGAAGTGTTACTGTTCTGTTGTAATGTGTAGTGGTGTATGTGTTACTGTTTTGTCCTCTGTTGTAATGTGTAGTGATGTGTTGTTTCTGTCCTCTGTTGTAATGTGTAGTAGTGAAAGTGTTACTGTTCTGTCCCCCTGTTGTAATGTGTAGTAGTGTGATGTGTTTCTGTTCTGTCCTCTGTTGTAATGTGTAGTGGTGTGATGTGTTACTGTTCTGTCCTCTGTTGTAATGTGTAGTGGTGTGTTGTGTTCTGTCCTCTGTTGTTATGTGTAGTGGTGTGATGTGTTACTGTTCTGTCCTCTGTTGTAATGTGTAGTGGTGTGATGTTTACTGTTTTCTGTTGTAATGTGTAGTAGTGTGATGGGGTTTTCTGTTCTATTCTCTGTTGTAATTTGTAGGTGTGATGTGTTACTGTTCTGTCCTCTGTTGTAATGTGTAGTGGTGTGAGTGATGTGTTACTGTTCTGGGCTCTGTTGTAATGGTGTAGTGGTGTTGTGTGTTACTCAATTACTGTTCTATTCTCTGTTGTAATGTGTAGTAGTGTGATGTGTTTACTGTTCTGTCCTCTTTGTAATGTGTACGGTGTGATGTGTTACTGTTCTGTCCTCTGTTGTAATGTGTAGTATTGTGATGTGTTACTGTTCTGTTCTCTGTTGTAATGTGTAGTAGTTTGATGTGTTACTGTTCTGTCCTCTGTTGTTTAAAGTGTAGTAGTTGATGGGTTTTTCTGTTCTGTCCTCTGTTGTAATGTGTAGTGGTGTGATGTGTTACTGTTCTATTCTCTGTTGTAATGTGTGGTGTGTTACTGCCCTTTGCTGTACGCTGTAATGTGTCACGCAGTGGTGTGTTGCTTGACTTTTTTTTTTTGCTGTAACCTACAGTGGTGTGGTATGTTCATGTCCCAATCTTTGTACTGTGATGTGTAGTGTGTTGGTGTCCAGTCCTTTGTGTTTGATGTACAGTGGCAGGATGTGCTACTGTTCCACAGTGTGTTGTGTTGTCCAGAGCTACGCTGGGTTCGCTGTCCTGTAGAATGTACTGTGTGATACACCGATGCATGTTAGTGGACAGTTCAGTCCCAACAGTGTCCAGACAGCCCTGATGTTCAGCTGCTCTTCTCATTAAAGCAGCCGGCATGTCACTGTCTTCCGGTGAATCGTTTTTGAAAAGCCGGCGTTCTGGTTTCAGTCCCGACCGCAGAGGAAGCGTTACGATGTGTACGACTCGGATGACGCTGCCAGCGAAACGTCCAGCGTCTGCTCAGAACGCTCCTACACCTCCTACAGCGGGCGCACCTCCGAGGTGAGTGTCTGGGTCTGGTGGTTGGGTTGTGTGCGTGTGGCACATGCAGCGGAGAGCACTTTCTGTGAATGCTGGCTTTACCTTCTTTTTGTTGTTGTTGTAAACTGTCTGATCTTAAATGTCACTCCATTGGCATTACCACCATGCCGCTCATTTTGGTCCCCATCTATAGCTTCTCCCGCCTTGACCAGTCGCAGACCTGGCACCGGCAGTCCCCACAGGCAGAACCAGTATCAAGTCATTTAGAGGCAACCTGCCTGAGAAGACCCTTCACTACAGCTGATCGACTTCAGTGAAGCTTAGTAACACCTGTTCTGAACCGGCGTGTGTAGGACACCATTAACTAAGCCCCTCCACTGACGACAGTAATTGTTCAGTAGAGGACCCAGGTGGGTGAGCGTCTCCCTCTAGAGAGGCCACCACGTCCATTCAGGGACAGGCCCCATGAGCCTTGACGTGAACTCTCGAAGGATGCAGATTAGAGAGAAGGCCACCATGTCCATTCAGGGACAGGCCCCATGAGCCTTGACATGAACTCTCGAAGGATGCAGATTAGAGAGAAGGCCACCACGTGCATTCAGGGGCAGTCCCCATGAACCTTGACATGAACTCTCGAAGGATGCAGATTAGAGAGAAGGCCACCACGTGCATTCAGGGGCAGTCCCCATGAACCTTGACATGAACTCTCGAAGGATGCAGATTAGAGAGAAGGCCACCACGTGCATTCAGGGGCAGTCCCCATGAACCTTGACATGAACTCTCGAAGGATGCAGATTAGAGAGAAGGCTACCACGTGCATTCAGGGGCAGTCCCCATGAACCTTGACATGAACTCTCGAAGGATGCAGATTAGAGAGAAGGCTACCACGTGCATTCAGGGGCAGTCCCCATGAGCCTTGACATGAACTCTCGAAGGATGCAGATTAGAGAGAAGGCCACCACGTGCATTCAGGGCAGTCCCCATGAACCTTGACATGAACTCTCGAAGGATGCAGATTAGAGAGAAGGCCACCACGTGCATTCAGGGGCAGTCCCCATGAACCTTGACATGAACTCTCGAAGGATGCAGATTAGAGAGAAGGCCACCACGTGCATTCAGGGGCAGTCCCCATGAGCCTTGACATGAACTCTCGAAGGATGCAGATTAGAGAGAAGGCCACCACGTGCATTCAGGGACAGTCCCCATGAGCCTTGACATGAACTCTCGAAGAACACAGATTGGAGAGAAAAACAGAAACTTGAGGTCTCCATGAATGTAGGGCGTGGAGGGCCATAGAATTTGATACTTGTTTTACATGCTGGTCGATGAGTTTGAGGAGAAGGAGGAGGAAGATGCTCTAGAGTTCCATTATCGTTTGAAACTGCATGACGGGGCTCTGTACTCTACGCTCACTTCCCTGATATTTCCCAGTGTTAACCAGGCCCACTTGAAAATTCCCACAAACATGAATGGCCGTGATGGGAATCAAACCCACAACCTCCCTGCCAGGAATCAGCGACGCTAACCACTGCGCCACGGCAGCTGGTTTAGTATTGGTTTTGTCTGTTGTTGTTGTTTTTAGACAGCAGTGCAGTAGTTAGCTTTATGGGCTGGGAAGTAGTGAGTTCGAGTCCCATCAAAGACTGTTTTTGGTATCATGTGCCATGTTATGTACAATAACTTTTCATAAATTACACCCAGTGTGCTGGCTGGGTTCAAGTCTGGTCAAAGACGTTTGTTTCATTCCTGGCCGCTTCCGTCATAGAACTGAGAGAGCTATGGGCTCAGATGGCAAGACTGGTTCCGCAGTGGTGGAGTTTTGTATCATTGACACTACATGTGTCTGTGTCTCTCAGGGTCCTGCTGAACCTCAGAATATAGTATGGACACCGGCAATCCACAGAGAGCAGTAGATGTTAAGTTGTCACAGAGGCAACCCACCGGAGGAGACGCTGCACTGCTGCTGAGTCACTTCGGTGGTGTTCAGTGCTAAGAGGCAGTGGCTGTCTCATCAAGGTTGTCTTCACGCTGGCACATGCGAAGTGGGCGTTTTTCATGTTTTTTGCTGTGGAGCCAAGTTTATATGGACGATAACCTGGCATGGTCAGTGGACATTTATCTTTATCTGGTGTCAGAGGGGAGGGAGGGAGGGATAGGTAGGTAACGCCCTCTGCGTGCCTGCACCCTAGGTGAACACAGCACAGGCTTCCAAGGGTGGTGCAGGATTGCTCCCAGCTGGTTTGTTGGGCAGTTGAGGACAGGACTTCTCTGGGTCCTACACGCACCTTCAGATCTTTTTCTCTTTTTTTTTTCTCCTCATCTTTTTCTGTTTCTTCCCTTTGGAGGGGGGGGGGGGGGGGGGGGGGGGGTGGCACAAGCAGTATGTTTTCACTTGGTGACCTCGTGAAGGGCAAAATCATGGAAATGGTTTTTGTTGGTTGTTTGAGTTGTATGTACACAGCATGTGGATTGCCCTGTTTGTCTGCAAGCTGCTCTCACAGAAGAAGGGTCAAACAGGAATGCAGGGTGTGGGTGCAGTTGTGCAAGGGGGAAGCCAGAGTGAATAGGTGTGGAAGACAAGAGCAAGACATTCAACAAAGATTTCATTTTCACGTTTGTTGTTATGGCAGAGATACAACAAGACATTCAACAAAGATTTCATTTTCACGTTTGTTGCGACGGCAGAGATGCAACAAAGACATTCAGCAAAGATTTCATTTTCACGTTTGTTGCGACGGCAGAGATGCAACAAGACATTCAGCAAAGATTTCATTTTCACGTTTGTTGCGACGCGAGATGCAACAAGACATTCAGCAAAGATTCATTTTCACGTTGTTGCGACGGCAGAGATGCAACAAGAATTCAACAAAGATTTCATTTTCACGTTTGTTGCGACGGCAGAGATGCAACAAGACATTCAGCAAAGATTTCATTTTCATGTTTGTTGTGACGGCAAAGATACAACGAACACATCACAAAAATATCATTTTCATGTTTGTTGTGACGGCAAAGATACAACAGACACACACTACAAAATATCATTTTCATGTTTGTTGTGACGGCAAGATACAACGACACACACTACAAAAATATCATTTTCATGTTTGTTGTGACGGCAAAGATACAACGACACACACTACAAAAATATCATTTTCATGTTTGTTGTGACGGCAAAGATACAACGACACACACTACAAAAATATCATTTTCATGTTTGTTGTGACGGCAAAGATACAACGACACACACTACAAAAATATCATTTTCATGTTTGTTGTGACGGCAAAGATACAACAACACATTCAACGAAAATATCATTTTCACATTTGTTGTGATTGCAGTATTCAGACATTTCAGAATGTCGTTGGGATCCGAGCCGTGTTCTAATGCTGGAATACAGATTCTTATTTTTGTTGTTGCGTATTTTGCTTTTCTTGTTTTTCTTCTCATTCCATTGTGCTGTAATACGTTTAATGTGGTGACAGCCCTGATGTGGCCCTTTGTGGTTGGCTGGGCTGTAAGCAACATGACCTTACCTTACCTGTATAAACGTGATATCAGATTGTGGACTGGAAAGATTCTGAAGCATGGTTTTTGGGGTTTTTTTCTCATGTCTCAGGATATGTCGGAGATTATCGCCTTTTTAGGCAGTGGGTCTCACACGGAACGTAAAGATGGACTGATATCACTGCAACACCTTCTTCGCTCCAGTCGATACCTCAGGTGAGTACAGACGTGGCAGTTTGGGTTTAGCCTTTTTACTGCATGTCCACCCATCGACCATTGCCATATGACTGCCGATCCATCTCGACAGGACTACAGTGGGAAATTCAGTGGCCCAAAGATGCAAGTCAGAGACAGCTGCAAAGTTGGAGATGATGTGTAGTTGTAAACACAGGCATAAAGCACATACAGACACCCGCACATGCACTCACGCACGCACACGCACACACACACACACACACACAACCAACAGAGAGAGAGAGAGAGACACACACACACACACACACACACACAACACACACACACACACACACACACACACACACACACACACACACACACACACACACACACACACACTAGTAATCTGACTGGTTGCCTTGTTATCACAGACTAGTGATAAATTCATAATCGTACTAAAAACCTTGTGACCACAGAATGGTAATCCATGTGAACAACTTGCAATCACTGATTGATAATCCAGATGAGTATCTTGTGATCACAGATTGATGATCCCAATGAGCTTCTGGAGATCACACTTTAATAACGAACTGATTACCCTAGTGAAAGCATGCTCTCACACATTAATAACCGATCAGTAATTTACCCAAGTGAAAGCTCGCTATCACACATTAATAGCAGATTGGTAATACAGATGAAAACCTGACCACAGATAAATGATGAATTTGATCACTGATTGATATTAAATTGATAATCTTAATGAAGATTTAGTGATCACAGTTTAACAACAAATTGATAATTCAAAGGGATGCTTTGTGATTACAAATTAATGACATATTGATTATCTGAATGAACATTTAGTGATCCACATGCCGATAATCCAAATGAGTGATTTATGACCATAAATTGATAGCACGTTGATAATCCAAATGAGTGATTTATGACCATAAATTGATAGCACGTTGATAATCCAAATGAGTGGTTTATGACCATAAATTGATAGCACGTTGATAATCCAAGTGAGCACCATGTAATCACAGTGTAAGTACAATCTTCTAATCCAGATGAATATCTTTTGACGACAAAGTAATATTGATGACCCAGATTAGCTTCTTGTGACCTCAGATATGATAAATTAATGATCAAACAAAAGCCTATCGATTGCAGCGCTTCTATACCCCTCACAGCTGAAAAGCTGTTCACACACCAGTTGATGTGATCAGCTGAAATCCTTGTTGGATATCATTCTTTATGGAATGCTGAAAGAATGAAATGAGATTGTGTACTTTCTGAAGTGCAGGGTTCTTACACTATTTGAAACTCTCTGAAGATTGAAAAATTGTTGCTCTTTGAATGTTGACAATTGTTTCCAAGTCTGAAGTCCCTGTGAATAGTGAAGAGACCCCTCACCTTTGTGGTAAACTTGAAAACCTTGAACAGCAGCACTGGAATGTGATGAGATTTTATTTACCAAAAGGTCCAGAAGATTTTCCTGGGTTATGTAAGGCAGGTAAAGAAAAATCTATTCAATCTCTTGGATTATCAATATATCCATAGCAAATATTGTCCTTGGAAAGTAAAATGATGCCAGTTTGAGAGAATTTACAATAGTCTAGGACTGGGGATAGCAATTTTGAAAAAAAAAAAAAAAAATTTTTTTTTGGGGGGGGGGGGGTGGCTATTTTCATTTCTAAGGTAAGCTTTTTCTCCTACTTACTTGTATTTATCTGCCCTTGAAATATCAAAATTTTTACTCTTGAAACGTCCATGAAAAGCTCTTTAATGTGTACCACATTTGTCTCTCTTTACTAGTTTGTGTAATTCGTCTGACATTAGTGATGTACCTCTTGATCACTATGACTGAGGACAGAGCCGATGGAATTGGAGGAATTAACAGAAATACCAGTGGCGTGTGAATTGTGACGCTAGTGGTCTGTTTTGGGGTTGCAGTCGGATGGAGCTGAAGAAGGTGACGGAGGTGTTCACCCGGATGTTCCACGACCCTCACAGCAAAGTAAGTCTGTCTGATGGAAGGCCTGATGGCCTGTCGCTCTGTGTGGTGTGTGTGTGTGCAGGGACTTCTGAAATATGTTTATCGCAGTGTGTTTGTCTGTCTGTCTGTCCTTCTGTTCTTTGTTGGTGTTCGTTTTTGGTAAGTTCTTGTGGCTGTATGTTTCTGTATACCCGCCTCTCGCTCGTTGTCTCGCTCGCTCTCTCTCTCTTTCTCTCTGTCTTCTCTCTCTCGCTCTCTCTCTCTCTCCCTCTTTGTCTGACTCTCCCTTTCCCTCCTTCTCTCTCTCTCTCTCTCTCTTCTCTCTCACTTTGTTCCTGCTCTCTCCTCTTTCCCTGCTCCTCTCTCTTTTCCGCTCTCCTCTCCTCCTTCTCTCTCTCTCTCTCTCTCTCTCTCTCTCTCTCTCTCTCTCTCTTCTCTTTGTCTGACTCTCCCTTTCCCTCCTTCTCTCTCTCCTCTCTCTCTCTCTCTCTCTCACTCTCTCTCTCTCTCTCTCTCCCCCCCCCCCCACTTTGTCCCGACTCTCCCTTTCCCTCCTTCTCTCTTCTCTTCTCTCTCTCTCTCTCTTTCTCTCTCTCCCTCTCTCTTCTCCCTCTCTCTTTCTCTCTCCTCTTTCTCTCTCTCTCTCTCTCTCTCTCTCTCTCTCTCTCTCCTCTCTCTCCTCTCAAGGACCACAAGACTCACGGCCCTCCTTAGTGTCCATGAGAAAGCTAAGAATGAGAGGAGGAGTGTGTTGACCCAATCCTGCCTCTCTGACACGCCTCCTACAGGGGATGTGTTCTGTGCAGGTGTTCAGCATCTTCCTGGACACGTTGTCCGAGCTGTGTCTGGTCCATGGGCGTGACCTCACCGACTGGCTTATCGTTCTGCTGACACGCCTCCTCAACAAGACCGGCACCGACATGCTCGGCTCCGTCCACGCCAAGCTGCTGAGAACCCTGGACACGGTCCGGTGGGTAACTGTCAGGCCTTGGGGAAAGGGGGGGGGGGGGGGAGGGCGACTACCTTTCTTCTGGAAATCGTCTGTTCGAAGTTTTTTTTTCCTATTTCTCACTGGCTTTTTTCTTTTTATATTTGTTTTGTTTTTGTTGTTGTTTTTTTTTGTTTGTTTGCTGTCCCATCTTCCGTGCCACCTCGGTGGCATTGCACCCACGACTGCTCATTCTGAGATCCCCCATCCACACAGCCACAGCCATGGCACAGCCTGGCCCGCTGCATCCACGGCACGGCAGTCCACAGGGAGCAGTCAGTGTCGAGTCGTCAAGAGGCAACCCACCGGAGGAGACGCTGCACTGCTGCCGAGTCACTTCGGTGGTGTTCTGATCTAACATGCACAGACCACTACCTACTAAGTCCCCTACTGACTGACAACAGTAATTGCTTACACACACACACACACACCACACACGCATGCACGCACGTGAACGCGTTACAGCACGCACGCACGCAACCACCACACACAGCACACACACACACACACACGCACACACACACACACACACCACACACACACACAACACACACACACACACACCACACACACAACACATGCACACACACACACCAGACATATGCATGGCCAGTTACCCTTGATGGTGTCTGTTCCTACAGGGACACGTTTCCTTGTGATAGCCAGTTCAATACCATCACCAAGTTCATCATCGATCAGACACAGTCTCCAAACCTCAAGGTGAGTTGTGTTTGGTGGAACTGTCCATCTGTTGAGCCATGGAACTTTTTAATAGACTTTAAAATGATCTTTTGGATTAATTGTTATGCTTGTTATCTTTTGTGATTATAAAGTCATGGACCTATCTAAATCATCTTTTTAATGTAAAATTGAATGGTTTAATGGGATTAAAAGTTTGAATGAAAGGTATTTTGGGTGAATTCCTGTTAAAAGCGTGCCATTAAAAGCTTGCTAGTGATATTGGAAATCTGTGTTTGAACATGCACAAAAGTAAACTTATCAGTGTTTGTGGATGGGGGGGGGTGGGTAATGGGGGGGGGGGGGTTTTTTTTTTAACTTGTTATAAAATATGAGCTAGTTTTTATGTCAAGATGCAATCAGTTTAACATGTATTTTCTCACCTTTGCAGCTTGATCAAAAAAGGAAAAAATCTTGCATTTCATATAACTTGCGTCTAATTAATTTTTACATAAAGAAGACTCTTGCAAGTCAGCATCAGTTATGTTACCCTTGGGGAGGGTGGGGGTGGGGGTGGGGGATCTAAACGTCACTGACTCGGCACACTTGCAGGGATGTCTTTGGAGGAAGACACAGGAAATGTGTGTGACTTGGTCCCAACCTGAAATGGATAGTTCCCTGTCGAGAGCACTGGACTGGGAACACTTCGTGTGCAGTAGAGTCCAAATGTGACTAATCTGACAAGTCATGGTGCAAGTAAGAGGTCACTGGATAAGGGAACGATATGTGCAGTAGAGTCACTTGTGAACTGACACTAGTAAATTCCAGTGTTGTGAGCCGTGGTGGTAGTGAACGTCTTTGTTCATGTTATAATCTGTGGAGTTGATGTGTTTAGATAGAGATACAACTGTACTTTTCCTCCTTGGATCTTGAAAAAAACAAGGTGAATTGCTTTCATAGATACTTGCGACTTAATAATTTTACGTAAAGAAGATTTGAAGCAGATGGTTCATGTACTGGGAGGGTGGGGTGGGATTACTCAGCTCGGCAGCAGTGCAGGTGTCTTTTGGAGGAAGGACAGGAGTGTGTGTGACTTGGTCCCAACCTGATTATGGTAGTTCCCTGTAGAGCACTGGGACGTGACACTTCGTGGTGCAGTAGAGTCACTGTGACAAGCTGACACGTCATGGTGCAGTAGAGTCACTGTGACAAGCTGACACGTCGTTGACAGTAGAGTCACTGTGACAAGCTGACATGTCGATAGTGCAGTAGAGCCACTGTGATAAGTGACATATGGTGCAGTAGAGTCATGATAAGTGACACGTCATGGTGCAGTAGAGTCATCTGTGATAAGCTGACACTGTCATGGTGCAGTAGAGGTCTGTGATAAGCTGACAGGTCATGGGCAGTAGAGTCACTGATAAGCTGACCATCATGGTGCAGTAGGTGTCACTGGATAAGCTGACACGTCATGGTGCAGTAGAGTCACTGTGATAAGCTGACATGTCATGGTGCAGTAGAGTCCTGCGACAAGCTGCACGTCATAGTAGAGTCACTGATAACTGATCTCATGGTGCAGTAGAGTCACTGTGATAAGCTGACATGTCATGGTGCAGTAGAGTCACTGTGGTAAGCTGACACGTCATGGTGCAGTAGAGTCACTGATAAGCTGACACGTCTGGTGCAGTAGAGTCACTGTGATAAGCTGACACGTCATGGTGCAGTAGAGTCACTGTGATAAGTTGGCACGTCATGGTGCAGTAGAGTCACTGTGATAAGCTGACACGTCATGTGCAGTAGAGTCACTTTGACGAGCTGACACTCTGGTGCTGTAGAGTCACTGTGATAAGTTGACACGTCATGGTGCAGTATGAGTCACTGTGATAAGCTGACACGTCATGGTGCAGTAGAGTCACTGATAAGCTGACACGTCATGGTGCAGTAGAGTCACTGTGATAAGCTGACACGTCATGGTGCAGTAGAGTCACTGTGATAAGCTGACACGTCATGGTGCAGTAGAGTCACTGATAAGCTGACACGTCATGGTGCAGTAGAGTCACTGTGATAAGCTGACACGTCATGGTGCAGTAGAGTCACTGTGATAAGCTGACACGTCATGGTGCAGTAGAGTCACTGTGATAAGTGACACGTCATGGTGCAGTAGAGTCACTGTGATAAGCTGACACGTCATGGTGCAGTAGAGTCACTGTAAGCTGACACGTCGTGGTGCAGTAGAGTCACTGTGATAAGCTGACACGTCATGGTGCAGTAGAGTCACTGTGATAAGCTGGCACATCATTGGGCAGTAGGCACTGTAAGTGACACGTCATGGTGCAGTAGAGCACTGTGTAGCGACACGTCATGGTGCAGTAAGATCACTGTGTATAAGCATGGCAACATGAACATGGGAGGACACAGGAAAGAGGGGGGGGGGGGGGTATAGGGAGAAAGAAAAAAAAGATGAAAGTAGAACGAAAAAGAGAAAACGTTATCAGTAAGGCAAAGCATGCAGTTCAGTGTTGGTTGATTGTGTATCCGGGCGATAACTGTGTAATTTGCATTCGTTTCCTTTGGATTTTCCTCGCTGACAGAAAAGTTCACTCTGCCCTCGTGGACATGTGCCATATGTGTGTGGGTTGGGTTTTTTTTTGTCCTGTAGCTCTGAACCATCTGTCTTTCCCTCTGTCCTCTGTCTGTGTTTCTCCTGTTCTCCTATCCTTGATCAGCTGTTTTGTTCTTCCGTCTTGACCATCTGCTTCTCCTGAGAGTTTCTTTTGTGTTGTCGTCTCTAACCGTCTGTTCTCTCCTGTCTCCTGTCTTTAATTATCTGTTTCTTCCATCTTCCTGTCTTTGGCCATTTTCCTGTCCTCCTGTTTGACTGCCAGTTTCTCCTGTATGTGATGTGTCTCCTGTCCTGTTGTTGTGGGACATGTCCTATATCGGTCATTGTCTGTTTCTCCTGTCATTGTGGGACATATTGTCCTATCTGTTATTGTCTGTTTCTCCTGTCGTTGTGGGACATATTGTCCTATCTGTCATTGTCTGTTTCTCCTGTCCTGTTGTTGTGGGACATATTGTCCTATCTGTCATTGTCTGTTTCTCCTGTCCTTGTTGTGGGATATATTGTCCTATCTGTCATTGTCTGTTTCTCCTGTCGTGGGATATATTGTCCTGTCTGTCATTGTCTGTTTCTCCTGTCGTGGGATAATTGTCCTGTCTGTCATTGTCTGTTTCTCCTGTCCTGTTGTTGTGGGACATAATGCCCTATCAGTCATTGTCTGTTTCTCCTGTCCTGTTGTTGTGGGAATAATGCCCTATCAGTCATTGTCTGTTTCTCCTGTCCTGTTGTTGTGGGACATATTGTCCTATCTGTCATTGTCTGTTTCTCCTGTCCTGTTGGGGGACATATTGTCCTATCTGTCATTGTCTGTTTAATTCCTTCTGTTGTTGTGGGACATATTGTCCTATCTGTCATTGTCTGTTTCTCCTGTCCTGTCGTTGTGGATATATTGTCCTGTCTGTCATTGTCTGTTTTCCTGTCCTGTTGTTGTGGGACATATTGTCCTATCTGTCATTGTCTGTTTCTCCTGTCTGTTTGTGGGACATATTGTCCTATCTGTCATTGTCTGTTTCTCTGTCCTGTCGTTGGGATATATTGTCCTATCTGTCATTGTCTGTTTCTCCTGTCCTGTTGTGGGACATATTGTCCTATCTGTCATTGTCTGTTTCTCTGTCCTCTGTCGTTGTGGATATATTGTCCTATCTGTCATTGTCTGTTTCTCCTGTCCTGTTGTTGTGGGACATATTGCCTATCTGTCATTGTCTGTTTCTCCTGTCGTCTGGGATATATTGTCCTATCTGTCATTGTCTGTTTCTCCTGTTCTGTTGTTGTGGGGCATATTGTCCTATCTGTCATTGTCTGTTTCTCCGTTCTGTTGTTGTGGGCATATTGTCCTGTCTGTCATTGTCTGTTCTCCTTCCTTGTCGTTGGGCATTTATTGTCCTGTCTGTCATTGTCTGTTTCTCTGTCTGTTTTGTGGGACATATTGTCCTGTCTGTCATTGTCTGTTTCTCCTGTCCTGTTGTTGTGGGAATATTGTCCTATCTGTCATTGTCTGTTTCTCCTGTCCTGTTGTTGTGGGACTATTGTCCTATCTTCATTGTCTGTTTCTCCTGTCCTGTTGTTGTGGGCATATTGTCCTGTCTGTCATTGTCTGTTTCTCCTGTCCTTGTCGTGGGACTATTGCCTGTCTGTCATTGTCTGTTTCTCCTGTCTGTTGTTGTGGGACGTATTGTCCTATCTGTCATTGTCTGTTTCTCCTGTCCTTCTGTTATTGTGGGACATATTGTCCTAGTCTGTCATTGTCTGTTTCTCCTGTCCTTCTGTTATAGTGGGACATATTGTCCTGTCTGTCATTGTCTGTTTTCCTGTCCTGTTGTGTGTGGGACATATTGTCCTATCTGTCATTGTCTGTTTCTCCTGTCGTTGTGGGACGTATATTGTCCTATCTGTCATTGTCTGTTTCTCTCCTCTGTCGTTGTGGGACGTATTGTCTCTCTGTCATTGTCTGTTTCTCCTGTCTTCTGTTGTTGTGGGACATATTGTCCTATCTGTCATTGTCTGTTTCTCCTGTCGTTGTGGGACGTATTGTCCTATCTGTCATTGTCTGTTTCTCCTGTGCTTCGTTGTGGGACATATTGTCCTATCTGTCATTGTCTTTCTCCTGTTGTTGTGGGATATATTGTCCTTCTGTCATTGTCTGTTTCTCCTGTCCTTCTGTCGTTGTGGGACTATTGTCCTAGTCTGTCATTGTCTGTTTAATGTCCTTCTGTGTTGTGGGACATATTGTCCTGTCTGTCATTGTCTGTTATGTCCTTCTGTTGTTGTGGGACTATTGTCCTTCTGTCATTGTCTGTTTAATGTCCTTCGTTGTTGTGGGACATATTGTCCTTCTGTCATTGTCTGTTTAATGTCCTGTCGTTGTGTGGGACATATTGTCCTGTCTGTCATTGTCGTTTTAACTGTCCTTCTGTTGTTGTGGGACATATTGTCCTATCTGTCATTGTCTGTTTCTCCTGTCCTGTCGATTGTGGGACATATTGTCCTATCTATCATTGTCTGTTTCTCCTGTCCTGTTGTTGTGGGATATATTGTCCTTCTGTCATTGTCTGTTTCTCCTGTCCTGTTGTTGTGGGATATATTGTCCTATCTGTCATTGTCTGTTTCTCTGTCCTGTTGTTGTGGGACATATTGTCCTACCTGTCATTGTCTGTTTCTCCTGTCCTGTTGTTGTGGGATATATTGTCCTATCTGTCATTGTCTGTTTCTCCTGTCCTTCTGTTGTTGTGGGACATATTGTCCTATCTGTCATTGTCTGTTAATGTCCTGTCTGTTGTTGTGGGACATATTGTCCTATCTGTCATTGTCTGTTTCTCCTGTCCTGTCGTTGTGGGACGTATTGTCCTTCTGTCATTGTCTGTTTCTCCTGTCCTGTCGTTGTGGGACATATTGTCCTGTCTGTCATTGTCTGTTCTCCTGTCCTGTCGTTGTGGGACGTATTGCCGTGTGAATGATTGTTCATTTCTCTTTTGTCCTTTCCCTGTGTTGGGTCGTATTGTCCAATCCATGATTGTCTGTTCCTTCTGTCTGTCCATAGTTGTGGGACATAACGCCATGTCTGTGATTGTCTGTTTCTCTTATCCTAAGTTATGGGACATGGTGTCCTGTGTATGATGGACAATTTACCCTGTCTTGCCAGTATCATGGGACATGTTTTTTTTCCTGTCCCAGATTTGATTGTCTTGTCCTTCCATTGTTGTGGGACATTTCTGTCCTACATGTATTGTGCTTGTCCTTCCATTGTTTGTGGGACATTCTGTCCTACATGTGATTGTCGGTTTCTCCTGTCCTCACTGTGCCATGTCTGTGATTGTTTCTCCTGTCCTTCCTGAGGTATTGTACTTGTCTCTGGATTGTCGGGTTTCCACCGTCCTTGATGTTGGACACATCATTCTGTCTGTCTGTCTGTCTGTCTGTCTGTCATGATTCTCTGTCCTTCCGTCAGCAAATGTGGTTTCATCATTTCCCTTTTTTTTTTCTTTTCTTTTTTTTTTTCTTCAAACGAACGCCAGATAATGATGTTTATGATCAGGGCAAGGTTAATTGAAAAATAGGTGAACATTCTTTTGCGGTGAACATTCTCTTCCAGGTTCATTGGAAGAGATGGAAAATGGAAAAGTTGGTTATGATCACGGAAGTTGTCTTTTGTGTGTTGTTTTATACTTCATCATAGATATTTGATGTAAGTCAAGAATGAGATATGAAAATCTTTGTCAGAATGGCGTGTGTTTAAGATGAAGTCTAGCCTTTTCTCAAGTGTAAGACAGTGGTCTCATTTGTACCGTCCACTGTCCGTGGGGTGTGTTTGACTTATGCAAGGTCTGTTTTTTTTTTTTCTTCTGTCTGACTAACAACCCTGTAGCACAAGGTAAAGCTGGTGTTCCCTCCTTCAGGCAGCTTCAAGCCATGGCTGAAGTTGTCTTTTGTGTGACTTCAAGAATGTGTGGTGTTTTCCGTGTCACTCTTGTCACTAGTGAATGAGTGGCGTGATCTGTTGTCTACCTGTCGTATTTGTGTGATGGCTGTCACATGTACAGGGTTCCTACGGTCCTTGAAAATGTTTGAAAAAGTCCTTAGGATTACACAGAGCTTAATCTAGAGCGCGGGATTGGTACAATCCCCCGAATATCTGTTCCTTCCCGCAATTATGGAGTCTGAACGCGGCAGACTCCCGCACAGTTGCAGGACTGCCCGCCCTGTTCACAGATCGTTGCGGGCGCTCGTTTGTCGTCTGCTTGAAAAACTGAAACTAGGACTGAGCAGGAGCGCGAACGATTTCTTGATATTTCATTGGTGTTAGTGTAAATCAACCAATCGGCGGCGTTCATCTCCTCCATCTCGATCACGACGAGAAGTTGCGAGAGTTTAAAGGCGCATATTGGATATTTTCCAAAATGAAGCATGCACCCACTCTATTCGACTTCGACTTTCGTTGAGGAAAAGTGAAGAAAAAAAAAAAATCTCTGCCATGCGAGGGTGGAGAAGATCATGAAGAAACCGCGACTACATCCAAAAGCTCGGAGAAGCAGCCCGAAAATAGTGCAAGGGAACACGGTTTCAAAACGATTGGCTGAAGAAGTGGCCCGGGGAGAGGGGGGAGTGCCCCCCTTTTTTTTATAAGGGGGGGGGGGGGGGGGGACTGCCCCCCTTTTTCAAAAATCCTAGATTAAGCTCTGATTTACAAATCCAGACCTGCCTACCTTCCGTAATCGTCCGTAATTTTACGGAAATTAACCCCCCATTACGGAGGTACGATTTTCCGTGCGAAATTACGGAAAAGAAAATTGAAAAAACTACGCAAATTTCAGACTCGAAAATTGTCGACTGCTAGACCTTTCCGAGACCGCAGAGTAACTTCCCTTGACTCAAGCCGAAACCACAAATGGTTCGGAACTTGCGATTGGTCAATGTGGTGCTGTGGGCCAACACGACACGCCATCACATCTGTGCGCGCCATTCGAGCTTTTTGTTCAGCCATTGTAAGACAAAGTTTCAACCGATTTTTTTGCCGGCGATTGTGAAAATGGCGGAGAAATCTTCTAAACGTTTGCATGAAACGATGACGAGGGTTCGAAAACCACTGTGCCACAATGGAAGAAGGCGAAGAAGCAAGTGTTCCGAAGTAATACACGCGGACTTGGCCTTGTCATGGACCTGGATTTGTATACTCATTTCTGCTCGGTGTGCAATTCAGACTTCTCCATCGGACATGGGGAGCAAATGACTGCAAGCGCCATATCTCGGGGAAAATGCACAAAGAGACAGCTGCGAGTGCCTCCAGTCAGAAGATACATCGTTGTTTACGAAATCCAGCGAGAGCAGCCGTCAGACCACACACACGGAAGATCACCAACGCAGAAAGACTGTTGTGTGAGCTGATCTGCGAAAACAACTTGTCCCTGAGCTGTGCTGACAAGATAGTGGCGAAAATGAAAAGGTCCTTTTCATTTTCGCCACTATCTTGTCAGCACAGCTCAGGGACACACGCACACATATTTTTTTTTTTTTTTTTTTTTTGGGGGGGGGGGGGGGGGGGGGGGGGGGGGGTTGTACATTAGGTTCTTCATCAGTGGTGTCATTGTGTGACTTGTTGACAAAACTGCTTGAAAGTAAACCTTTGTGTTCCTCCTTCAGCGACTGCTTCAAGGTTTTTGGCTGTTGTTTTTCCTTTTTTGTGACTTTTTAAAAGTAAAATGTAGTGGAGTTTTTCCGTTACTCTTGTCCAAAGTTAATGAGTGGGAGTTTGAACATTTGTTCAAACGTCGTGTATTACGTGTCGGTGTCAATTACAGGGATGAAAATTACGGTCCTTGGTATATGATGTGCAAAAAGGTAGGATTGCAAATCTCCTCACAAGGCTTTAAAGGTCCACGACAGTTAGACTTTTGCCCAGAGCTGTTTGGAATGGTAGTAAAATATTTTTTACAACATCTAAAGTATTGTTTCTCAGGAGAGGATTAAAAAAAAAAAAAAAAAAGCGAAAGTGTACAGAAAAGCATGTAAGAGTGGCAGTCCTGGAAGACGCCGATGCGATCTGGACAAATCAGTTGACTGGCTGCGCTGTCGTTTCTTCTGGTCATGTCTGGGTGGTCTTGCTTCAGACTCCTCTCAGACTGTGTCCCATGCCGCCGCGCCCAGGGTTTCTGGCGGTTTACATGAAGTCGACCGTCCTTGTGACGGCAGTGTCGCGTCTTGAACATCCTCCCAAGATTGATCGATGGAACGTAGGAACCTTGTTGTTGGGGTGGTGGTGAAAGGTGCCTCGTTGTGTCCTGAGGGTTCCCACATGTCCTTGCAGGTATGTGTTAGTTTGGTGTTGGATGGAGAGCTTGCAGGTCCCGAGACAAAATTGAAAACTTCTTTCTTTTTCTTTATTAAGTGGTCCGTGTGCACAGCATTGCAGGGCTTATCAGTGCTTATCTTTGGGGGTGAGAAATATTTTGGTTGTTCATTCTGGGCCAAGATAGGCGCTTTCCATGAATGATTACATTGTATAAATGATGACCAGGGGGAAAGATGTAAGACGCTTAAAGGAAAATGACATTTTTCTTGGGTGTTTTTTTCTTTTTTTTTATGATAAAGAGGCATTTAATAAAAGAAAAAAGAAAAAGTGTGAACTGAAATGAAATTATCTTTGCACAGGCGGAGTTTGGTGTTAAAGGTGTTATCCAGAGCAGACTTTTGTCTTGAAAGATTTCGTGATTTTTTTCGTCATAAAGGCTTCAGAAAGTCCTTATGAAGGTCCTTGAAAGGTCCTTGAGCTTCAGGCCTGGAAGCATGTGGGAATCCTGCTCCCTCCCTTCTCCCTTCCCCCTGTGTTGTGGTGTTGCCCTGTCTGGTGGCTGTGCTGATTTGGGGGGGGGGGGGGGGGGGGGGGGGGGATGTGTTGTGCAAAGTGAGGACTTGAGCAGACCTGTTTACCCACAGAAATTCGTTGTTTTGGGGGGGGGGGGGGGGGTTGTTTTGTTTTTTGTTTTTTTAAAACACATGTTTGGCGAAAAACACAGTGAATACAACAAACTTAAAAGGGAAAAAAAAAAGACCCTTCCTTCTTCCCCCCCCCCCCCCCCCCCCCCCCCCCCCCCCCCCGCCCCCAACCAAAGAGGAAAAACTCTTGTTAACTGGTGTGCACAAATTCCATCTGACTGTGTCTTATTTCTTCGACAACTTGCCAATCCGTAAAATAGTTAAGGGACAACAGGCCATGAAATGAGAGAGAAAACTGGCAAGAGAGCATGATTTGTGGCAAAACGTGCTGATGAATCGGAATGAAAGTAAGTGCTGTTGGAAGAACTCTTTTTTCGTTAACAGCAGGTTAAGGTACACCTCTGGCAAACTTTACCCTCTGCGCTTTTGATGGCAAGGGGGGAAAACCCCCCATCTGCTTTCACAAACATCAGGGAGATTTATAAATACTCTTCACATAGAATGCGACACTTTCTGTTGAAAAGTGCACCGACGGCCCGTACAAGGGTAGACAGGTCTTGCTGGGGGTGTGGATGAAGTGGTAGCGCTGCTGACCGTGCCTGTGATTCCATGTCTCTCCATTCTCCTGTCAATACTTTCACAGCCCTCGTTGTGTTTGCCTTTTTTTTTTTCATTTATACTTAATTAAAAAAAAATATATAAATTTTTTTAAGTAGTTCTCTTCTTCAGTGTGAATGGTTAAGTGAACGTTAGGACAACAAGATATGATAATATGTGGGCTTATCAGCAGGCTTTTCACTTCTCACATCAAAAACTAGATGATCTGGGGGGGGGGGGGGGGGGGGGGGGTTCTGTCCCAGGCCAAACAGTGAATTAGAAAAAGACTAGGAAAACAGGGTTGGGGGTGGGAGGTACCCATACCTACTGCTGTAGAAATGATGTCAGCTGGCCACAGCTGTGTGTAGGTAGGTGCTCATTCCAGTCCCTGATGGTGTGGGGAAGAGGGGGGTATTGCCCTCTAGGACGTGGTGGTGGTTGGAGCAGAGCTGTTGTAGGGGGTTGAGTCTGTGTCTGACGGGGACAGGGACCTGTGGGTCTTGGTCATGGCTGGCAGCCTTACCATGGAGTATGTTGTGCAGCTTGGCGGTCCTCCTGTCTTTCTTTGATGTTGACAGAAAGACTGTCGCTGTGTGTGTATGTGTCTCTCTCTCTTTTTGCTCTCTCTCTCTCTCTCTTCTCTCTCTCTCTCTCTTCTCTCTCTCTCTCTCTCTCTCTCTCTCTCTCTCTCCCTGGGACTGGAACCCACAATGTCTCGGGGTCACATCCTTAACGCTTCAACATAGCACCATGCGCCTGTTGTCTTTGTTGACTTCCCTCTGAATGCTGTTGTTGAGGACATGCGAAAACTGTGCACATGTTCCTCAGAACACAGTTGGCAGAGAGGATGTCTGCCTCAGCATTCTGTAGCTCTGGCTCAGTTTGCCTGTGTGAAAGCGGTTTCGCAAAGAATTGACGGCAGTATATGACAGAAATTGTAAACCTTTAAACAACAAAAAAAAAGGCCTAAAAGACCTACAGGAAAAACCCTTGAAAAAAGCAACCTTTGTACAGGTACACACACACACCACACATGCCCGCACGCACACGCCACACCACACACACACACACACATATGCACACACACACACCACACACACACACACACACACACACACACACACACACACACACACAGCCCTGATGTGGCCCTTTGCGGTCGGCTGGGCTATAAGCAACATTTCTTATCTACAACACACACACACACAACAAGTAGACGAATAAACCAAGCACGTGGTGTGATGTTAAGACATTATCCCGAAAACAGACTGTAGCTCTCTTGTGGTGGGATCAGGGACAGCCATGTAACACACACACACACACACAACATAACCACCGGCGTGTGAACCTCTGATGGTGCGATCAGCAACAGCCATGTAACACACACACACCACACACATACACACACATACCACCGGCGGTCAACCTCTGATGGTGAGATCAGCAACAGCCATGTAACACACACACACACACATCTCACCGGCGGTGAACCTCTGAATGGTGCGATCAGCAACAGCCATGTAACACACACACACACACACACACACACACACACACACACACACACACCCCAACACACACCACCTCTGAATGCTCACCAAGAAAGAAGAAGAAGAGGACATGTTGCAGACTGATCAGGGTGAATGATTGCAGAACAAATGTGCAGTGCAACAGAAAACCACGGAAATTTCTGGAATGTTGATTTTTAATGCATACGTTGTTTTTTTTTTTTTCTTTTTTTTTTTTTTCTTTTTTTCACCTGCTCTGTCCTGTCCAAGTTGACCAAGAGAAACAGAACAAGGTAATTCCGCTGCCTCCCACCTGTCCCTCTCTACCCACGTTCCAACCAGGTTTCATTCACCCTGCCGGTTCTCTATTTTCCTTTACTCTCTTTCCATTTCTCCAACCAGTTCACCATTATTCACTCTTTTCTTCGTTACTGTACCTTTGTTTTGCACTCATTATGAGAGAGAGAGAGAGACGTGCGCAAGAGAGGAGGAAAGCAGGTTTGTATGTGGTGTGTGTGCATGCATGCATGCGTGCATGCATGTGTGTGTGAGAGAGAGAGAGAGACAGAATCAGAAGCATGTTTAGTTGTCACAAACACCACTGCAGACACAACAAACAGGAAACCAGCAAAATGATGTGTCACATAAGTCAGATGTAACATGTACCAATAGAAGACAGACAGGTGACAATTTTTTAAGCAAACTGATTCAGTCTGAAACCATTGATTTTTGCTGGTTTACTGTGTATGAAGTCTTGGCTTCGACTCGCGCCTGACTAAATGCAAGTCATTCGTAAACTAATGTTTAATGTCTTGTGACAAGGATTCTTTCCAATGCCCATATCTGACACGTTACATCAAGAAAGGGATCACTGTTCTGTCGCCTCAAATGTTACACATGATTTGCTCCTTTTGATTTTTTTTTGTCAACAGCTCATGAATATCCGTATCTTTCTATGTGAAGATCATTTGTCCTTTTACATAAAGTTTTTACGGAGCTGTTCTGTAATTTTTGTCATTATGGCTGTTGTTAAGTTCATTTTCCTGTTGCATGATCGTGGAAGTTTTTAGTGTTTATTTTTAGGTTTTCTGTTCTCTCCGGAGAGGAAAGGGAATGGAGGAGGGGGGGGGGATACTCTTGTACACAGAATCCTGTGCTTTGCCTGCCCTTTCCTCCCTTCCCACACAGGGCTGGGCAGTGTAGATCTGTGACAAAGATTCAGACACTTGCCCACCTGCTCACAGACACACCTGCAGCGCCTTTGTGTCAGGAAAGTCGGACCATGCGCTGTGGCAGGCAGGGAGAGAGACCAGGTCCATGCAGGTGACACATCAACATTGCAGAGAGAATTAAGAGCTTGCATGTTGCAAACACAGGTTTGGATACATTTGAGATGAACCGAGATGGCGTAATCAGTTTCGGGACAGAACGGAGAGGGGGATGACATCAGTTCTGAACATAATTGAGTTACATGGAGGTTGAATACCTTGGATTCCGGAAGTTCCGGCGAGACAGGCTAAAAAAAAAGGTTTAGAGGAAATTAGAATTTAAGGCTGTTTAGTGGGTATGGGGAAAAACTTTCAGTACATGTAGTGAAATTGATAGATGAGAAAAGAGTGAAGATAGTTGGAGATTGTGAACCCGTTAAAAGTGCCCAGGGCAGATTTCTTTGCGTTGGATACCTTGGACAAGCCGTTGATGTTGTGATGCATCGCTGTGTGTAGATGTGAGTGATACTGCAGTGTGGTGGAACACAGTGTCTGTTCGTTTTGTGTGATGCTCTTTTTTCTCTACACTGAATTCACCGGCTTTGTTGCTGTCGCTGTTCCTGTTCCCTTGACTGGCTCACGTTGTCACTGCCCTGTCCCTCCCCGACCTCTCTGCCCTTTTACCTTCTGATACATTGTGTGGATTGAGACTCTCCCCGACCTCTCTGCCCTTTTTACCTTCTGATACATGTGTGGATTGAGACTCTCCCGACCTCTCTGCCTTTTTACTCGATACATTGTGTGGATTGAGCTCTCCCCGACCTCTCTGCCCTTTTTACCTTCTGATACATTGTGTGGATTGAGACTCTCCCGACCTCTCTGCCCTTTTTACCTTCTGATACATTGTGTGGATTGAGACTTCTCCCGGACCCTTCTTCAACCCATTTCCTTTTTTTTTTTTTCCTTTCTTGTCTTCTTTTTTCTTTTTTTGGGGGGTGGGGGGAGGATGGGGGTAGGGGGGGGTGGCTGGGAAGGGAGTGGTGTTTCTATGTTTTCGATGATTCACGAATCCTCGGTTTGTGTAAGAAATCCAGAATGTTGAAGTTTTTTGGGAGGATAGGCTAGTTGTTGGGGGTTTGTGGTTGAAAATGGTTGTTGTTTTAGTTTATGTTGTTGTTCTGTTTGTGTGTGAAGGAACAGATGTTCAGTAAAGTTGTGCTCCATGCCTGGCATGTGGAAGTATGTGTGTTAGAAAGTAACTTTTGTTTTGTGGTCCTCCACGTTTCAGTTTCCATTGAAACAGTGTCTGGATGTAATACATGCTGTCACTGGAAGAAAGCCGATCTTTTATTGGTCCACCACATCACACATGCAACATCAGTACACACACTCACATAAACCGCACTCCAAACCACACACACACACACACACACACTACTACACACACACACACACACACACACACACACACACAACAACACATACGCACTCACACTCACTCACACACACACACACACACACACACACACACACACACACGCACGCACGCACGCACGCACGCACGCACGCACGCACGCACGCACGCGCGCGCGCGGCGCGCCGCGGCGCGCGCACACACCACACACACACACACACACACACACACTGTGAATTTTGATCGAATCAGCTACTTAATATTACACTTCTGTGCGTGTGCTGAAAATGACCTGCAGGTTACAATCTTGATCTCCCAGAATATTCACCCCCTTCATCCTCAGATGACTCTCCCTCCACCCAGCACCTCCCACACACTCTCCTGTCCAGGGGTGTAGTTCTCAAAATGTTCACCTGTCAGCATCTTTTGATGAGTCATCCTGTACCCTACCCCCCCCCCCCCCCCCCCCCCCCCCCCCCCCCCCCCCCACCCCCACAACACCCCCCACACCTGTATCTTGCTGTCCGGCATTCCACAGGTAATTATGCTGAGATACTGATGAGGGAGATGAAGCCAATGACTGTCGGGCTGGATCTGTTTCCCATGAACAGCTTTTGTTGGACTGTCAGCTGTTGTCCCCGCACACACTGTTCAACGTCCTCACCACCTGATGAGTGGCTCGCCTGTAGAAAGATGTAGCTCAGCGAGTGGGGGCGTTATCATTGAAAGATCCGGAACCCATGGACTACCTCATGTGTTCTGTTTGAGCAGCCCATGCTGCTGACCTCGGGTAGAGTCGCACAGGTCAAAAACGGGCGTTGCAAAGGTGGCTGGAATTGGCGAAATAACTGTCTGATGTCTCAGAGAGAACAGGATGGGACCTGCTCAAATTTTGATGCTGGTTTTTTTGTGGGGGGAGAGGGAAGGATGTGTGGGAGGGCGGGGTGGGGTGGGTGTACATATTTTCCACATGGTATTAGAAATAATTTGCAGTTGAATATAGCGAAAGTACCCTCTCAGCCATTCTCTCTCTCTCTCTTCTCTCTCTCTCTCTCTCTTTCTCTCTCTCTTCTCGGCCTGATGTGGCCCTTTGCTCGGCTGGGCTTATAAGCAACATTATCTTCTCTCTCTCTCTCTCTCTCTCTCTCTCTCTCTCTCTCTCTCTCTTTCTCTCTCTCTGTGCTGTGGGTAGCTTTGCTGAGTGCTCTCTCCCTATCCTGTGCCAACTCTGTAAACTCTGCACAAGTCTCCCAGGCTCACAGAGACCTGCGTGATTCACACATCCTCTGAGTGTCCCTCCTGTCTGTCGCCGACAGTCCTGGTAGTCCGTCAGTCCTGTCACGATCCGCTCCGCCGAGCTGTTGTCTGTACACTGTACTGTTGTCTGTACACTACTGTTGTCTGTACACTGTACTGTTGTCTGTACACTGTACTGTTGTCTGTACACTCTGTGCTGGGTTTTTTTGTCTGTTCTCCAGGACATCAAACAACAGGTGAACAACCAGTGTCAGGTTCTTGTGTAATAAATCGCTTTGCTTGAGAGTTGAGCCACTTTCAGATTCGTGCCAGGCAGGAGGGCCATTATTGAATAGGCTTGCTTGAGAACGAGGTCAGAACAGCGGTGGAGGGGCGTGATCTTAACGTGCACATGCTGGCTTTGGTTTTGTGGTAGATATTGGAGAGCCTTTTTCAGATAGATGATTTTTTTGTGTGGTATAGAGAGACGGTTGTTAGAAGTGTAGATTTTTTTTTTTTTTCCTCTTATCGTTTTCACAAAAGTTGTTTGTTGATGGAATGAGAATGAGTGAGGCAAAACACTTTGTAGGCCATGAGATGAAAGCATTTTGTATGCGATCAGACAGAAAGGGTTTAGTAGGTCATGAGACTGGGACATTTTGTAAGGTTCTGAGAGAAACCATTGTGTAGGTCATCATTTTGTTGGTTGTCCGAGAAAGCATTTTGTAGATCATTAGACGAATTTTTTTGTAGGTTATTAGACAGAAAAAAAAAATACCTGTGTCTCTTTATCTTTTACCCCCCAACCCCCTACCTTTGAAAACTTCTGCAGGCAACACTGATTTTGTATGTCATCAGACAAAGAAAGGATTTTGTGTTTCATCAGACAAAGGAAGCATTTTGTGTTTCATCAGACAAAGGAAGTGTTGAGCATGTCATCAGACAAAGAAAACATTTTGTAGGTCATCAGACAAATGAAGCATTTTGTGTTTCATCAGACAAAGAAAACATTTTGTAGGTCATCAGACAAATGAAGCATTTTGTGTTTCATCAGACTAAGAAAGCATTTTGTGTTTCATCCGACAAAGGAAGTGTGCATGTCATCAAACAAAGAAAGCATTTTGTAGGTCATCAGACAAATGAAGCATTTAGTGTTTCATCAGACAAATGAAGCTTTGTGTATGTCATTGGACAAAAGAAAGCATTTTGTAGGTCATCAAAAGACAGAGAATTTTGTCAAGCATAAACACGCAAGTTTGTGACAAAGAAGGATTTTGTAGTTTATGAGATGGAGAAAGCAGTTTGTAGCTTGTGAATAGAATGTGGTTTGTAGTTCATGTGGTAGATGTTGAGAATGTGGTTTGTAGTTCATGTGGTAGATGTTGAGAATGTGGTTTGTAGTTCATGTGGTAGATGTTGCTAAGCTAATCACAATGGCAGCACAATGAGACCGTTAAGTTTGCTTCTTTATTTTGTGTATATGAAGGGGGAGGAGAGAGAATTGAGTTGTGCATAAATACTGTGTTATGAAATGATAAAAAGCCATGAAAGATGTTGAAACTGACTTGCTCTTATTTGTTTATCATGTACATCTATTTGCATTTTTTACAATTGATGGTTTCAGATGTGGTTCACTTTATTTTTTAATTATATGGCAACTTGATTAATGTATTTCACTTTTCTTTTTTTTTAAACCAGTCTTCTGATGTTGTAGTTACTGTTCATGCAGAGGGGAGATAATATGGTTTCTTCAGATTTCCCTTTCATATGTAGATTTATTTATTTGTTTTTTGACTCGTGTAAACAAAGTGAGTTCGTGTAATCATTATGGTGTGTGGTGTGTGTGCGCGCGTGCACGTGCACTAACAGGCGCATGGTATACTTCAACGTTGGCGTTTTCTCCACAGTAACCAATGCTAGTGTAAATAGACTTTGCAGATGATGAATATCGAGGAAAGGTATCCAGCCATCCCTTTCATGAAGATGTCACTGAGTGGTAAAAAGCTGTTAAAACTTCCAGTTAATCATTTGAAGGTTATAGCATTGTCTTGTTTGTATGTAAATTGTGATCTGCTACAATTATGAATTATTATACAGCAAAAGATCATGTTTGTTGATATTTTAGCAAACATTGTAACAAATGTAAAATTACAATTTATCAAGTGCAGTTTCTTCCGAGTAGAAGTATAGATATAAGTAAATGTATTACTGATTGTGGGAGGAAGATAGGCTAGATGTAGTTGTAATTTTTCCAAATGTGGATAAATATATCTAAATAAAGTGAACCAAGCAAGCAAGCTTTGGAACAAGTCTGTGAGTCCGAGGAAAGGGAATGGAGCGCACAGCATCTCCTGGAACAAGCTGGTAGCATACATGCCTTGTTCACCCCTGACCCCTTTGAATGCAGTAGACTTTTTATCAAGGCACCAAAATCTGCATGCCTGTTTCCCTCTTCTTCTGTCTGGCCCTGTGCTTTTCCCCCTCATCCTTCTGTGGTGTGTATGCATTACACGTGAGTCAGAATAGGTAAATTTTCTCTTTTTTTGTATTTCTTTTTTTTTTTTTAAATTATATATTACATTCCCTTCAGTTTTATTTGTGTTTTATCCCTTCCATCTCCTGATGTGGTGTGAAGTTGGGTTTGTTGTTTGTTTGTGTGCTTCCTGATGGCACTGGGTTATAGTCATATGCTTGCTACTTATGCTGATGGGGAAAATGTGCAGCACGGATGAAGATGAGATGAGGAGGAGGTAGTGGGAGCATTGTTGGTGATATTATATATTTATCTCTGAGGGGTTTGCTTGGTAGTCTGTTTCTTTCTTCTTCTTCTTTTTTTTTTTTTTGTTCATGTGTTTATTCCAGCATGTTTATTTCTTATTTGTTTTTCTTTTAATTTATACGGATTGATGATTTATGGTTTAGATGAGGGTAATCTTTGTCTTGTTGGTTAAGATACAGTCTGTCTTCCTGTCTCTGTCTCTTTCTGTCTCTGTCTTGTCCGTCTCTGTCTTGTCCGTCTCTCTCTTTCTCTCTCTCTCTCTCTCTCTCTCTCTCTCTCTCTCTCTCTCTCTCTCTCTCTCTCTCTCTCTCTCTCCATGATGAATTTTATGTGGAGTGTACTTAGTTTTGTATTATGGTAATGTAATGGCTCTTTCAGACAAGAGCTATGCAAATCTGAGTAGTCATTTATACATGTACTCTCTCTCTCTCTCTCTCTCTCTCTCTCTCTCTCTCTCTCTCTCTCTCTCTCTCTCTCTCTCTCCCCCCTCTCTCTCTCTCTTCATTTGCTCAATCTCTTCACCCAATACTAAATCTACACCTTTAAACCTATCTACCTGTCTGCTAATTTAGATGAGCACTCATGCTTTAGAGACTGAAAGTAACTTTAACCTGACTATTGTAATAGCTGACTATGTACACAGCTTTAGCCACCAGAAACTAGCAACACGTGGAGCAGGTGATGAGAGGGTGGAGGAGGAAGAGGGGTGTGTTGCCCACTGTCCTGTTGGCTCTGTATGAACATCGTTGTTCGTTGGTCGTTGCCCATCACAAAAGGCCACAACAAGGCTGTACGCGATGGGGAATTGCACTGAAAACAACAGGCTTCGCACTTGATCTACACTTGATTCAGTTTTAACAAAGAGTTCATTCAATGACTTCTTCTGGAACATTTTGTCTTTGTCTGTGGAAGATTTGCTTCTTAACGAACACGTCCTCCCTTTGAAGACTGTTTTGTTGAAAGTGTTTTTACCATATTCCCGAGGCAGCCGTAAAGACCACTGTACTGCTTGCACACAGGCCACTCGTTTTATACCCATTCTTATCTTTTAAAAGGTGAAGAAGCTCCATGGTGCATTCCATGTCACATTCCACTCTCGGTGAAACATATTCTTTTAGATTGTTGGGACTTGCACGATGTGAGATATAAACACTTTACAGCTGAGTCCATGAAAACCTGTTCAGAGATGTCCCACCTGACGTGATCTTTGAGTTTCTGAATAGAGATTAACATTTTTCATCTGATCTAAGATTTTACGGAAGAAAGATTCTTAACAAAGTTTCTGGTACGCTTTTAGAAGATGTATTTTAAAGAGATGTGTGAAAGGTTGGTGGTTTTTATTTTTTATTATTTCTTTTATTTCTTTATTTTTTTGGTTGATGACTTGTGAGTTGATTTTAAAAGGTGACAGCCCTGATATGGCCCTTTGCGGTCGACTGGGCTATAAGCGACATTACCTTACCATACACAATCCATGTAGTATTTTGCAAATAATACAGTGAAATGAAACACATGACCCATAATGTATATTTTTGGTCATCTCCAGTCACGGCCGGTGACTCACCTGCCTGCAGGTTAACGACCAGTGTGTGGTGTCTTCAGGTGAAGATCTCCATGCTGAACTTCCTGCACGGGCTGGTCATGGTGATGGAGCCCTCCGACTTCGTCAACACCATGGACACGCGCCTGGCCGTCTCCCGCATCATCAACTGGACCATGGAGCCCAGGAACGTGGACGTCCGGAAGGTGGGCGACGCTCGAGTGTAGGGGCTGGAGGGGAGGGGAGGGGGGGGATGCAGGGGAGAAAATGTGTGTGGAACATCATGGAATGTGGGCATGTATACCAAATAAAAGAAAAAGTAGAAACAGGGAAGTTTAAAGGTGGGAGATCAGGCGGGGAAAGGAAGTGATCCATACAGATGCCGTTTTAAAAACCGGCCACTGCCCCAGCTGGGCCAGTGCATGTACTCTGTATGCTTACCAGCAGGGAGTTTTCCTCCAAAGGTAACACGGTGTAAGCAACCCAGTTTCTCTGGTTACAGCTGAAGGGAAAGAATCCTGGAACAAGTGGGAAATAATCTCCCTGATTTCTGTTACGAATGTGTTTGTGTTTATTGTCATTACTTATCCCCCTTTCCAGAACATGTGGAATCTATTGGTAATCACACTGCCAGCTGATCTTCTGATGCTGCCACTGAAGTAGGAAGCAAGTGTAAATGCACCTCTGCAGTCTGCATGGCTTTCTGAGCCGTTGGTATCCAATCAGCAGCTCTTCAGCTGCTAAATTGTCCAGTCATATTGAACCGACAGTAGCCTGTCATCGTCACACATTGTAGCCCTCGGCATTACCTTGAAAATATTGGTTTGATCTTTTAAAGGCAAAACAAAGCAAATTCAAGATGGTAGCAAATCCAGCAAACTCATGTGGCACATCTCACAAATACCCTCTATGGGAACGAAAGGTACATTCAATCAAGAGAGGCGAAATAGGGCAGGTAGGTCATTTTTTTTACATAGGGTGAAGTAGGATAGATTGGTAGATGGCTGCCTTTGGGGACCAACCCCAGTTTGAGATGGTGGACGGAAATGAAGATGGCACTACAAAAGATGATTTATTATGCACTGTTGTAGTCTGTTCGTCGCCAGATACCAGTTAACTTTGATATCGAGGGTTGACTGCCGAAACCTAGTATCTCGTTTTTTCACACTTCTTCAGAAAACGCTTCTGAAAGTTCAGAGTCTCTGTTATAACACTTAAATGAAAGTTTTCCTTTTGAAAATGAGCATAACGCTTAAGATACATGTCATCTGCATATGTGTTAGCTATCTGTCACTGAAATGGCTTTCTTCCATGTTTAATTAGAGAAATTTAAACACAGGCAAAGATAATGTATTTTGGACAGCTGAGCGTGCCCCAAATGACGGCAGCAGAAGAAAGGCACAGCAAGATAAGTGGCTTCAGCGATACCGTAAAGGGACGGCAGGCAGAGAAGTGTGACTGCCGAAACCACGTATCTTGACTTCACAGCCTTCTGCTGCGTGAAATCGGCGATTGTACTTATACAACGACCAGCCGAATCCGTGTTTCTGTCTTTTACTACTAAGTTGCTGTAATAAAACGCATCTTTTCCTGTTTCTCGGAAAGAAGTATTTAGAGAACGTGGTTTCGAGTGATACAAGATTGGGCTCTTTCTGTCCCTCGGAAAGAAGTATTTAGGGAAACGTGGTTTCGAGTGATAAAAAATTGGGCTCTTTATGTCTCTCGGAAAGAAGTATCTAAAGAAAAGTGGTTTCGTGTGATACAAGTTTGACTCTTTTTGTCTGCTGGAAAGAGGTATTTAAAGAAATCTGGTTTCGAATGATAAAAGTTTGGGCTCTTTTTATACTTTAAAGTTGTGTAATTTAAATGATATCGAATTAAGTTGTTTTTACAGCAACAAAACCATGGTATTTAGCTATCAACGGCTTCATAAATCAGCTTTGCATTCATTTAAATCTCAATTGGCAGTTTGCTTCATAATGCGCATGCATTAAACACTCGGGAAATGAATTAAATATGACAAGCAACATTAACAATAACAGATCTCAGCACAGTTTGAATCACAAGTAGAGTTTTAGAGGACAGAGGGTGTGTGCATGAGGGGGGCGGGAGGATATGGAAAAAGAGAAGGGTGGGGGTAAGGGGTGGGGGGTGGGGGGGGGGGGGGTACTGGATGAGACAGACAGAAAGACAGAGCCTGACACATACATACACTCTTTCCATCTCTCTCTGTCACTCTCTCTATCTCCTGTCTCTCTCTGTCTGTCTGCCTCTTACTCTTTCTCACACACACACACATACACACACACACGCGCGCGCGCGCACACGCACACTCACACACGCGCATGCACATGTAAACACACACACACACGCACGCACGCACGTACGCACGCGCGCGTGCGCGCACACACACTTGTTATTTAAGAGCTATATTGTAGATTACTTGTATGAGAATTCACACACAGACACACACACACACATGCACCCACGTACACGCACGCATGCGTGTACATACACACACACGCACTCACACACACATACAATAATTTTGCACATATTTACATACATGCACATAGTCACATTGCATTACTCTAACATCGCTATTAGTGAACAGACATTAAATTGAAGAACGAACGAACACACACACACAAACACACACACACACAGACACACCCCACACACACACACACACACACACACACACACACACACACACACACACACAAAGACCACATCGACGAAAACCAAACAAAAACAGACACGTAATATACACACAGATGAGACATGACCACATTCAAACGGAAAACCAAACATTACAATAAATGAACATACCTGTTATGATTCATTGTTGTTGTAAACTGTCAGATCCCGACACACTGTATCACTTCAGCAGTAAACACAAATATGGTATCCAAAGAATTGTCTGATTATTACGTATTATGCAAAACACCGTCCTATGTTTCTGTCCTGTCCTTGACACACGATGACAGACTATAACGCACAGAAACAGTATCTTTGTCTGTTTTGATTATGACCAGCGTAACAGTCTGAAGGCAGATGCTCCATGCACACACCACCGTAGAAACTAGATTGCAAACCACATTCAAACATTTGGTAATTTATGACAATTTTTGTTCAAATAATATCAGAACAGCAAAAAGAATTTGAACTATGCACCTAACCTTTCAAAACAAGAGGAGGAAGACTACATGACAAAAGCTGGAAAGGTGACTTTCAGCAGCATGTGTCTCCAGGGTTCTGGATGCCCTCCTTAATCTGTGTCTTCGTCACTGTCGTTGATGTCTGGCTCAGGCAGTAGGTTGACACACAGGAGGAGGAAGGCAGAGCCTCAAAGAAAGAATGATGCTCCTCTGGGATGATGCTGGACTTGCAGAGGGAAAGCAGATCTCTTTTTTGCCTCCGAGATGGGCAGTTTTCCTCTGTATTGCCGTGGAAGTATGGACAGTTCGTGTTGACCTCGTTTTCCAGAACTACCAACGAGACGGAGTGATCTGAAGTCATCCTCAAAGCTGTATTTGAAAAACATGAGGTCTTCATCACTCTGAGTGAACTGAATGCACTTGATGTTGAGCCAGTTGACCCGTTTTCCAGAAACATCTTGTTTTTGTGTTTCGCACTCTTGTTGAGGCAATCTTCTTGAAGTCAATCATATCTGTGTGCTCAGCGGTAGAACTCTGTACGGGTTGTTTCTACGTGCCATTGACAGTACAATATCCCAGCCACTGGGGGTGTAGATGGGTGTGGACTTCTTGGCTCATCTGGGTGGACAACTGTTTCATAATTGAGCAGATTGCTCGAGAAAATGACGACGGTTCGTCTGGACCAGTCAGCTAGCGCTTTTGGGAGCAAGTCTACAGCATCATTACTCCATACACCAGGAGTTCGTAGCTGTTCAACGTTCAGAAAGTACCGT
>CM031627.1:8423050-8467587 GCA_018398815.1 Conus ventricosus
ATCAGAGTTGCTGACAGCGACTGCAGCATTTCTCAAGATACTAGGTTTCGGCTGTCAGCATTCTGGTCAGAACAGCGGATACTTCAGAAGCTAATAATAGGATGAACAGATACTTGGTTTCGGCAGTCATTGTTTCTGGTTGTTCTTGTAAACTTGTTTTCGGTTTTAATAAATAACACAAAAAATATTGATTGTCTTGCAAAGGGACTATGTTTATATGAAAGAGCACACTTTTCTGTATCAACCGATACAAAAATGTCAAATCACCAAAATGTCAAGATACTAGGTTTCGGCAGTCAACCCTCGATATCATGCTTCATCTTCCTAATTCCAACCATCATTAGCATTTTACTCACCTGAATCTTAATTTGGTGGTGAATGTTGTAAGTGACTTCAGTTGTTGTTTTTTTACAAAAGCGACATGAGCTTTTTAGGGGTATCATTTTTGGTGCTGTTGTCAGTCGTTTGACCTGTATGCGTTGTATATGTAGTTGTTGCAGTGTTGCGAGTCATTCGATTAGTCGTGTGATTTATTTCAGAGTGCCCAGCTGGTGCTGATTGGTCTGTTCAACCTGAACCCCCCAGAGTTCTCCCTCATGTTGGCCGCCCTGCCCAAAGCATTCCAGGTACTGTACAAAAGCCCAGAGGAACAGGGGTCTCCATGCAGGTGTGAAACCAGGGTCAGTGACTCTGTCGGAAACCAACGACAGAGGATACAGAGATTAACACTGCATGTCAGACATTTAAAGAAATACCGTCGGTCATTTCTGCTTTTGTCCAGACATTTTTTTAACCCTTGCTCAAATTCGTAACGTGAAAATAAGGTGTGATTATGTCTGTTATGTTGAAAAATTGTGGTGTTTAAAGTTACAGTGTGTGCTGGCTGACCAGCGAAGCTCCATTTACCATTGCAATCATAGTGCCTTAAAGGTCTGTCAGTCTTTCTCATACACAGGCACGCATGAACACACGCACACGCACGCATGCACGCACACTACACCACATCTCACGCACATGAACACACTCACACTTGCGCACAGAAATTCTTTCAAAAGGAAAGTAAAAGTCAGAATGAATTTAGACATTAAATAAATCTGTCTAGTCAGTGGCAGCCACACACTCACATTTCAAAAGTGTGCTGTCCACATAATCATGCTGGTGGAAACATTCCTTCAGGCGCCATTTCCGGTTTACTTCTGTTCTTACATTGCGTTACTATAGGTCTCTGTTCTAGCACATGATTGTGCATCTCAACACAGAGAGTTGCCCACGTTTTCTTAACACTGCAGGTGTCTCTCACACAAGATGGATGTCAGGATATCTATATATTAAGAAAAGAAGCTGTCCAGAACCTGTCAGTGATGTCTGGAAGTCTGTGACGATGGAGCCTTCAGAGTGAGGGTTGTCAGTGTTGCTGCAGCCCTGTGGAGCACACAAGAACCGTCCAGGATGTCACCTTGTAGGTGATGAACAAATAGGTTGAGTCTTGCTCCCATAAGAAAACCTAACATAGAGTAACTTTTTATTCAAAACTGGCACAGCCTTTTAAACTTGAATTAAGTCTAGACAAATACAAAGACGAACAATCTAACAGTGGGGGAAAAAAAACAAGCGCAGGCCAACAACCCTCTGTGTTTTTTCCCCCCACTATTAGATTGTTTCGTCTATGTATTTGTCTGACTTTATTCAAGTTTAAAAGGCTGTGCCAGTCTTGAATAAAAAGTTACTCTATGTTAGGTTTTCTTATGAGAGCAAGACTTACCCTACTTGTCTATCGCTTATTGTTTACTGTTCCCTGCCTCATTCTATTTTCAACCTTGTAGGTGATTAAAGAAAAGAAGTGCTGTCCTGAAAACAGAACTGGACTTTACCGACGGTTGTGTACAAAGCGAAGGCACGTTGTGACCGCTGAGCTGTTGACTTTCCTTAAGGCAGCTGGAAGCAGGACAGGGTGAGAGTGTCGGCCATTCTGCCTGATTTCTCTCCCTTAGTGTACAAACTGAATAGGGGCAAAATGTTAAGAAATGGTACAGTGTCACAGCAAAAAAAAATTTCATCAGATCATAATGGGCAGGTAGATATTGCAGTATGGACAGGTACTTACCCACCAGACTGTAAGGTAAAAGAAGAATGTGGATGTTGTAGATTTTGGGGAAAAAAAGTAAATACAAAGTGTTTATAGATGAAAAAAAGGTAAATGGATCATAAAGTTGACAAGATAGTCAGTGGTGACAATAGAAAGGGAAATGGAAAAAAAAGAGAGAGGGATAAACAAAGAGGAAACTGTAGGCTCGGAATTTCCGGAAGGCTAGGATACAGTTTATTTCCAGAGTCTCTGCAGTGTCTCCGCATCCATAACAGGGTTTTCATTAGCTGATAACAGTTTTGTATTGACCAGACATGAACAGTAAAAGGTTGCCAGACGAGTGTGTATTTAGAGAGGGTTCGTATCATGAGGACTCTTGTGCATCATGACGCAGGTGTCTGTAGTGCTTGAAAGAAGGTCAAGGGGTCAGTCCCTGATGTTTCAGGATGGAGCTACCAAGATTCTCCACAGTCACATGAGGTCAGCCAGCGAGTGCAACTCCGACGTCCTGTCCCCGCGCAACGCCACCTCCCCCGTAGGACAGCAGAGGAGTCGTCCCCCTTCCAGGTGAGTTTAGAGATGTTCCACCTGATGCGATCTTTGAATTCTTGAGGGAGATCAGCATTTTTCATCGGATCTGAGATTTTATAGTGGAAAGATTTTTAACAAAATTCAGGTGTGTTTTTAGAAGATGTATCTTAGAAAGAGTTGCCTGAATGAATGGCTGGTGAGTTGGCTTCAACGTGGTGACAGCCCTGATATGGATGGCCCTTTGTGGTCGGCTGGGCTACAAGCAGCATTACCATCACCATTATGGCATCTCTGTCATGTTTTAGTTTTTTTTTCTTTTTTTTCATTCGCCTCTCAAGGCAAGATAGCTTTAGTTGGAAAAAATAAAAGGGTGAAAACAAAACACACATACACGCGTAATCCGTCACCTTGAGGGATAGAAGGTAAAAAATAGAAATCACATCAAGCTAAATCTACTTTGAAAATCTCTCTCTCTCTCTCTCTCTCTCTCTCTCTCTCTCTCTCTCTCTCTCTCTCTCTCTCACACACACACACACACACACACACACACACACACACACACACACACACACAGAAGCACATGTTAACCTCATTGAGATCTGTGCTGACACAGGCTTCTGTAACAGCAGTATACTGACACACACTGGTACCCAGGACAGTATAAAGGTTTAGCAGTGACTAAGAGATGAGAGGTGCAAGGCTCACCAGTGACGGTCAGTTCTGACGCCCATCCTGCCAGGCAAAGCGTGGGCCAGCCAGAGGAGTGCGAGACGGAGAACATGAACCCCGAGGACATCTACAACTCCATCAAGAAGACCTCGGCCGACATCCAGAACCTCAGCCTGGGTACCAAGCTGGACGGCTACGACGACATCAAGAAGAAGCGGGAGTTCGCCTCCCAGGACAGCGGCATCCAGGAGCTGCGCAACGACAGCCCCGACGGCGTGGAGTCCCGGCGAGGCAACCTGCACATGTACAACCCACAGCACTACCAGGAGGAGGTGAGAGTGCCATGGAGAGAGAGAGACAGAGAGAGGAAGGGGGAGGGGGCAGAAGAGAGGGTGTGGGGAACAGGGATTTGGGGGGGGGAGGGGGGGGCTTGAATCATTTGTGTGATGTTGTGTCCATTGTTGTCACTTTTCGTCGTTAAATGATATGGGTTTTTTTTTGTTTTGTTTTTGGGGGTGGTTTTTTTTTTTTTTAGCTCTTGGGAAGTAATGCAAATGGTGCCTGTAGAAATAAAAACAAGAGTGATCAGAATGCTTAGACTTAGCACACAGTTCTTTGCACAGGTATGGAAGCAAAAAGTTGGAGCAGGGTGACTCCTGAGTGAGGGGACTAGTTGAAGATCAATTCCAGATCAGTCGTTAAAAGGTTCGATGCTGAAAGATGGCAGCAAACGTCAGGAAGGGAAAAAAAAACTTAATGTGATTTTCTGAAGACGTCGTCATGTTCAGCAAAAGTTGTGTCCCAAAACGTAGATCAGTGTTTTGTACTTGCCCTTTTTTTTTTTTAGGCTGATACCATCATTGGTTCAAAAGGCGTAAAAGAAAAGGCTTTAATAAAAAACAAAAACAAATGGGGGGTGGGGAAGGGGGGGGATGTTAGGAATGGCGGTGTTTGTTTGAAAATCTATAGAAGAGAATGCGTGTGTGTACATCTGGTTGTTTCCGAGGTTAAGTGAACTGGAGAAAAGTTTTTGGAATTGTTTGTTCACATGGATCTGTGCTGTTATATTGGGGCCTTTCAGTACGACTGACATCATGATCGAGTTGTTAGGTATTTTCCTAACACCATCAGTGCACTTTATCTGTAACACAGGAATGTCAGCCTCGGCTGGCTTCAGGCAGTGGAGGGGTCCCTGTGATGAGGGGTCCCTGTGTTGAGGGGTCCCTGTGTTGAGGGGTCCCTGTGATGAGGGGTCCCTGTGTTGAGGGGTCCCTGTGATGAGGGGTCCCTGCGATGAGGGGTCCCTGCGATGAGGGGTCCCTGTGATGAGGGGTCCTGCGTTGGGTCCCTGTGTTAGGGGTCCCTGTGTTGAGGGGTCCCTGTGTTGAGGGGTCCTGTGGTGTGCTATTGCTTATCTGAAGAGAAAGTTCTAGTCCTTTGAGTTAAAGAAAATGGACTGTGCATTGGAAGTGCTGGGCGACTGCATTTGATCTGTGGAATGCCAGTATTGATGTGGGGCGAGGTGACGGCATGTTAGGGATGTGTGTGAGGGTGAATGTTTACCGGATATATGGATATGACTGCTGTGATGTGGGGTGACCTGTATTCATGCAGGTGATGGCACATTGGGGATGTGTGTGAGGGTGATGTTCACCGGATATATGGATATGACTGCTGTGATGTGGGGTGACCTGTATTCATGCAGGTGATGGCACATTGGGGATGTGTGTGAGGGTGAATGTTCACCGGATACATGGATATGACTGCTGTGATGTGGGGTGACCTGTATTCATGCAGGTGACTGCTCATTGGATGTGTGATTGTATGCTGCATGTGTGGGATGACTGTATTGATGTGTAGGATGATTCTGCTTTTGACATGTGGAGTAGTTGTAGGTTTATTGAATGGGGTGGTCGTGTGGGGTGACAATTCATTGATATGTGGGGCGACTGTCCTTTGGACTTGCGGGGGAGCTGTACACTGGTCATGTGGGGTGACAGTTCATTGATATGTGGGGTGACTGTCAAGCTGTACACTGTTCATGTGGGGTGACAATTCATTGATCGTATAGGGTGACTGGACTTTGGACCAGTGGGGTGACTGATATTAGAGATGTGGGGATGAGAGCTCATTTATAGGCAGGGTGGACTATGCATTGGTAATGTGGGATGGCAGTTCACTGCTGTGTGGGCTGACCACAACTTTGGATAGGTGGGATGACTGTTAGTTGTTTATATGGAACTTTGGATGTACGAGGGTGACTTCGCATTGATTGTGTGGGGTGCCTGTGCATTGGATACGTGGGATGGCAAATGCGGTGGATATGTGGGGGGAATGTACTGATGTGGGGCGGCCACGGGAGGAGGTGTGGGGGGGGGGGGAGGGAGTTTGTACTGATGTGAGATGACTGCACATTGTATTGATGTGGGGGGAGGGAGAGAGATGAGTGGACTGATGTGGGGTATTTATGTCAGCAGACGGGCCTGAACGGGTTTGGCAAGTCGTTGCTGGCACAGGACAGCGACACAGGTCTGTAACACTCAGCTCTTTTCCCCTGGTACAGCGACACAGGTCTGTAACACTCGTGTCTTTTCCCCTGGTACAGTGCCACCATCCCTGGCTTCCTGTCAATCTGTCGCTTGCTGTCTCTCTTTTCCTCTCTCTCTCTTTTCCTCTCTCTTCCTCTCTCTCTTTTTTCTCTCTCTCTCTCTTCCTCTCTTTTCCTCCTTTTCTCTCTCTCTCTCTCTTTTCCTCTCTTCCTCTCTCTCTTTCTCTCTCTCTCTTCCTCTCTCTGTCTTTTCCTCTCTCTCTCTCTCTCTCTCTCTCTCTCTCTCTCTCTCTCTCTCTCTCTCTCTCTCTTTCCCTTTCCTCTCTTTCTCTCTAGACTTTGTCACAAACTTCTTTGACAACATTTAGAATAAATGTAAAAGGTGGGTGTGCTTCGCCTTGAAATGTACTGACTGTTCGTCACTGAGAGGAGATAGATGATCAGAAGGAATGATGATAATGATACTTTTTTGATTATATTATATGAACAGGTTTAACAAGTTAGATTTGTTCGGTTTCAAATGTTCCGTTCCTTCCACGTTAAATCACCTCTCGAAAATGAGAATTGTCTTCGCTCTCTGCAATGTGGTTTGAGGAAAGAGCAACAACCTCCGACTTGCCTGAAAACGGCACCATCAGAAAACTACTCTACGATGGTCTGCGGGGAAAGGACTGCGTACAGTCACACGGTCGAGGTAAAGGCTGGTGTAGTTGTCCTGGGATCGAAGCTCACGTGTGCAGAACGAAGACAAACAAACAGACAGAAAGAAGAAGAAATACTGAGTCATGTAGAAGTTATAAGAAAGAACTTCAGCGCATCCAGATTTCACTTATGAAACTTTGGCACATCACCTTAGAAGTAAAAGAATAGCTCAGATAAGTTGATGACTTTTTTCTGCTTCTTATCATAACTGTTGCCTGTGAAATACTGTTGGCCTTTCAGAGTCTCTCTGTCTCTCTCTCTATCTCTCTCTCTCTCTCTCTCTCTTCTCCCCTCTCTCTCTCTCTCTCTCTCTGTCACTCTCTCTCTCTCTCTCTCTCTACTCTCTCTCTCTCTCTCTCTCTCTCTCTCTCTCTCTCTCCTTTTTTACTCCCTTTCTTACCTTTCTTTCCCTCTCTTTTGTTCTTTCTGTCTTTTTTCTCTTTCATTCTGTCTCTCTTTTCTCTCCTCCCTCCCCTTCCTCTCTCTCTCCGCTCTCTCTCTCTCTATTCCTTCTCTTTCCTTATTTCTTTCCTCCTCCTCTCTCTGTCTGTCTATCTCTCTCTGTCTCTGTCTGTCTATCTCTTTCTCTGTCCCTTCCCCCCCACTCCCCATCTCTCTCTCTCTCTCTCTCTCTCTCTCTCTCTCTCTTCACCCCACAGGGCTCCCAATGACGCACATATGTGCGTCCATGACGCACTATGAGCGAAAAGGACGCACTAACAAAACGTGTAGCGAGTCCTGCGGGACGCACTACAAAATCAGGCAAACCCCAAACGTGCCGCGGTCAGTGATCAAAGCTGAGCACACCACAAGCTTCGCACGCGATTGCCTGCCGTCAAATCAGGACAGCGTGTGCCCGCGAAAGTACAGTAAGCTGAGAAGCTGCGTAAACACTGATAGGCTCGCCTTGTGGCCCACGTCACTGAACGGTTACTCAGTCGACCGGCTGACTTAATCAGACTGTGGCGCCCGCCGCCACTAATTAACCAATTCGATGACTCACAAGTTGTAACAATTGCGTGCACAAGCCTAGGCGAACGAAGCAGAAAGGAAGTTCACGGCTATCGCATCTCGCAAATATGTCGTTGCTTCAGTGGTTGGGCGCTCCTAAAAAACGCAAAGAAAAAATCTTCTGAAGATGCTACAGAGAGTGAAATCGTCGATTCCTAAAGAAAATGATATGCAGCAACACCACCTAACAAGAAATGCGGTGCGTATAATTCAGCCTGGGAGAAAGAGTTCAGTGGCTGGAGTACGAAGATGGCAAGATGAAATGCAACATGTGCTCTGGTAGTGCCCTGAGTCGAGTAGCAAGTCCAAGACAAAAACGCCTTCGTCTCTGGATCTATCAACTTCCAAAAATCTGCGTTGTACAGACATGAGAAGAGTGATGATCACGTCATTGCTCAAGCCCCTGAGAAAAGAAGAGAGAGATGGAAAATGCGAAAGGTGCTGCAGTGAAACAGAGTTCACAGTTTACGTCAGCAGATGGTGCAGCTCTGATTCTGGCACAAGATGATCTTCCAGATACGAAATTTTCAAGCCCCCTTCGAGCTCAGAAAAAAAGGAACCTTTTAGATTTTGATTGAAAAAAATAGATTTGCTTTTTTTTTTTAAAAAGACCTTGATATAGTTTGTTGTGTAACACTGATAGTATGACATCAGTACCACACATGATAGATTCATTATCCTACATCTCCACCAGATCTACCACAATTTTAGGGGGTGCATGAGTTTCACTATTTCTACTGTTATTATTACACCAACAATGAGAGAGACAGAAAATACTTTGTTGCATTCCTCACACAAATGTCCATTTTATTGTGTGCATTTCATATTTGTGTGTGTGCTTGTAGTCGTTCCTTTTTTTTTGTTTTTTTAGTTTGGTTTGCTTTGTTTATTTCCTATTTTTGCTTGTGTGCATTTTACATTTGTGTCTTTTCATTTCATTACTTAGATTTGTTTCCATTTGATTGCTTCTGACAGTTCTGCTTTTTTGTAATATGTTTATTACTTGTGTGTATTTTCTTTTCAGGATTGTTTTCCAGGGTAAGTGGGGTAAGGGTTAGAGATATACATCTCAAGAATCAGAGTGTGTGTGTGTGTATTCTTACTCTCTCTTTCTTTCTATCTCTCTCTGTTTCACTTTGTGTGTGTTTGGCTGAGAGAGAGAGAGAGAGAGAGAGATGTTAAGTCTTTGAAGACATTGCAGCATCCTTGTCTGGATTCCCATGTTTTTTTAAGAAATGTTTTCAGAGAGAGAGAGAGAGAGAGAGATTCATTTACTCTGAAATGTTCAGATTATCAAGCCAATAATTAAAAAAGCAAGAAATACTACATTTTCTGTATTGGTTAATTTTGTTCATGGGGACTCTCTATACCCCCTCTGGGACCCTCTATAGCATCAGTGAAGGAGTCCCTGGGACCCCCTGTCTGTCAGTACAAATGGGAGCCCTGCCCCACATTTTAATATCTCAGTAGTATGTCAAGTCTTTACGGTGGATGTTTGTGTTCCAGCCTCGTACGAAAAAGAACCCACCATGGCTGATGTGCTGAGAGAATTGTCCAACCACAATGAGAGGTAAATTAAATTAATTTTTATGTTGGGTAACCATGTTCAAATTACGGAGTTACTTCTCTTGCCATAGGTGTTCGACGTAAGTATGCGCAGGTAAGTGCATGCAGAGATCGGTAAGTTTAAATCATACCAGCCGCCGTGGCAAAATGGTTAGCGTCGCAGACTCCTGGCTGGCAGGTCATGGGTTTGATTCCCATCAGAGCCCTCTGGGATTTTTCTGCCCCGATCGGCTCCTACCCAGAGTTGAGTTTTCTATGGGCTCAGTTGGGAAGACTGGGACCACTCAGTCGAGTTTCATCCACGTAATGGATGCATCTCTGAGAGTGTTGCTCAAATTTCCTGAACAACACTGCAGGTGTCTGTATATCTCGGGCCTGGTTGATGCCAGGATATTTTGTGAAAGTAAGCATAGAGTATAACCCTGTCATGCACTCTCAGTCCGGAATGGAAATCTGTAGTATCATCTTCATCATCCTCATTCATATCGATCAACATTTCAACAACAACAACAACAAAAGTCTGTGCCCTACTGTCATGGTGACCTCTGTTTCAATGTCCTCTCCACGTCTGTGGTCTTGGTTTGATTCCGTCGGGGTCACCGTTATTGGCGAGTCCATGAGGACTGTCGTTGGACGGACTGGTAGGGCCTTCTGGCGGGAAAGCTCACTCATGCCGGCTCCGCAACTAAGCAATTATTGTCATCAGTAGGGGCTTAAGCCTTTCACTCCCGGCCGCGGATATAGCCGCGGTCAGGGGGAAAGTTACCGCTCGGAAATCGGAAAATCCTTATTTTGGAAATTTACAAATCGGAATTTCCTTAATTTCGAAAAAAAATTTTTATTCCGTTCCGTTTTCCGACCAGCAACTCCACTACCGAATCAAAGTTTCGACTTCGCGCCGTTCCGTATTATCCGATAGACCGACCGGAAGTTGGTTTCCGTTTTGTTTTCGCCAGTGCCTGTGACCACCACACGTGTTCCTTCGCCTGTTTCTTCTATGTGTTGGATGCTTTCGCGGAAAAATCGCGATGCCTTACATAAATGAAGGCGACAAGCGAGCCAGTGAAGTGGATAGCGGCGTAAAAAACAAATGGAGGTGGAATTGGCTGGACGAGAGAGGCCCAAACAAAGACGGCGAAATCGGCAAAGGGGAGGAACATCGTGTGTGGTGTCGGAAAACGGAAAGGCCCGGAGAGTGTTTTTGCGTCGCGTGCGGGAAGGTTATCAAATACAGCAGCACTGGAAAAAGGCTGCTTTTGGACCATTCCAAGCATCCCCATCTCAATTCCCATGTATATCCTCGAGATGTTGCACTTGAAAAAGACAAAGTCTCTGAAACCCCTGGCATAATGTGGTCCAATATTCATGGGAAGTGTCTCCCTCGTGTCCCTGAGACAGGATGGGGACCAAACCACTTTGTGGTTTGTCTGCCGAAGCAGGTACCTAAGGTCAACCTTGAGAGAAAAGGAATCTGTAAAAGAAAATCAGTCACAAAAGAGTCTGATATAAGTTTCTTTTCAAAAAAACGTAGCAAAACTGAATAATGTTGTGCAGATGCTTTATTATTCATGATGTTTGTCAGCTAAGCCCACAAAGCATCTTTATTAATTGATGCATTTCTTGATTAATTATTCTGTATTTTGACTTTCATTTAAGTTAAAGTTCTAGCTCTGAGACTTTTTTTTTTATTATGACTTTTATTCAAGTTAAAGTTCAAGCTCTGAGTCTGAGATTGGAATGAATGGACAAGTAGCCAAACCTTCACAGGTCACAAATGCTGTATCTGCTCAGTACAAGTTATAATTATAATTTGTTACTGTATGTGAACCTGTATTAAAAATCAAGCTACTTTTGTTACTGATCATTGATGTATGCTTTTAGTTAAGAAACTGTACTCTAAAGAGTTGGATCTTGGTGTGTTCTATAATCATATACTGTAGATGTCTAGATTTATGTGGAGATATATCTCAAGTGATCATTTGTGCATGAACTCATAGCATGTAAATCATTAATTTTTAATTTTTTTAAATTTTTTTTAATATTAATTTTGTCATATTTTTATGAATAAATGATTTGGTAATACTAATAGAAAGGTTATTTGTATATTGCTGAAAGTTTTGTATGAGCATGAAAAGGGAGGAGAAAGTGATTCACATGTCTCAATCCTTATACATCTTGTAAATTTTATTCCACAGAGAAATCAAATTAATCAGTCAACTCTGTGGAATCACATTTTGATTTATAGGCTGTGTGGGGATTAAAATTTAAGTGAATATTGGTTATGTCATCCATGTTGGATCAGTGTGTGTGTGTGTGACTGTTGACTCGAGTGTAAGGGTTTATTTGTGTTAATAATGCAGTATTGAAATTATGGAAAATATGGAAATCTTAAGACTTACTGTATGGTCAAGTGAAGTTAACCTTTACCTAAAATAATTGGTACTCATATTATTGGTATTTTTTAGCTGGAAATAGCATGAAATTGCTCCAAATGGTAGTACAATTTTAAAATTTGCTTCAGCTTTGCGCCCCCTGAACCCCACAAGGGGCGCTGCCCCTTGACCCCGCCAGGGGCCTCTGCGGCCCCCTGGACCCCCGGCATACATTTTCCTTATTTTCAGGATTCCCAGCTTTCCCCCTTGCCGGTTCAAGGGTCATCGCATAATTGGATCATCTGACTGGTCACATGATATTGTTTACTTGCTTGCAAATGGCAGCTCCCATACAGCGTGTTTGAAGCGATTTCTCAGCAAGTTTTGGGTCGATTTTGATGCGTTTTTTTTTCGCATTTTGTAAAGCGAAAATTAGTCAAGCAGATCAACATGGCTGCCAGAAGATTTACTGCTGAAGAGGTGGTGAGAATTGTGTTTGAAATGCCCTACAAAGGTGAAATTAGCAACGACGAAAGTGAAAGGAAAATGAAGGTGACGTGGTTGTCGATCATCCTGACAATGAATCAAGTGATTCGGATTACTGGGATGAAGATAATTGATCTACCAAGTACATCGACAGGTAGGGGGCGTGGTCGTGCTGGTAGTTGGCGTAGTTGAGGATGTGATAGGAGAGGAAAAAATTGTTAAAATGTGATGCAAAAATTGTTAGAGTGTGATGCTAGTGACAGTGGTTGACAACACTTGTTATGTTAATTTTTTTGTATGACGGGTGAAGTGCTAGTAAACGTCGCATCTCTAGCCGACATTGTCATGCATTACTCAATGCATCCCTGAACACACCGTGTGCTTTTTTTTTAGTAAATAATTGCACTTGGTTGTTATGTCCTATAGATTTGTGCACATTTCAATACTATTTCCACCTATGATATATTGAGACTTGAATTTTCATGGATTTTTTTTTCAAAATATTGTTGTTTTTTTTAATCTTGGTTATCTTCCCATGATTGTGAGTTATCTCATCCTGTCAACATGAAACATATAATAATCGTATTCTCCATTCATTTTCCTTCAAGAAAATTCATACTTCTGTATGCTTTAGAGCAATACTTGAATTTTTGCGATTTTTTTTTTTTTTTTGTAAGGTTAGTGTTTTTTCCCCCGAAATTACAAATAGTTCTGGGAGTCAAAGGGTTAATAGTGGTGTCCTGCGTATGTTGGATCACATAAGGTGCCACTGAACACCACCAAAGTGACTCAGCAGCAATGCAGTATCTCCTCCGGTGGGTTGCCTTTTGATGACTTTACATTGACTGCTCCCGGGGTTGCAGGAGGCTGGGCCAGGCTGTGGCTGTGGACGGGATATCGGAATGAGCGGTGTGGGTACACTGCCACTGAGGTGGCGCAGAAGATGGGATAGAAAAAAAATGTTAAATCGTAAATTAATAACAACAGCAACAACAAGAAATGGTGGTGATGTTGTGGACAGGGTACGAGAAAGGAGGAAAATGCTGGACACGCTACTGAAGTGGGTGAGGAACAACAGCATCAGTGAGGAACAGTGGGACGAACACTTCAAGTCCATCCTCCTCATCCTGATTGAAACCTTCAATGACACCGATGTAAGTCCATCAACACTGTGCAAGCTTTGGGACGTTTTCATGCATGACCATGCATCCTTTCACACACAGATGCACACACACACACACACACACAGATGCACACAGACACACACACACACAACGCACGCACGCACGCACACACCCACACACACCACACACACACACGCACGCACGCGCACACACACACACACACACACACACACACACACACACACACACACACACGTGATCACCAGACCCACGCTGATACACACACACACACCAGTATCAGTCCCCTAGAAGATGTTGCAAGTTTTCAAAGGCCGCCGTATGTTCCAAAGAATATAACTGGTTACTGACTTCAGTAAAAGAGAGAAACCTCTTGAAGAGTTTGTGGTGAGAAAATGTGGAAACTGTTTGAGTGATTCAGAGGCCAAACGGAAACACTATGTTGTCATTCCCGCCCAAAAAAACAGCAGGTCGCTAGATGACAGATGAGGTAAACTGAGACGTTGATAATTTTTTCTCATTCTGTTATTAACGTTTATAAGACATGATAGATGCAGATGTTGACTAAAGGAAGATGTAATTGTTATGTTGAAAGAAAAAGATCATTTGTCGGTTTGGCTGGGAAAAAAACAACACTTGGTGCGGGAATGACGACTGCAGAAAGACATCAGATGATGATTAAAGAAGAGATTCTGTGACTGTGACACAAACTTAATTTTGGTCAGAAGATAATGGAAGAAGAACCTGACGTAATAGTTCCTGCAGCTCCCGTCATTGACTCTTAATATTCATTGCTTGTGGAACAACCACTTGGTTCAGCCATTGTCCCAAATGAAGACAGCCATCCAGAGACAAGTGTGGTCATCCTGTGAGTCGTTACCTGGTCTGATCATGTCCTCCCCTTCCAGAAAACCATGAGGATGGACGCCTTGATAGTGTTCCGCTCCATTCTGAAGAGACAGGCCGCTCGCTTCAAAGACTACGCCGAGCTGACCATCTTGAAGATCTGTGAGGCCCACAAAGATCCTTCCAAAGACGTAAGTGGTTTTCCTCGCTGCTCCTTTTTGTGTGTGTGTGTATGCGCGAGAGAAAGAAAGAGGCGTGGGGGAAGAAAAATTAAATGTATTCTGAAAAGACGCTGTGTGGTTCACTTCTGTCTTCTTCAGAAGCTAGGGGAATTGTAAGTGGCAGGAATTTAGATATCAGGCTATGATTGATCACATGTTTCCTGAGTCTGTTGAAGACTGTTTCTTTTTCTTTTTTTTCTTTTAGCACAGGACTTTCTTTTTTTCTCTGTGTGGTCACAGCTCTGAATGGGCTGGGCCTCAGCTGGGTTGTAATGAACATGACAGTAAACCTGTGTTTATGGGAGTAAGCAGATGTTGAAAGGGGGTGGTGGAAAAACTGCTGCCTTGCATCTGTATGTGTACTTAAGGAAACTTTTGGGTGGATCATGCTTGCATGTGTGTGTTCACACTGTGTCCTAAGCTGTGCTGAGCAATGGTTTGTGGGGTGTTGACGTAACAGCGGCATGAGTTTGACCTCGGCTGCAGCTGTAGTTATGAGGTTGTCGATGGCATGCATGTCGACGCAGCCATGAATGTTACGTTGGGCAAATAAAGTAACAGAATGAATGCGGTTGGTTCGTTGTGGACAAAAGTCTGGTGATGAACTCAGAATAGTGGTGTGGTTTTGTTTGTAAAGTTTAGAACTTTGAGGTTATGTTTGTTTCACTGCAATTCTGCTTGTATTAAAATCTGGATGGCTTTCAGCTTTAAAAAATGTGATGCATGTTTATTTTCGAAATGTTTTGTTATTGTGGCACAAGCACTACACGTAACATGATAGTGTACATTTGATGTACAAGTATCTCAGCTATCTTTTCCAGAGACAAAATTAACCATGTATTTAACAGCATTCATGTTTTAACATTTAGTAAACAGTTAATGTACAACTATCTTTCTAGAGACAAAAGCGATCATATATTAAAAAACATTCATATTTTCTAACATTTAGTGTACATTTGATGTAAAACTGTCGTTTCCAGAGACAAAAGTGACCATGTATTCAGCAACATTTATATTTAACATTTAATGCACATTTGATGTACAACTCTCTTTTCCAGAGACAGATTAACTGTACATCTAACAAAATGTATAGTATGCATGTCAAGTGATTATTTCCCTTGGAGACTTTCACAGTGTGTCTGAAAGCCCAGCTGGATCTTGATTTGAAGACAAACGTCATCCCTGACAGAATACGGGCATCTTAGTTTTGAGGCAGCCAGCCCAGCCTTTGCTGGAATGAATTTGAACCTCTGCTGTTGCGGAGCACCCTGAAACATTTGTCAGCGCTGTCCAGGGTCTGGTTGGCATAGCGGAGAAAGCCTTGTTTGCTTGATGGGGTCCGGGGTTCGGTCCTCCGCTCGAGACAGGCAGGTTAGGGGAGGTCTTCTCATCAGAGTCAGCACCTGTGTGGGGTCTGTCCCACTCCCAGTCCGTCACAGGAGACTTTAAACTAACAGCCAGTGTGTGAGTGCACGTTCACTTACAAAAGGAAAAAAAAGGGAAAAAAAAGCTTTCATGCACATGAAATCTTGTTACATCCTTTACAGAAAAATAAGCAATGGGAAGAGTTGAAACACACATACACAAAGGCACATGGACAAGCGATGGGAAGAATTAAAACACACATACACAAATGGGAAGAATTAAAACACATACACAAAGGCACACGGACAAGCAATGGGAAGAATTAAAACACACATACACAAATGGGAAGAATTAAAACACACCTACACAAAGGCACACGGACAAGCAATGGGAAGAATTAAAACCACATACATAAATGGGAAGAATTAAAACACACATACACAAAGGCACATGGAAAAGCAATGGGAAGAATTAAAACACACATACACAAATGGGAAGAATTAAAACACACATACACAAAGGCACACAGACAAGCGATGGGAAGAATTAAAACATACATACACAAAGGCACACGGACACACACACACGTCACATCCTTTGTAGAAAAGTAAGAGATGTGAAGAATTAAAACACACATACACTTTGGCACATGTGTGCACGCACGCACACACACACACACACACACACACACACACACACATACACACACACACACACACACACACACACACACTTATGCTGACTTGGTAGGACATAATCGCTTTTGAAGGAATATGGCTGCCGCAAAGAATGAGATTAAAAAATGCTCTAATTCCCAGCCAGTGGTGAACCTCGGATGTTAAGCCAAGGAACGGAGTAGGGCACTGTTTGTTCTGAAAACAAAAAATGGCAATGACTGTTTGCTTTGAATTCCTTTGCTTTGCGTTTGAAATGCATGAATAAGGTATCCGAGTGATTTGTATGTGTGTGTGTCACTGTGTGTGTGTGAGATCTAACCTAATGTTTAGAAATTTCATTCCTTGTATTTGCGTTCAGAGTTTGAACACAACTGTGTGCTGACATGATAATGCACTGAAGGGTATAAAACAGACCATACATTATGATCTTTTCTGCTTTGTACTAGTATTATTGCAAGCAATTTCTTTTTCCTTGGGGGGGGGGGGGGGGGGGGCAAAGAGAGAGAGGGGGGTGATTTATGTCTGGTGCATGCCACTAACCATCTAACCAACTAACCCCCTGTCCCCCTCCCTGTCTCCTCTGACGCCCAAAGCCGGGGAATTACAGGTGCAGCGGGCGGCAGAGGAGTGCGCGCTGGTGATCCCCACGGCCATCAGCCCGGAGCAGGCCCTGCCCATCCTGAACAACATCATCCACACCGCCAAGTTCCCCATCCACTGGGCTGCCATCAAGATGCAAGTGGAGGTCTGTGAAGGGATGGATGGATGGGAGGGTGGGGAAGGAGGAGGGGCTGGGTTGAACAGGAGGGAGTCCCGGGTTGAACAGGAGGGAGGGACAGGGTTGAACAGGAGGGAGGGACAGGGTTGGATGAGAGGGTTGGACAGGGAGGGACAGGGTTGGATGAGAGGGAGGGACAGGGTTGAACAGGAAGGAGGGACAGGGTTGGATGGAGGGAGGGACAGGGTTGAACAGGAAGGAGGGACAGGTTGATCAGAGGGAGGGACAGGGTTGAACAGTAGGAGGGACAGGGTTGGATGAGAGGGAGGGACAGTGAACAGAAGGAGGACAGGGTTGAACAGAGGGAGGGACAGGGTTGGATGAGAGGGAGGGACAGGGTTGAACAGGAGGAGGGACAGGGTTGGACAGAGGGAGGGACAGGGTTGGATGAAGGGAGGGACAGGGTTGGGAATGAGAGGGAGGGACAGGGTTGAATGAAGGAGGGACAGGGTTGAACAGGAGGAGGGACAGGGTTGAACAGGAGGGAGGGACAGGTTGGATGAGAGGGAGGGACAGGGTTGAACAGGTAGGAGGGACAGGGTTGATGAGAGGGAGGGACAGGGTTGAACAGGAAGGAGGACAGGGTTGGACAGGAGGAGGGACAGGGTTGAACAGAGGAGGGACAGGGTTGGATGAGAGGGAGGGACAGGGTTGAACAGAAGGAGGGACAGGGTTGGACAGAGGGAGGGACAGGGTTTGACAGGTGGACAGAGGGAGGGACAGGGTTGAAGAAGGGAAGGACAGGTTGAACAGGAAGGAGGGACAGGGTTGGAAAAGGGAGGGAGGGACAGGGTGAACAGGGATGAGGGGAGGGACAGGGTTGGATGAGAGGGAGGGACAGGGTTGGATGAGAGGGGGGGACAGGGTTGGACAGGAGGGAGGGACAGGTGGATGAGAGGGAGGACAGGGTTGAACAGGAGGGAGGGACAGGTTGAACAGAAGGGAGGGACAGGGTTGAACAGGAGGGAGGACAGGGTTGGAAGAGGGAGGGACAGGGTTGGACAGAGGGAGGGACAGGATTGGACAGGAGGGAGGGACAGGGTTGGAGAGAGGGAGGGACAGGGTTGAACAGGAGGGAGGGACAGGGTTGGATGAGAGGGAGGGACAGGGTTGACAGAGGGAGGGACAGGGTTGGACAGAAGGGAGGGACAGGTTGGACAGAAGGGAGGGACAGGGTTGAACAGGAGGGGGGGACAGGGTTGAACAGAGGGAGGGACAGGTTGGAAGAGGGAGGGACAGGTTGAACAGGGGGAGGGACAGGGTTGAACAGGAGGGAGGGACAGGGTTGAACAGAAGGGAGGGACAGGGTTGAACAGGGGGAGGGACAGGGTTGGATGAGAGGGAGGACAGGGTTGGACAGGTGGATGAGAGGGAGGGACAGGGTTGGGCATGAAAAGGGAAGGTTGACAGGGGAGGACAGGTTGACAGGGGAGGGACAGGGTTGGACAGGAGGGAGGACAGGTTGGACAGAGGGAGGGACAGGGTTGGAAGAGGGAGGACAGGGTTGACAGGAGGGAGGACAGGGTTGGACAGGAGGGAGGGAACAGGGTGAGAGGTAGGACAGGTTGGATGAGAGGAGGACAGGGTTGAACAGGAGGAGGGACAGGGTTGGATGAGAGGGAGGGACAGGGTTGAACAGGAGGGAGGGACAGGGTTGGACAGGAGGGAGGACAGGGTTGAACAGGAGGGAGGGACAGGGTTGGATGAAACAGTGAGGAGGGGACAGGGTTGAACAGGAGGGAGGGACAGGGTTGGATGAGAGGAGAGGACAGGGTTGAACAGGAGGGAGGGACAGGGTTGGATGAGAGGGAGGGACAGGGTTGAACAGGAGGGAGGGACAGGGTTGGATGAGAGGGAGGGACAGGGTTGAACAGGAGGGAGGGACAGGGTTGAGATAGGAGGGAGGGACAGGGTTGGACAGGAGGGAGGGACAGGTTGGATGAGAGGGAGGGACAGAGGGAGGACAGGGTTTGACAGTAGGGAGGGACAGGGTTGGATGAGAGGGAGGGACAGGGTTGGAACAGGAGGGAGGGACAGGGTATGAATGCAGAGGGAGGGACAGGGTTGAGAAGAGGGAGGGACAGGGTTGGACAGAGGGAGGGACAGGTTGAGACAGAGGGAGGGACAGGGTTGGATGAGAGGGAGGGACAGGGTTGGACAGGAGGGAGAGACAGGGTTGGACAGTAGGGAGGGACAGGGTTGGATGAGAGGGAGGGACAGGGTTGGACGGAGAGGGAGGACAGGGTTGACAGAGGGAGGGACAGGGTTGAACATAGGGAGGGACAGGGTTGGACAGAGGGAGGGACAGGGTTGGACAGGAGGGAGGGACAGGTTGGAACAGTAGGGAGGGACAGGGTTGGAAGAGGGAGGGACAGGGTTGGACAGGAGGAGGGACAGGGTTGAACAGTAGGGAGGGACAGGGTTGGATGAGAGGAGGAGGGACAGGGGTGGACAGAGAGGGAGGGACAGGGTTGAACAGAGGGAGGGACAGGGTTGACAGGTTAAGGGAGGGACAGGGTTGGAAGAGAGGGAGGGACAGGTTGAACAGAAGGGAGGGACAGGGTTGGACGAAGGGAGGGCAGGGTTGACAGAAGGGAGGGTGACAGGGTTGGACAGAAGGGAGGGACAGGGTTGAACAGAAGGAGGGACAGGGTTGAACAGAAGGGAGGACAGGGTTGGATGAGAGGGAGGGACAGGGTTGGACAGGAGGGAGGGACAGGGTTGGATGAGAGGGAGGGACAGGGTTGGACAGGAGGGAGGGACAGGGTTGGACAGGAGGAGGGACAGGGTTGGACAGGAGGGAGGGACAGGGACAGGGTTGGATGAGAGGAGGGACAGGGTTGGATGAGAGGGGGGACAGGGTTGGACAGGGGAGGGACAGGGTGGACAGGAGGGAGGGACAGGGTTGGATGAGAGGGAGGGACAGGGTTGGATGAGAGGGAGGGACAGGGTTGGACAGGAGGGAGGGACAGGGTTGGACAGGAGGGAGGGACAGGGTTGGATGAGAGGGAGAGACAGGTTGGACAGGAGGGAGGGAGAGGGTTGAACAGGAGGTAGGGACAGGGTTGGATGAGAGGGAGGGACAGGGTTGGACAGGAGGGAGGGACAGGGTTGGACAGGAGGGAGGGACAGGGTTGGATGAGAGGGAGGGACAGGTTGGACAGGAGGGAGGGACAGGTTGGACAGGAGGTAGGGACAGGGTTGGATGAGAGGGAGGGACAGGGTTGGATGAGAGGGAGGGACAGGGTTGGATGGGTGGGAGGATACGGCTTGAGGGATCAGGGACAGGGTTGAACTGGATGGAATGGAGGAAAAGGTTTGGAGGGAGGGAGTAGGATTGGGTGGGAGGGACGGATAAGACTGGTTGTGAAGGAGAGAGAGATCTGGATGGGAGCGACAGGTAGAGGACAGCCTTGAGGGGAGTGGTGTCTGTGGCAGAGGGGTGGGGTTGAGGCAGAGGGAGTGTGTGGAAATGAGTACGTGTGTTGTGAGAGTGGGGGTGTGTGTGCTCTGATGGTATGTGGAGAGGACGGTGTGGTGTTAAGAGGGGATGTAATGTGTTGACATGGGGAGCAATGTGTTGAAAGGGGAGGGTAGTGTGTTGATAGGGGAGCATAATGTGTTGACAGGGGAGCATAATGTGTTGACAGGGTGCTTGATGTGTTGACAGGAGAAAGCAGTGTGTTGACCAGGGAGGGTATTGTGTTGACATGGGAGAGTAATGTGTTGACAGGGGAGGGTATTGTGTTGACATGGGAGAGTAATGTGTTGACAGGGGAGGGTATTGTGTTGACATGGGAGAGTAATGTGTTGACAGGGAGGGTAATGTGTTGACAGGGAAGGGTATTGTGTTGACATGGGAGGTAATGTGTTGACAGGGGGGTAATGTGTTGACAGGGAAGGGTATTGTGTTGACATGGGAGAGTAATGTGTTGACAGGGGAGAGTAATGTGTTGACAGGGGAGGGTAATGTGTTGACAGAGGAGTGAAGTGTGTTACCAGGGAATGTGATGTTTTTCAGGTGGTGAAGCTGGTGTCGGCCGAGGTGTTGGAACGCTCTCTGCCGAGCACAGTGCCTGGACTGATCATGGTGGGTGACCTCCCCTCAGTCCACCCTGTCTCCTCACTCCAGGGTTTCAGGGTTTTCTCACTCGGTTCTTTCTTGCATTGTATACCTCTTTTCTCTCTCCATGACCTCCTCCCTCCCCCACACACACCTGTGTATGTTACCCTCCTTTGTTGTTTCTTCCTCTCCCCCTGATAATTTCTCTCTCTCTCTCTCTCCTCTCTCTCTCTCTCTCTCTCTCTCTCTCTCTCTCTCTCGCACGCGCGCACAGACACATACACACACTGCATACATATACTCAGAGGCATAAAAAACGCGAAAACAAACTGTATAGAAATTTTGATGTAATTTGGCTACCGATTCCTTTTGAACTGGTAATAGAAAGTGAGAAAAAGCAATCGAACACCGCAAAAGTGTCCTTTCAAAGTTCATTCTGGTAGAAAATAAGTCACATGAACTTGACCTTGACCCTGTGTTAACAGCAGAATGTCAGTATCTGGTGTGACCACCTCGAGCATTGATCACAGCTGTGCACCTGCGGTACATCGAGCGCACCAGAGTGTTAGTCTGCCTCTGGGGGACTTGCCACCACACCTGGCCCACAGCAACAGCAAGCTGAGCTGCTGTCTGGGGTCTGGGGTTGAGCTGGTTCAACTGCCTCTGAAGGGCATCCCAAAAATGCTCTATTGGGTTAAGGTCGGGAGAAACGGGCTGGGTGAGGCAGCAGATTGATGTTGTTCTGCCTCAGGAAGTTCTGCGTAGCACGGGCAGTGTGCGGCCTTGCGTTGTCCTGCTGAAACAGGTTCTGTGGATGCCGCTGGAAATGCGGCAGGATGTGGGGCCTCAGGACTTGGTCGATGTAATGAACAGCAGTGACCCCGTTACCACGTCCTGGACCCACATTCTGGAAGATGACTGGCCCAATACGGCGATTTATGCCGATAGCCCCCCAGATCATGATGCTTTCACCACCCCATGGGTCCCTTTCGGTGATGTTGGCATCCGTGAAGCGTTCCCCCGCTCTTCTCCAGATCCGATGCGGCCATCGCCTGGGTCGACGCAGAACCGGCTTTCATCACTGAAGAGGACTCGGCCCCAGTCCCGATGGCGCCAATGCACGTGGATCTGTGCCCACTGCAGACGGTTCTGGCGATGCTGGAGTGTCAGGATAGGTCGCCGGGCTGGACGCCTGCATTGGAGACCAACTGTGTTCAGTCGGCGACGCACGGTCCTGTTGCTGATTGGCCTGCCATGGTTGCCGACGGTGTTCCGGCTGTGTTGGCAGCGGTTTGGTAAGGCTCCCGTCGATGCTGACGAAGAAGATGCGGTCTTGGGCTGCTGTGGTGACCCTCGGTCTGCCGCTCTCGGTCTGTCATCAGTGGTGTTTCTTGCTTGAAAGCGGTCCAGAAGGCGATAGACGGTGGAAATGTGGACTCCGAATGCGATAGCGACCTGCCTCATTGGAACCCCGGCCTGCAGTTGCCCATTGCTATGCAACGATCTTGACGAGAAAGTCTCGGCATTATGTTGGCGCCTCTGGAAGGGATGATTTGAACTTTTTGGGGTTTGGAAATTTATAGCCCCACAATGGGGGCCACACTGAGTTGCAATTCACATTGATGCACGTGGCGTAGGTAGTCCACATGGCAAATGCACTCCTCGTGCCAAAAACGCTGACCCGGCAACATTCACCCACTGTTACGAGGTTACAACCGGCCAAGACACCACGTACTGCTAATGTTGCACGTGCCAACGACATTGCTTACGTCCTGTTCACAATGTGAACAATCGTGCACTGTCTCTATTTTTTCGCGTTTTTTATGCCTCTGAGTATATTTTGGGTGTGTGCAAAAGTAAACCTACTGACGTCGGTGTAATCTAGTGAGAGAATGCGACTGGAAAAGAAAAGGAGAACATGCAAAGAACATTGACCGTTTCTCCATGGTAAGGTAAACTGATGTTACTTATTACGGAGCTGACCGCAAAGGGTCATATCGGGGGCTGTCACCATGTTGAAGTCAACTCACAGGTCATTTGAAAAAAAAGAATTGAATATCATGGAATGAATGTTGCGCTCATACACCATACATACACACGCAGGCATGCACACGTTCCAAATTCCATTTAGTCTGGCACTGGAGGCCTGATTAGAACTGTTGGATTAGTGTGTGTAGATCAGTCATCAGTAGTCTGCCCTTCACCTGCTTTTCTCTACTCACTTAGGAAATTTTTAGCACTAGGACATGCTACTTGTGGACAATGGTTGTAGCAACAGTGGCCGCCACTTGCAGAAGACATGGACCCATGCTCATTACTCAAGATCATACTCGACACCAGCTGGAAAAAATATTTGCCCATCACATGTTTCTGCCTGGAACTTGAGGGCTTTGTCAGTGGGCGCCACACTTGTGCCAGGCATTGTCCTCAAACAGCACGTCCTGTTGCTCAGTACTTTTCAACTTCGCAGTGTGGGAATCAAATGGAGAGTTGACCCTGACAGGCAGAATGGCAGTTAGAAGGTTTAAAGCGGATGAAGGAGGACATCAGAATGATTCATGTGTGCTGACTGTCTTCCCTAGACTGTCCTTTTCGGTCTTGGTGTCTGGCAACTTGCATTCTGTTCCACGTGGAAATTGTGTTATACTGTCGTACTCAGGTGTTTTTGTGCCAAATATGCTCCGAGTCGTCGCCGTACGGTGTAAGTCTTAACCGCTGGCGTAGAGCAGGTTGTAAGGTCTGTCAGGGGCTGTGTGGTTGTCGCTGTTGTTAGATAATGAACATCCCAAGAAGTGCAATCCTGCACAGATGCATCCACGTACATACTACCCTCACACTTGCATCTGCAGTTGTACACTTACACACACAGATGCTAGTCTGCGCAGCTATAGACACAGTTTAGAATTTATCTGGATGCTCGAGGCCTAATCTATGGGTTTACTGCATTGGTCAGGTAACTGATAGATCTGTCCCCAGGTCCCATTTTTTCATAGACTGTTATTTATTTGATGACTCGTCTTTGCATTGATTTGACCGTACTACCTGCACATTGCAGCCTGGTTTACACAAGGGTTAGACGGCAAGCACTGACTGTGGTCATGTCATTCAGAATACCCCCCACACCACCACCACTCCCCCACAGCAAGGACCCTCTCCCTCCAGTCCCAGTCTGGTCTCACCACCCCACTGTTGCTGATCCAGCCCCTCCTTCCACTCCTTCCCTTTGTCTCCTCTCCATGCTCTTTTCCAGAGTGCTGTGTGTCTTATTGTGGTACTCCAGTGCCAGGTACAGTGTTCATAAGCATGGCTTGCTTGCAACTGACATAGATGAAGTGCAGAGGCATGATACGATTCATTTCTTCTTCCCCAGGGTTACGACGACAGCGACAGTCGGGTGAGGAAAGCGGCTGTGTTCTGTTTGGTCAACATCTACTTACAGGTGGGAGAGAGTCTGCGCCCTTACCTTGCCAACCTCAACAGCAGCAAGGTCAGTTGGTCTGTGTCAGGTCAAGGTGCTGACTTCACACATGCGCGTGCACACGCACATGCACACACACACACACACACACACTTTCTTGCGCTCCCTCACTCTCTCTCTCTCTCCTCTCTCTCTCTCTCTCTCTCTTTCTGTATCTATCGCAAATGCATACATTACATCTGCCCCCTCCCCTCATTTTAAACATTCTTTGGAACACGAAAGAACAGTTAATATTTCCTCTCCCACTAGCACCCCGCCCCCCCCCCCCTTGTATGTGTGTGTATATGTGTGGTTTATTTTTCTTTCTTTCCTTCCATTCTTTTTTCTTTCCCCTTTCTTCTTTCCTTCTTTCTTCACTTCAACTCACACAGTGTGCGCCCCTCTCCTTTTCTCTCTGCCTGCATAGCATGGGAGGGAGGGTTAAAGGAACATTAGAATACAGCCAGAACTATCTTCTAGGTATCAAAAAATACAGTGCTGGAGAAGGATATTAAAGTATTATAGAATACAGCCAGAACTATCTTCTAGGTATCAAAAAAATGCAGTGCTGGAGAAGAATATTAAAGTATTATAGAATACAGCCAGAACTTTCTTCTTGGTATCAAAAAATACAGTGCTGGAGAACATAAGTATTATAGAATACAGCCAGAGCTATCTTCTAGGTATCAAAAAATACAGTGCTGGAAAGGAATATTAAAGTATTATAGAATACAGCCAGAACTTTCTTCTGGGTATCAAAAAATAAAGTGCTGGAGAAGAACATTAAAGTATTATAGAATACAGCCAGAACTATAGTCTTAGTATTAAAAAAATGCAGTGCTGGAAACGACACACTCTGTTGGAGACCCGTCGTAGAAGTTCAAGTTCATCCTGACTCTCCTCTTCATCCCTGGACTGTGCAGTTTGGACTGTGCAGTTTGGACTGTGTAGTTTGGACTGTGTAGTTTGGACTGTGCAGTTTGGACTGTGCAGTTTGGACTTAGGAAAGCTGGCAGATATGCAGACTGCCAGTATCAGTACAACCACCACAGCTAATCCGTTTATTGTTTTTACTGTTGGTGAACACATTTGCCGTCTTTGTGGTCATCACGCGTCTTCTTAGCTGATGATGTGTTCTGTCTGTTGCAGACCAAGCTGCTGAACCTGTACATCAAGAGAGCGCAGGAAGACTCCCGCAGTGGGATTATGTCCCCTGCTGCCTCCGACACATGACCTTACTGTTCCACACCTCCTCCACATCATCCCCTTCATCCTCTTCCTCCTTACTCTGCATCGACGCTGCCCTGCAGGGAGAGAGAGATAGTGAGATGAGGGGGAGGTGGGCAGGAAAGCGCTGCCTCACGATCGTGACATAATGAAACGCTGACAACATAAGTAAGATGTGATGACACTTTGGAGTGGAAGAGAAACTCTGTACAGAGTTCACACCGAGCTGTGAGGACTGGAGACTGGAAGAGCGTGTGTGTGTGTGTCGGGGGAATGCTTGGGAATCTCCAACGAGAGGGTCTGCCTGCTGGGCTTGTTGTCAAGTCAACAAGAGTGCGGTATGCAACTGCCAGGTGGTGGCAGTTTGCTGACATTTGTGCAAGCAACTCTGGGGACTGGTTGTGTGGTTCTGAAGCCCAGGACGTTACAGCTGTGTGTGTGTGCATGCCTCACTTCATCGACTGTGCAGAGTGGACCGTCCCACTGAACACCACTGCATTCACCAGGGAGACGTTCAGGGTGGTCTTTCAGACTCGGCTTTGCTACCGTCACCGGGGGGGGGGGGGGGGGGGGGATATTTGGCTACAGATTTTAATGGTTTAAAAAAAAAAGGACCGTGCCTGGTCAGCAAGATGCGTGGAATGCTGGATATGAAAATGGAATCTGTCCGACATCTGAACAGTGAACAGAAAGACCAAACGCAGTATGTTTAGAATTTTGGGTTTTTTTGTGTGTGTTTTTTTGCCCCCCCCCCCCCCCCCCCCCCCAGTGTTTTTCTTCAGGTTGATGGGACACCCTTCCCCAGTGAAAACCATGTGTGCTGAACATGTGCTATGGAAGATTATCTCCGAGACACTACACTACCAGTTGAGGGAGGCAGCCTGCAATAAACACAGGACAACTATGAGGCTTTTAACTGAAATTTCTTGCACATTTTTTTTGCAGTTTTAGTGAAACTCTTTCATTGTGAACGTGGAACACAGCGGTGTTGAGAAACGAGGAACAGGAAGGTCAGTCTGATGACAAAGGGACTGTGGCGAGGTCACGTCGGAATTCTCCACTGTGCTGTGAAGAAAGAAGGGGGCTCACAAAGTGCTGAATCCTTGTAGTCAGAAAGGGGGAGCTGGGGGAAAAAGGGACAGGGGAAAGGAAGAACTGTGCACAACAGACATCTCCCAGCGCAAGGTAGGAACAGAGGAAGCGGTCGAAGGAATTAACATGACTTCAGGAGGAGGAGGATGCTGTTTAGCCCGTGACATTTTTTTTTTTAACAGCAGATTTTTAACTCTCCATTGCTGCAGCTCATGTGCCAAGGAAACAAAGCATTTAGCAGGCATCCTCCTGCGGTGTGGGGGACGGGGAGACGCCGGCTGGTGATCAGGGAGCGTGGGTCGCTGTGTTGGCTTTCTCCTGGATATATCCTCTTGTGTGTAGCTTTGTCTGTCTGTTGCCTGTTTGTGTATATGTGTGTGTTCAAGTCATCCATCTGTATGCTTGAAGTGAAGTTTTCTTGTGCAGGGAAACTAAGGGATGATGGAGGAAAGTTGTTCTTTGTCCAGGATGTGTCTATTGGTGCTGTTCTTTGCTACGATTTAATGGCTTTCTTCAGGTCAACGTGATGGATGAATAAAGGCCCGTTCCTGTTTGTTCCATTGCGGTAAAGATCAGGCGAAAATCACTCGAGTAGAAATGAAGAGGGTATGATTGTGTGTGCCCTCATACGGATACGGCAACAGTTACAGTTTGGAAAAGTTGATCTGGCCTGTGGCATGTAGCAAACCCGTGCCATGCTGGACAGAGCAAAGGACACCGTGTCCAGACCCAGAACCATAACCAGACCTTCAACTGTTGTGTTGGTAAAGTGAAAGAAATGTGGCTGACCTAAGGATCTGCCAGTCTAGAGAGAAACGATACCTGCAGAGCTCTGTAGGTACAAGATTTCACTCTGATCACTGCTGTCCTTGTTTTGGCCTGCTTTTCGGGTACATTCGGAAAGAAGCGTATTCCACCAAATTTTTTCCGAATTCTCCATTTCCGTTTTATTTTCTCCGGTCTTCAGGTAAACGAAAAGAGTGATTCCCTTGCTTCAGTCCTTTAGCATTTCAAAATGTGACCAGACATGATGGACAAGCCAGAGCATAATGTATTAAGGAAAATCACAGGCAGGCCTGAGGGACATGCAGTGGGTATAAACAAACTTGGGGGGGATTTCTGGTCGGCCAGATACAGTGTGAAAGGGTTGACTGCTACCTAGCAGTGAGAGACTAGCCTGCTTGTGAGGCAGACAGACCAGGTGACTACATACTGCCATCTGCCTTGTCCTCTGTGATGTGGCACACACAGTCTGTGTCAAAAGTCACCACACGCAGACCCACTTCCTGCACAGTTTGATTTTCAAGGGGTTTAGGCTGTATTTCCCCCAGTCATGTGGCACGGTCGGCCCTGTAGGTTACTTAAAGAGTCAGGCTCTTGTACCCAGGTCTGTGGCTCAGTCCAGCTCTAGACATCCAGGTCGAAGAAATGTCCTGTACAGAGCTAACCTCGTTGCGGACTTCATCCCGTCCTTGTAACTAGGATGAGAGATGTGGAGGTCCTGTGTCTGAACACTGACATGCAGTGATATTGCATGCACGCTAAATCCCATTGCACCTGTGACACAAGAGCAAGCCGTTGTGTGCTGATGCGACGGATGACGAGGAAGCAAAACATGCGCAGCAAAACGTGTGCACATTGGTGGTGTGTTCAGACGTCTCCCTGAAGGTGGAATGTGGATACCTGACTGGTGGGATCAAAAACAATGATATACACAAAATCTCGCCGAGCAGTGGCGGCGAGTCCAGCGGAGGAACGAAGCGAGGAGAGAGAGGGGGAAGGGGCTGCATGTGCTCCAGTCCTGGGTGGTGATGAGCATGGGTTTCATTCAAGGCTGTAGTGCGTAGGACTGAGGGATGGTGGGGGCATGGAGACGCACACCTGGCAAAGAATGGCTCTCGTCCGCTGTCACGGTCTCATTGGAACAATGTGGTTTGGTTTATTTTGCAGATGGCACAAGCACAGTGTCTGATGTTCATTTCAGCTGTAAATGCAGTTCAGCAAGAAAATTTTCTTCAGCAAGAACTTGAATCGTTCAACGTTTTGCTGGGGGCTTTTTTTTCACAGAACTGTTCCGTCAAGTGTTTTTCTTATGCCACGCTATGTTGTTCAAAACAAACATCAGGAAGTTAGAACAGCTTTTTGACGCTGTTCAACCTTTGTGTTGTGATTCTGTTCTTTTGATCATTGATGTTCATAGTCAAACTAACTACAAGGCCACCTCTGAAAGGAGATGGTATTAATTAAAGGACCATTTTATAGGAATAACCAAGTAAGAAAAGGTGCAAAGTCAGAATCGCTGTTAAAAAAAAAATTGACACACTGATTATTTAAACATTCTTTTATGAACTCTCAGAAAGAACTTGTGGAAAGGAGCCACATTACGCAAAGGCAACTTGTAAATATTTCACATATTTAAAAAGAAAATTGTTAAAGTCTAACAATTTGCTTACAAACAAACAATTTTTGTTGAAAACTTGAACTTTATCAGAAAACACCAGTTCCAGTAATTATAAATTGTCCATTAACTTTGTCAATCCGTTTTAAAACAACAATTATTTTTTCAGTATCACTTCATCAGAGCAACCCATATTGTCACCAGAGTTATCTTCTATTGTTCTTTGTTCATGACCAGCCCTGATGTGGCCCTTTGCGGTCGGCTGGGCTATAAGCAACATTATCTTATCTTGTTCATGACAAATCCTCATGCCTGCATCATTTCTTCCGTGTGATTTGCTCCTGTGCTTTCACTGCCTATGGCCGGCAGGCAGCACCAGTCAGACAAACGTGTCACCAAGAGGCAGTGTTTGCTCTAGGTAAAGCACAGTCAGACAAACGTGTCACCAAGGCGTGTTGTAGTAAAGCACGTGCAAACTGTCACAGAGGCAGTGTTTGTAGGTAAAGCAGCAGTCAGACAAACGTGTCACCAAGAGGCAGTGTTGTAGGTAAAGCAGCAGTCAGACAACGTGTCACCAAGAGGCAGTGTTGTAGGTAAAGCAGCAGTCAGACAACGTGTCACCAAGAGGCAGTGTTTGTAGGTAAAGCAGCAGTCAGACAAACGTGTCACCAAGAGGCAGTTGTTCGTAGGTAAAGCACCAGTCAGACAAACGTGTCACCAAGAGGCAGTGTTTGTAGGTAAAGCACCAGTCAGACAAACGTGTCACCAAGAGGCAGTGTTTGTAGGTAAAGCACAGTCAGACAAACGTGTCACAAGAGGCAGTGTTTGTAGGTAAGCACAGTCAGACAAACGTGTCACCAAGGGCAGTGTTTGTAGGTAAAGCACAGTCAGACAACGTGTCACAAGAGGCAGTGTTTGTAGGTAAAGCACCAGTCAGACAAACGTGTCACCAAGAGGCAGTGTTTGTGGTAAAGCACCAGTCAGACAAACGTGTCACCAAGAGGCAGTGTTTGTAGGTAAAGCACCAGTCAGACAAACGTGTCACCAAGAGGCAGTGTTTGTAGGTAACACCAGTCAGACAAACGTTGTCACCAAGAGGCAGTGTTTGTAGGTAAAGCACAGTCAGACAAACGTGTCACCAAGAGGCAGTGTTTGTAGGTAAAGCACCAGTCAGACAAACGTTGTCACCAAGAGGCATTTTGGCTCACAGTGTCACAACGTGTTGAGGTAAAGCACCAGTCAGACAAACGTGTCACCAAGAGGCAGTGTTTGTAGGTAAAGCACCAGTCAGACAAACGTGTCACCAAGAGGCAGTGTTCGTAGGTAAAGCACCAGTCAGACAAACGTGTCACCAAGAGGCAGTGTTTGTAGGTAAAGCACCAGTCAGACAAACGTGTCACCAAGAGGCAGTGTTTGTAGGTAAAGCACCAGTCAGACAAACGTGTCACCAAGAGGCAGTGTTTGTAGGTAAAGCACAGTCAGACAAACGTGTCACCAAGAGGCAGTGTTTGTAGGTAAAGCACCAGTCAGACAAACGTGTCACCAAGAGGCAGTGTTTTGTAGGTAAAGCACCAGTCAGACAAACGTGTCACCAAGAGGCAGTGTTTTGTAGGTAAAGCACCAGTCGGACAAACGTGTCACCAAGAGGCAGTGTTTTGTAGGTAAAGCACCAGTCAGACAAACGTGTCACCAAGAGGCAGCGTTTTGTAGGTAAAGCACCAGTCAGACAAACGTGTCACCAAGAGGCAGTGTTTTGTAGGTAAAGCACCAGTCGGACAAACGTGTCACCAAGAGGCAGTGTTTGTAGGTAAAGCACCAGTCAGACAAACGTGTCACCAAGAGGCATGTGTTTGTAGGTAAAGCACCAGTCGGACAAACGTGTCACCAAGAGGCAGTGTTTGTAGGTAAAGCACCAGTCAGACAAACGTGTCACCAAGAGGCAGTGTTTGTAGGTAAAGCAGCAGTCAGACAAACGTGTCACCAAGAGGCAGTGTTTGTAGGTAAAGCAGCAGTCAGACAAACGTGCCACCAAGAGGCAGTGTTTGTAGGTAAAGCAGCAGTCAGACAAACGTGTCACCAAGAGGCAGTGTTTGTAGGTAAATACAGGTGGCATTGGGGAGTAGTATATACATTTCACAATGTCGTTCAGCTGCTCAGCAAGTCCGTGCTGTTGGTTCTGTCTCCCAGTTGCCAGGAAGATGGGGGAAGTCGATGTGGACCAACACGCACATCAGAATCAATGGATAGGAGGGACAAGGGATGAAAAATAAAGGTGTCTAATCACTGATGGAACGGGGTGTTAGGGGATGGTGGGGTGGTTGTCAGAGCTGAGTGTTAGGGGTGGTCGTCAGTCTGTCTAATCACTGGTGAAACTGAGTGTTAGGGTGGTCGTCAGTCTGTCTAATCACTGGTGAAACTGAGTGTTAGGGTGGTCGTCAGTCTATCTAATCACTGGTGAAACTGAGTGTTAGGGTGGTCGTCAGTCTGTCTAATCACTGGTGAAACTGAGTGTTAGGGGTGGTAGGGTGGTCGTCAGTCTGTCTAATCACTGGTGAAACTGAGTGTTAGGGTGGTCGTCAGTCTGTCTAATCACTGGTGAAACTGAGTGTTAGGGGTGGTAGGATGGTCGTCGGTCTGTCTAATCACTGGTGAAACTGAGTGTTAGGGTGGTCGTCAGTCTGTCTAATCACTGACGGAACGAGGTGTTTAAAGGTCGTCACGTCTGTCAAACCAGTGGTTGAGTGGAGCGCTGAATGCAAGCAAGTAGAAACAGCCAGCCAGTTCACTTCATGATGATGATGATGATCTTGTCGCTCTAGGAAAGAATGTTCAAAGTGTTCCGTCACTGGTCCACTATCCTGTTACTCAGCTTTAATCTCTAGAAATGTTCTGTGTGTGTTGTTGTTTGTGTGGTGTGGTAACTTGCTGAGGAGCTGGGTGGGGCTGATGGTACAGCAGTGTACCTTGATGTGGCCAGTCGGTGCTGTACATTGTCACATTTCAAATCAATATATATATATATATATATATATTTTCACCGAACTCCGTCACCGTATAAACAACTTTAAGGGACGTATGCCTTCAAATAAGATGTGTATCGGAAGATCCCAGTCACATTTTTCACTTTTATACACCGTAGATGGAATGTCATTTCTCGAAATCACTCTGTACCGATTTGTGTAAATGTCCTGTGTCGGCAGTGTATGTCCTAATCCTCTGATGGTTGGTGTCTCCTGTTTAACTTGATCTCCATCATCATCTCACATTTATGCATGTCATTTCGACTCGCACATTCAAGGGCAAAAAGGTATGACGTTTTCTCTCCATTACTCTTTGGGAAGACAGGAGATTTCACATGCCTCATATCAGTGGCATAATTATCTGGAGAGAAGACCTCTTTGAAAGGCCTCAGATTTCTTTGGTGGAAGGAAAAGACAGGCTTGCTTAGTTTTACATCATCTTTTTCTGTATTTTTAGGGGTAAGGGTGTAAGTGTGGGGGTGTTTTTCTCCCGCCTTTTTCCCCCCTTTCCCCTTCCCCCGGTCCTTACTTTACACCTGCCCCCTCCTGGCCCCCTCTGTGAAACTGCCCTACCAAAGTTTGTTTTTCATTGATGACTGGTTTTTTTAAAACCCAGGGGTATTTAAAAGGTTTGGTAAAGATTCTCGGTCCCTACGGCTTTTAAAAATTCTCTCTTTGCTTGTAAAAAAGGGACAAAATTTTCATCCCCTTTTGGGGGGGAAGGGGTTTGGCACGGTGGCTGTACTCTGGAGAGGGAAAAGTGAATCTTTTTTTTACTGATTTAAACCCGGGGAAAAGGTCTTCCATTTGTCACCGAGTGGGGTAAAGACCGGGGGAAAGCCGAGCGTTTTCAGGTTCTGGCCTTCCCAAGGGGCCCTTTTCAGGGGGTTTCCCGTCCTTCCGTGAATTTTGGGTTTTATGAAAAGGTGGGGAAAAAAAATGGGCTTAAAAATTTTTTCCCCTGGTTTTAAATCGCCCCGGGGAAAATTTCTGTAAAATTTTTTGGGGGAAATGGGTTGTTTTTGTCATTGTTTTTTTTTTTTTTAATTCTTCCCATCCTTTGTGAGTTCCCTACTTTGCAGGGATGGATTTGTGGGGAAGGGTGGTTTTCCCACAACGGGCTTAGGTCCATTCAGATCATGCAATATCTTGAAATTTAAAAACAAAACAAATTTTCCCCAAATTTTGGAAAGCAAAAAAATTTACGACCCAAAAGTCATGGAAAAAAAAATTAAATTCTCCAACAAATAGTGTTGGTTTTTTTTGTTTCAAGTGCCATTTTGTAAATGTGGGGAAAATTTAAACCCAGCCTTTTCAGCTGTTGTGGGGTGGGGGTTGGGAAAAAACAGGTACCCCATTTCAGAGTGAAAACGTTTAAACCCGGGGTTGTGGGAAAATTTTCTAAAAATTGGCGGGGGAAAGGTCTTTAAAATCTCATGGAATTTCTAAGGTCGAACCCAGAAACCCTTTATTTTTATATGGAATTTTGTTTTGGTCCCCGGTATGGCGTGCTAGCCTGCCACAGGGGACTGGGGGATGGAAGGAACGTCCTTTTTGGGTTGGGAAAAACCCAGTTTCCCGGGGACAGGCAGGGTTGGGAAAATCTGCCCCTCTTGGAGGGGGGTCCATCCCCGCAACAAACTGAGGTTTGGGAAAATTTAAATCTGTTTTGCATTTTTTGTCGATTGTGGGGAGCGTTATTTGTGTGTGTGGGGCGTTTGTTTTGTTGTTGTTTTTCATGTTTTGGGTCGTTTTTTTTTTGGGGGGGGGGGGGGGGGGGGGGGGGGGGGGGGGGGGGGGGGGTGATTTGGGAAAGTTTGATGTAAATTGGGGGAAGGTTTGGAGTCGTGGGGGGTTGGATGGGTTTAAGAATTCATCATCGAGTTAATAAAATGTGTAAAAAAAAATTGGGGGGGGGGGGGGGGGGGTTTGGGAAGTTGTTGAGCATTTGGAAATTCCTGTTTTTCTGTCTCTCTCTCTCTCTCTCTTCCTGTTTTGTTTTTGGGTTTTTTTTTTTTGGGCCGTGTTTTTGGAGGAAAAAAGAGGTGTCCCAGAAAAAATGTGTTTTCTTTTTAAGGGAATGTTGAGCAGTGGGAGATTTTTTTTCTTTAATAAAGGCTGGTAAGCATTTAAAAAAGTGGTTAGTTGAAGGAATTTTTTTTGCTATTGAAGCAAGTTTTCCAGAGGACGTGTGCCCAAAAATTTGAAGATATTTGTTTTGAAGTTTGTCGTATGCTGAAAAAGGGGGTTTTTGGTTGTCTTTTTAGCATGTTTTTAAATTGTCGTTTCTTTTTTTTTTTAGTTGATATGCTATTGAGGGAAAAGTTTTTACAGTGAAAGATTTTTGTTTTTTGTGGTCAGTGGACGTTTTTTCCGAGGGAAAAATTGTTTCTTTTTGAAGCATTTTGAACAGGGGGAAAGTGTGGTGAATGCTAGAGTATTTTTCATTGGGACATATGAGTCTTTTCTTTACATACTTTATGTTTTTATTTTCGTTGAGGAGGCGGGCCCAAATCATCGTGGACTTTTAGGCGTATTTGCAGGCAAGCCGTTCATTCAAAAAGGGTTTCCCATTGCAGCAAAACTTTCACATTCAGATTACGGGAGATTGGATTTTTTCGTCCCATACCAGGGTTCGCATAACCGGAAAATTTTCCCGGTTTTTTTACCGGTTTTTAAAACGGGAAAATTTCCAAAAATTTTTCAAAAGGCTCCCCGGCCCAAGGGGCCGATTCTGTTTGCCAGGGGTCCCGTTTAAAGTTTTCCCGTCAAAAAAAAAAAGAAGTTTTGACAGGGACAATTTCGGAAAGGCCCCTAAAATTTCATGGCCTGTACCCCACGCCCCCCCCCTTGCTCCCCCCGGACGAACTTTGAAAACGCCCGACACCTCTTTGGCGCCAACCTCTTTAGGGGGTGCAAAAACCGAAAGGCTTTATGTAAAAGGGAATTTGAGCGTTGCGCTCTTTCAGCACTACAGGGTTTTAAATTTCCAAGGATAATCGGGGCCTAGGGGGTCTAGGGAATTAAATTTTGCGCGTTGCTTTGAGAGAGAGGAGTCAAAAAAAATGGCGAAAAAAATTTCAGAAGTCACTTTTTTTTTTTTGGGAAAACCATAAACCCCCCAAAACCCAAAATCGGGGAAGAAGATGCGCGGGGAAAGCTGTAGCCCCTAGTGCTAGTTTTGGATGTTTTTCTGACTAAAGCCTTTTTCCATTTTAGGGTGTTTACAGTGGATAGTAGTGTTTCCCATCAAGGTTTGAAAAAAAGTGCGGCAAGCAGCAAACGGGGGAGGCGTGCCGTTTTTCGCAAAAATCAGGGAAAACAAGATTTGCATGGCCCCAAACAGGAGGGAAAAAAAGACGAGGGTTCTCCCTCAGAGTGCATAAAGAAAAAACAGAAAAATGGATTTAAAAGGGAGGACAAAAAAACCTTTCGTATTCTCCTTTGACAAAACATCCAAGTCTGTGTCACCAATGCTGCAGGGGCCTACAAATCAAAAACAGACTGTGTCCCCTTTTTCTAAAGGCGCTTTGTGTTTTTCAAAAATTTTGGACAGTTTACAAGTTCAGCTTGGGGCGTTTTTGGCTTTGGCAAAGGGGAAAAACTCTCTACCAATCCCTTTTGGTCTGATGCGGGGCTTCAGGAAATAAACCCGGATTTCCCCTTCCCTTTAAAAAATTTGCCTCTAATACGGCCCATCATGTTCTGTGACACAGATGGAAAATGTCTGGAGCAAGTAAACCAAAGAAAAAAATGAAAAAAAAAACTTAAAGGCCCGTGGTTTGTGGGATCGTCATTGATGAACTTTTAAACGGCACTTTTGACAAAAAATTAATTTTTATTTTTCCCGGGCCCCAGGGGTCTTGAAACTGGTATTGTTGATTTTTTTTGGTTTCTGGGAAACCCCACCCCCCCCCCAGAAACCCGGGACTGTGAGTGTTTTGGTTGGACTGGGTTTTGAGGGGGGGGTGGGAGTGGGGGGGATTACGGGACAGAACGTAACTTTTGGAGGGGGGGGGGGGGGAAATTTTGTTGGCAAAAAAAAAAACCTAAATCTAATTGAAAAAAAAGACCTTTTAGCGAAAGGAAAACCCCAGAAAAAAAGAATAGCATAAATTTTTTACGCCCAAAACGAATGAGGGTTCCTGCAGAAAAACCCAAACGGGACAGTGACACGGGGGGCCAAAAAAAAAAACATACAACAAAAAAAAATTTTTTCCCTTTTTCCCTTTGAATGGCTTCATCCCCAAGAAGGGGAAGTGGAAAGCGCACGGCGGTAAAAGTCTCTGAGGTTTTTTGCCATTTTGTGTTTTTATGTTTTTTTTTTGGCCTGTGTCACTGTCAGTTTGTTTTTTCTGCAGGACTGTCATTGGGGGTAAAACGAAAATTTTCTTTTGCTTTTTTTCCTTTTTCTTTTCCTTTTGGGTTTTTTTTTTTCCAAAAAAATTTTTCCCCCCCCCCCCCCCCCAAAAACCCCCCCCCCCCCCCCCCCCCCCCCCCCCCCCCCCCCCCCCCCCCCCCCCCCCCCCCCCCCCCCCCCTTCAATTTTTTCCGTTCTGTCCCCATTTGCTTTACCGGTTTTTGATTTTCTGGGGCCCGATTTTTGGGGGGGTTTGGTTCAGATTTCCCCAAAAGGGGCAACTCCCCCGGGTACCGGTTTTCAAAAATCCTAGGGGCCGAACCCGGCAATTTAGTGCCAAAAGAAAAGATTTTCGATTTCAAAAACCCCAGTTTTTTAAATCAGCGCTTTTTTCCAAAGGTGGAAAAAGTGTGTGATTAGGAGTGTTGTGTGCGTGCATTTTTCGGGCCCAGTTTTCGGATTGAAAGGAAAGTTTTCTGGAAAAGCATAAACCCCGATTACCTTTTTTGAAGACTGAAACCCGGCCTTGTTCCGGAAATACATAAACCTGGTTTCCTTTGTGAAGACTGAAAGCGCTGCCCCTGGGAAATCCACAAACGTATTACACTTTGTGAAAAACTAAAGGGGGCCCCTGTCCGGGGAAATTTCATAAACGTTTTTTAACCTTTTGTAAAGGGACTGAAAGCAGCTTTTTCAAGAAAGGGCTTTTTAAACCTGGTTCACTTTGTGAAGACAAATTTAAGCCCAAATTTTTTTGAACTGGGGGAAAAGCAGCCCCCCTTTTTCGGAAAAGCATGATTTCTTTGAAATATAGGGGAAAGGCACTTTAGCGTCAAAGAGGAGAGGGTGGGAAAAATTTGTGGTTTTACCACACACAATCAAAATAATTGTACCGGGTTAAAAGCGTTTGTTTTATAACCAATTTTAAATTTGGGTTTTAAGAACAAAAATTTAAAGTTCTTAAAAACAGTCGGGAATTGCATGTGTGTGATCATAGGTGTGTGTGGGGACGTGCATTTCAGTTCCTAAAACCCAAAAGTCTTTCGCCTTTTTGGGGAAAGTTTGGGGTGGGTTTGTCCCTGTATTGCTCTTGTCTTCAGGTGTGAGGGGGAAATTTAAAAAAGACAAGATAGCAATGCGGTGTGCGATTTCTCAAAGGACGACTCCAGAACGTGGGAATAGCTACTTTGAATGAGTTGTGAAACTCCAGCTGTTTTTGGTGGAAGATTTGAGGATGTCTTGACCCATCGGTTTGATGCGGGGGGGTGTGGTTTTGTCAAACTGGAAAATCAAATTCTCATTGTTTATTGCATGCAGGGTTTATTTGAGGATCGGGATGCAAAACATGATTTATTTAGTTTTTTTTCTGTTTTTCAGTGTTTTTTTTTAAAGGAAAATTTTGGGGTGATTGGTTTGTTTTACTGTGAACAAAAAAGTCTCCCCTGTTTGTTGTGGGCATGCTTTGGGGGTAAATTTTTTGTATGTTTATTTAATGGGCCCCCACACAAATTTGGTTTCCCTAAATTTTGTGGGGATTGTAAACGTCTTTTAACATGCTCATTGGCCGACAGAAATCTTTAATTTTTGGGCCCCCTGATTACGCTTTGGGTTTGGGAGGTGTGTTCAATCAAATTTTAAAAATGTTTTAAACTTTGGTACCAAATTTTGACTTGATGTTTGTTTGGAGAGTATGTGGTCATTCATATGAAAGGGCCCCCCTCCCCCCAAACCCCACCCCCCCCCCCCCCAGTTTTCCCCTTTTACTTTATTACCCTTCCGCACTACTACTGTCCAATTTTTCATGCACCTTGTGACAGATTAGAAGTACTGGTAAGAAGAATTTGGCGGTTTTGGGAAAATATAACAGCTGTTTTTCAAACCCCTCTGTGGGTGTTTCTTTTTTTCCCCCCAAAGGGGCCCGGAGGGGGGCGGTTTACCCAAACTTTATTTAATTCCCAACTTTTTTTTTCTTCTTTAATATTGACATTTAAAAAATTGAAGTAATTTAGGGTTTAAAAACCTTAAAAACCTTACCGTTAATGGCCTTAACAGGGTGTTTTTCTGGATCTAACCTTTTCAGGATTTGTAAACTTTCAAATACTGGAAAAAAACCCGCGGGCCCCAAAGAACTGGCAAGGGTTTTGTTTTTTACGTTCAAGTTTTAAAATCTTCGTTTGTTTTTGGGGGAAAAAAATGGGGGAAAAACCCAAACCCAAAAAAAAAGGAGTGCGCAGTTCTGTGTAACTGTATAATGGATGCAAAATGCCCGTGTCAGTATTTTGTAAAATTTTTGGGAAAAACTGAAAAATGAACCCCAACCGGGGGGATATGTTCTAAAATTCCCTTTTTGCAATTTTTATTTAAATTTGTTTCATAAAGCAAGTTTCAAAAGTAAGCCCTGGGTGGGGCCCTTTTTGGGCGGCCGGGGTATAAGCAAATTTTTCTTTAAATTTCCTGCTCAACGTCGTCTATGTGTGTTTTTTGGGTTTTTAAAAGAGTGTTGGCTTTTTTTTTTTTTTTTTGGGGGTTTCCCCAAACAGCTGGAAAAAAGGGAAATCATTTAGAATGGGAGTTCCTTTCCTTTTATTTTAAAAAATATGAAAATCAAAAGGGCAAAGGGCAAATGTTTAATTTTTGTCTTTTTGAAGGGAAAAGGATAATTTAAACAACAGAATTTTCATAAATTTGCAAATCAAGGGCAAGACAAATGTTTCTCTGTAGCCTTCATTTTTTTTGTTTTATTTGAACCCCTAAAGGGGGGAAATGGGAGGAAGGGATATGTTTTATTTATAAAACGGTCCCTCTTGTACACCCTGTTTGTCCTTGAATCTTGTTTTTTGTCCTCAAACTTGGGTTCAGTGTTACTTATGGCCACAGTTCAATCTGATAAACCTTGCATTCTTTGCCCTCATTTTAAGGGACCAGTACAAAAAAAAAAAATGTAAACCCGGGCTTTAAAGACAAGAGAATATATTTTGAGGCTTCTTGAGTTAGGTTTGTCGACCTTTGCATTTGCATGAACAAAATGGTTCCGTTCAAAGTATGGTACTCTGTTGTTTCCTAGTGTTAGTGAGGTTTCAGCATTTACGTTTAACGGCGCCCTTTTTATGATTTCACCCCCTTCCTTTCTTCTGGGGTGTGTTGGGGGGGAATAGAGAATATACGCGTTTGGGACAAAACTGTAAAATCTGGCATCGGTCAAAAATAAATTTTTTTTCACTTTTAGGCCCTTTTGGAGTCACCTGTGGGCCCGGGCGGGTGGTACGGGGAGTCATTTTAAAAAACAAACCAAAAAAATGCTGGTAGTCTTTTAAACAATGCTGGTAGTTAAAACGGTCAAGGTATTGCTGGTAGGTCAAGGTCAAGGCTGGATCAGCAGGAGTTTCAAAGTGTTCAGTCCGATAAGTTTTAGTGAATTACAAGTGTTTTTTTCGGCCCACGGACAACAAAAAGTGGTGTAGAAATTAGAAACATTGTTCTGGCTTATTTTTTGATGGTGACATATTGCTGTCACAGTCAATAAACAAGGAATAGAGGTTCTTTTCAATTTACTAACTGCACTGACTGAAAAAAAAATGGCGGCTCTGTTTTACTTTCACTACTAACCAGCAGTTTGTGTACATTCCTTGAGCAACAGGTAAGGTAAGTTGTTAAATATTAGTATCAGCTCATAATCATCAATAAAGAAAGTGTCCGTAGCAAAATATGTCAAAACAAAATTCTAGAGGAGGGGGGAAGAACTAGTACAAGGGGATCAATGGGGGGAATGAGAAAGATAGAAAAAAACTCTCAAAGAGAGGGGAAAAAAAAAAACACTGAAAGTCGAAGGGCAATGGAGGAAAGGGCGAAATTCTTTATTTGCCTGGAATGCGAGGTGGGCTTTAGAGGGAAGACCAAACAAGTATCCAATGCCATGACTGTAAACAGTGGTGCATAAAGAATGCACGTGGTGCCATAAAGAATGCACGTCACTGACAGAGAGAGACTTCAGCTACCTTCAAAATTCTGAGACGGAAGGAAATTTAGAGTGGATCTGCCGAAGTTGCTATGGCAGGGGAGGGAAAAAAGAAAAGCGGAATGGAAGTGAAATTAGACAGATGATTGGATTGTTCGAAAGGATGGAGGAAAGGCTGGAGGGGACTAGAAAAAAGGTGCAGTGGAAAGGCTCTCGAAGAGAAGATTGAGGAGGCTGTTGAGAAGAAGGTGTCAGAACTATGGGAAGAGAAGGTTGACAAAGAGAAAGAGAGTGAATTGATTTTTACAAATATTCCAGAGTGTGGGAGTGAAAACGGGAAGAAAGAATGAAAATGGAGAAGGAGAGTATACAGAAGACGGTGGGGAAAGATTTGTCCCTCACTTGAAAGACGAGACAGTCCAGGATCCGTGAGGCTTGGTAAGTACAACATTGGAACAAAACCGAGACTGCTTAGAGTAAGCGTCAAAAACAAGGAGGTAAAAAAGAAATATTGAGAAATGCCCACAAAATAAACGCAGGGGGTGACAGAGCAAAAACAGAGGATATATATAAACCCAGACTACACCAATTGAAAGACAAAAGAACTAAGAGAAGAGCTTCGAGAAAGGATTGAGAAAGGAGAGAAAGACATTGGAATCAGAGGTGGGAAAATAGTGAAAGTACAGTGGAAACCTAGGCCTGGCCAGGTGATAAAGAAAAAAAAAACTGACAATCAAAGTACAAGAACAAAAAAACATTGTGAATAGTTTTTAAAGGGGTATGTAAATAGAAAATTGTTCAGGAACTGTCATACACGTTCTTGTACACAAATGCAGATGGACTGTTGAACAAAAAAGATGAGTTACTTCTATTAGCTGAAGAAAATAAACCTCACATTATAGTAGTAACAGAATCTATAGCGAAAAACCAAAAAGGGGTAAATTCTGTCGAATATTCATACCTGGTTACGAATTATTTTTCAATGAAAATCCCAAAAGAGGTATAACTGTATATGTGAAGGATTCTATTAATGCCAAAGTATACAAGCTTACAAAAGGTAATGACTGTGATGAAAACTTGTGGATTACCTTTTTAGATAAGGATAGACAGAAAATATGATTGGAACTATTTACAAAAGTCAACAACAATTGAAAATGAAGAAAAAATGTTTGAGTTGCTGAAACAAAAATTTGATTAGAAAGATTCAAATATGTTTCTATTACTGGGGATTTTAATTTCCAGATATTAACTGGATGGTTACTGGTTCTGGAGAAAGGTCAAAAGTTCATTTAAATTGCCTACAAGATGCATTTCTGAACCAAATGGTAAAACAACCAACAAGACACAGGGAGGGACAAAAATCAAATATACTAGATTTAGTACTTGAATATGATATCAGACATTAAGCACTTAGCTCGAGGGACAAAAATCAAATATACTAGATTTAGTACTTGTTAATGACGAGATATGATATCAGACATTAAGCACTTAGCTCCTACAGGCAAAAGTGATCATGAGGTTTTAATGTTCTCTTTGTACCTAGGAGAGGAGCAAGAGAAAGAAGAATCAAAGCAGTCATATAATTTTAAGAGAGGAAATTTTATGCAAATGAAAGAAGATTGACTGGAATAAACTCAATGATCTTAGTGTAGAACAATGCTGGGGGAAAATTAAAAGTATTTTAAATTCTTTAATAGAAAACAACATTCCAAAACAAATTATTAAGAATAATATAAAAAAAAAACAGAAACCAAAGTGGATGAATGCAAAGACAATGAAATTTGTAAAAAAAGAAATATAATATGTATCAGAGATTTTAGTCACGAAGCAGGGGAAAGATTATCAAAATTATATTAAAGCACGTAATACTTGTAATTTTTAAAAAAAATAAGAAAAGCAAAAAAGGAATTTGAAAAGAAGCTATCAAAGGAATGTAAACAATATCCAAAAACCTTCTGGAGATATGTACAATCGAAAACAAAGATGATACGGGAGTGAAGCCGTTTAGTGACTAAGGATGGTGACACAGTGGAGACAGATAGGGGTAAGGCAGATATTTTGAATACATTTTTTTTTCTAGTGTTTTCACAAGGGAAGATACTAAAAAATATGCCTATTCTAAGTCCAGCTTCAAGGTCAAAAGGCATAGTATTAGAAAATGTAGACATTTCTGTGGATGCAATAAAAAAGAAACTACAATCTCTAAACCCTAATAAGGCATGTGGTCCGGATGCCATCCCATCGAGAAAACTGAAAGAGCTAAATGAGGAAATGGCCTTCCCACTTTACATACTCTTTACTAAATCTGTTAAAGAAATGATAGTACCTTCAGATTAGAAAACAGCTACAGTCATTCCAGTATTCAAAAAAGGTACAAGAACAGATCCAGGAAATTACAGACCAGCGAGTTTAACATGCATTATATGCAAAAATTTTAGAATCATTTATTAGAGAGGCTATTATTAAACATATGACAGAAAATAAATTATATGCTGAATGTCAACATGGATTCCGTGCAAAAAGATCTTGTGTGACTCAACTTTTAGAAGTGATGGAAGATTTCACAAAGGAGATAGGTAAAGGAGATAATATAGATGTTTTGTATTTATACTTTAGAAAAGCATTCGATTCAGTACCACATGAAAGACTTTTAAAGAAATTAGAGTCTTATGGAATAATAGGAAATGTACTTGGTTGGGTTAGAGACTTTTTATGAAAAAGAACTCAGAAGGTAAGGATTGGTAGTTCCTTCTCTCACAGTGATGATGTTATTAGTGGGATACACAAGGCAGTATTTTGGGACCAATATTATTTACGGTGTTTATAAATGATCTCCCTGTAGAATTAAAGAGTACATGTAAAATCTTTGCAGATGACACAAAACTTTATAACTCTCCGAAATTGCATAAGGAATTACAAAAGGATATTGAAACATTAGTACAATGGTCTCATACTTGATATACTTTTTGGTATTCATCACCTTATACACTGTTTAAGGATTCATGGAATATGTATTGACTTTTGCTGGGTTCCCTCTCATAGTGGGTTGAAATGGAATGAAGCAGCAGATATACTTGCTAAAACTGGAGCTAAACTTGCCTCGATTGTAATTTATTATCTTCACTGAAGCATCTTCGTCAGAAATGTTGCTAAAGTTAGAAAATTGTGTTTATAACAGAAATTGTGGAGAAAATCTCAAATATGTAAATACTTGTCCTCGTCACATTTCCAAGATAGTAACAAAACTCAAGTTAAATGCATGGAACACAAATAAAATATTCTTGCCATGTTTTTTGTACTTGTGGTAAGCCTATTTCAGTGCATCATTTGTTGATAGAATGTTCGGTCTTGACTCCAATTTATAAAGAAAATTCTATTGATATTAACGTCCAAGATATCAGTCAAATATTGTCCAGCCCTTCTATCATAAACATTGCTACTATTATCGCACGATCTGAAATTGCCAAGTTGCTTTGATGCGTGTTTATTTTTACCACTAATTCAAAAAGTTATTGTTATTTTTTATCTTTGAGGCTAAGCTTTGTTAGTTAGAGATGACGTTTTAAATTATTTTTCATCTAATATCATCAATGGTGAACAGACGTTAAATAAACCACTGAACTGAACTGTCTGATACTTGGAACCTATATTTTAATGCAGAAAAATGTAAAGTACTTCATATTGGTAAAACAAACCCACAAAAGGAGTATATAATGAAAATTGGGGACAAGGAAATAAAAGTATCTAATGTGAGGAAGAGAAAGATCTAAGTGTGACTTTTGACAAAAATTTGCTATTTGAAAAATATTGTAAATAGTATTAATAAGGCTAACAGAATGATTGGTATAATAAAAGAACCTTTACATTTATAGAAAAGGACACTTTTTTGCATTATATAAGAAATTAGACTGTTCTGAATTGGCACACTGTATGGTCCATGTTAAGAGACATCAGAAGCTTAGAAG